>ML685938.1:684135-697450 GCA_007922175.1 Pelusios castaneus
CCAGTCTGCCTCTAACCCTCACACAGACAAAAAGTCACAAAAGGAAATGACGAAACACAGAAGTACCTGAGGGATGCCATGTCCTGGCTCTCACCTTCACATGCAGTAAACTGACAGAATTTCAAAGACTTGTACTGATTGACATTACTGGGACAACATACATAATGGTCTTATTCTCCGTTATGAGAGGACCTCACCACCCCTGCTTAATGGAAGTGATCAGTGCTGTGTTTTGACATTCCCATTGTGAACTACTATGGAGAGAGAAATCAGGGTCATTTCCTCTATTCCTCTAACACTGATCATTTCATTCTCCTTCCCTCCACAGCTATCACACAAGGCGCTGAGGAAGAAAATGTCAAACCAAACCATTGTGACCGAGTTCCTTCTCCTGGGATTCTCTGATGTTCGGGAGCTGCAGATTTTACACTTTGGGGTGTTTCTAATGATTTACCTGGCAGCCCTGGTGGGGAATCTTCTCATCATTACAGCCATAGTAATTGACCGCCACCTTCACAGCCCATTGTACTTCTTCCTCATAAATCTTTCCATCCTAGACATGGGATCCATTTCCGTCACCATCCCCAAATCCATGGCCAATTCTCTCATAAACTCTAGGTCCATTTCTTATTCTGGATGTATCACCCAACTCTTTTTCTTCACCTTTTTGGTGGGAGCAGATTATTTCCTTCTCACAATCATGGCGTACGATCGTTATATCGCTATCTGCCAACCACTGCACTATGAGAGAGTGATGAACAGGGGAACTTGTGTCCAAATGGGAGCCAGTGCCTGGACTGTCGGTATTCTCAATTCTGCACTGCACACTGGGAAAACGTTAGCAATATCCTTCTGTGGAGGCAACATGGTAGATCAGTTCTTCTGTGAAACTCCAGCGCTAATCAAGCTCAGCTGCTCTGACTCACACCTCACCGAAACTGGGGTTATTGTCTTTACTGTGGTACTAGTGTTTAGCTGCTTTGTTTTGATAATTCTGTCGTATATTGAGATCATCACCACAGTGCTGAGAATCCCCTCTGAGCAGGGCCGGCATAAAGCCTTCTCCACCTGCCTCCCGCACCTCATTGTGGTGTCCTTGTTAGTTTCTACTGGTGGCTTTTCCTACTTGAACTCCACCTCCAGATCAACCACTTCTCTCGATCTTGTAATGACTGTTTCCTATTCTGTGCTGCCTCCGGTGATGAATCCCATCATCTATAGCATGAGAAACAAGGAGATCAAAGCCTCTCTGAGGAAACTAACAGGATGGAGGTTCTTCATTAAGAATTAAAGGTCCATCTCTGTCTTTGACTCTGATTTCACTCGGTGTTATATCTAAATGTCATCAGTAGATGACATTAGTATATCTGTGGGAACATGCTATGCAATCTCCTTACATTCAAAGCAGGGTATTTACCTAGGCAAAAATGCAGATGAACTCACAACAATGATGTTGCCATATATTTATGCAAGTGTATATAAAAATCAAAGTGGTATCTATTTATGCGTCTATCTTAGGTTTTTATACTGTCACTCATCTTCAGGCTTCCACATAAAATTAGTAACCAGGTTAAAGTTTGAGGTCTCTGAGTCTTCTCCTTTGTATTTATAGATTTATTTAATGGATGCTGACTCTTTTTTTTGGGGGGGGGGTAACTCAGTGGGTTATTGGGTTATGATGGTAAAAATGTCATCTCCATGGAATTACAGGTGAGCTGACAACATAAGTCTGTTGATTCTCAGGCGCATTGTATGAGACTGGATTCCAGACAGCTGCCCTGCCTGGTACAGGTATTTAACACCTCGATGGAAAATCACCACTGACAGCCAGCAACACTATGCTTTGCTGTCATTGATATTTATCATCTCTAAATGAATTCCCATCCCCTCCCACCCATAGAATATTGATCAGAGGATAGACTACTATTTTTTGAACCCATTGCATAGATACGGGCATGTTCAACTGATGGTTTTGCTCCATGGAAATAGCTGGAACTCGGGCTATGGCTGGGGCTTGAGTGGACTAGATCAGGGTGTGTTTAGGAGCTAGGGAGAGTGAGGGGGACCCTGGGCAATGCTCGGAGCAGGGTGACCCCACCAGCCAGAGTTGTGCAGGCTAGACTTGATGGGGTATCCTGAGATTGACAGCAGTGATGATGGAGGGAGCAGTTGTACCTCATAGACTGTGGGTGTGTGGCCGCAGCCAGAGCAAGTGTGGGACAGGGAGCATCCCTGCAGTGCAGCTAGTCCTGGCAAGATGCCTGGCACATGAGAGTCAGAGGCCGGAAATGTTCCTGAAACCCCAGAGATGCTTTGTGGGGTCCCCAGGTCTATGAACTGTTAAGGGTGTTTTTATTTTACTTTTATCATCCTTAGTTTGTTTAATTAGTGGCTGTTCAATCAATTATATCAACTTCTAACCATCTGCAGAGCGCAATGGGCCAGGGAATTGTAGGAAGCACACAGAGAGCACCAAGTGTGGGGCACCCAAGCTCTTGCAGTATGTGGTGATGACAAGGTTAGAGCTGAGCACTTATAGATGCTGGGCACACCTTATTCAGGATTACGAGGACCCTGATACACAAGAGAGTGGAAAGGCAGCCCTTAAATCAGGCATGCCTGTGGATAAAGGCGGTGGGAAAGAGGATGGAAATCCTTTCTCTAGCCAATTCCCCCAGGGCGTTGTGTGAGCCAGTAAATTTCCTGCACAAGAGAAGGATCCTGCCTACATGACCAAGGACATACAGGCATGAGAGAGATGGAAGAAGCAACTCTGCCCAGTACAAAGCTCTGATGAACCTGGGACTCAGGCAGCATATGAGATCATAGAAGGAAAAGAAATGTCTCAGGACTCTGTTGTTTTCATGTGGTATCAAAGCCTTGTGAACTTTAAGGGTAAAGTGAGGGTGATTACGGTTTCTTTTGCTCAGCCTGTGTTTGTTGTTTACATGCCACATTGTCCCTGAAGGGGTTAAACTAGCTCAGAGTGACCCCAGCATGGGCAGAGCACTGGAGGAGTGTGTAGAAGGTACTGATGGCCTCAGAGGAACTCAGACAAGGGTTTTAAGGTCTCAAGCGATGGATGGCCTTTGGCCAAAGGAACGGCACTGGACATGAAAGCTGAGCTTGGGTATGTGACCGAGTGTGACCAAAAGTCCCAGGGCTATCAGAAAAGATTTGACTCGACCCAGTCATAGCTGATTTAAAAGAACATGAGACCTACCAATGGGTTCCATCACAACAGACCCGTGATGGTACAGTTGGGTCCTGGGCCAGGTTCTAATAGGTTAAGTGTGTTCTATTATATGACAGGGCTTATGCTTTCTCCAGCATCCATCAACTGAAATTTTCTGCTGGAAAATATTTGTGTGGGTTATCAGAACTTGTGCCTTTAAGGCCTGAGCTTCCCAGACAGAGAGCTGGGAAGCATGGAGAAGATCTTGTACCTGTGCTCAGAAAGCTGGAACAAGGCACAGGGGAAGTCTCCTTAAACACTGAACACTATAACTTTCTCCTGAAAAATGTTGATTTTGTGAACAGGCTTTTTACACTAGAAAATTTTTACAATCGACGATTCTCAACCACATCTCCTCCAAGAAGTCATGGAAGAAACAGCAAACTAATGTACTGACACCAATGGGAAAACAATGGACATTTTGCTAGGACATAGTGTCTAAGCTTACTCATGCAGAGAGCAGAAATATTCCCCTTGGGAGGAAAGGGTCCATGAGACAGAAAAGCAGAGATAAGCCCAAGCCCAGACTCTAAACCACACTGGGATCCAACATTCTTCCAAGTTCAAGGGTAAAGCTTTGGGACCCATGAGAAAAGAAACATTTTTTTAAAAATTCTCTATGTGTGCATCTACACTAGTAAATTAAGTCAATTTAAGCAGGCTTAAGTCGACTTAATTTACTCTGCATCCACACTGGAGTTTTCTTAAGTCGACATGAGCTGCTCCTTAAGTCGACTTAAGGAAAACTTAGGGGCTGCGTCTACACTTGTAAATTAAGTGGGCACAATGGTTGTATTCCTTATGTCTTTAATGGCTCATCAGCTAACTCCCTGGGACCATTGTCCTGGCACATTCCTAAACATTAAGGACACAATGGTTTTTACATAAGTTAAAGTATGGATATAACACCAAATTTTAACTTCTAATCGCAATAGAATTCCTAGACATAAACTATATAATCATTCCCAGCAAATTACCACCTTTTTATTGATACCAAACATGACATAGTTCTTATGGATTATAGAGCATTTATGAGATATCCATTGAAAATAATATCATAAATGCTTCCTAAATCCAGACAGCGTCACACCCTGCCCACATGCCCTGCCAGAGTTCCTGTCCCCCTTTGCCCCATTGCACACAAGGGGTGCCCCCCTGCCACCACAGACCTACCCAAGGTCCCCCTAGCCCCACAAAGTCGACCTAGAGCATCCAGTGTGGACGCTCTAGGTCGACTTTGTAAGTTTCCCTTTAAGTCGACTTTAATTTTAAGTGTAGACACACTAAGTCGACTTAACTAAGTCAACTTTAAGTCAACTTAGTTAAGTCGACTTAGTTAAAGTCGACTTAAAACTGCAAGTGTAGACATAGCCAGGTCGACTTAATAAGACCTAGATTTAAGTTGACTTAAGGCTAAAGTCGACTTCTTAAGTCTATTTAAACCAGTGTGGACACCCTAAGTCGACTTACAAGATAAGTTGACTGAGGGTAGGGGAAAAAGGGAGCTTCTCTCACAAACAGTCTGTGTCTTTGTTTTTACAAACCCCTGACAGTCCCTCCCTCTCTGTACTGCTCTGTGATTCTCTTTACTTCTATCTGATCCTGGGAGGGTATTTGCATTCCCTTTGTCATGTAATTCTCCAGCCTCTGTGCTAGAGATAGTCTTGAGAGTTTGAATCTGCAGCATGCTTCACATCTGTACACACACGTTGCTGTAGGAGACATGGCACCCTAGTGATTATGTAGAATATGTTGTGAGCATTCACAAAGGAATCTGGTATGGCATATCTGGCATCAAATCACACAATTACATTGCAAAACTAGGCAGAAAAGTTACATAGATCATTCCCTAGGGGTGCACGGATGTGCATCCCATGACACAGGGGAAGAGACCAAAACCTGTGGTGGAAGCTTTCAGAAAGGTGATTGGGTGGCAATACACAGATGCATGATGCTGATCAGCCCATCCGTATGACAGTGGGATCCACCAAGAAATTATGGCAGCCTCAATAAAGGATGCTTAGGAACAGCTAAAGCTCCTGAAGAATGATACATAATGTAAAACTCCTTTGCTTTAAAGAGAGGAGGTTGGGGCCTGCAGGACTGGTTGAGGCAGCGCTTGGCTGGGTTGTGTCCAAAAAGGAAAAGCTCTTTTCTATGCTGAGGGTATAGCAAGGAACTGTGGTCTTTCTCAGATCTGAGAGCCTGAACATCCCTCTTGGACAGACCCAGGCATTACAGGACTTAGCCCCCAGAAGTGGAGGGGCAGAGCCAGAACAGGAAGGGGAAGTATAAAAGACAAGCCCAGCAGTTCAGTAGGGACTAAATTGCCACACAGGAAGGATACTCCATCTCTGAGGCTGCCAGTCAGGTGAGACCAGAGCCCCACCACGGGGCTACCCACATCCTCACCTGCTAGGAGACCCTATGACCTACCTAGCTTACCTGGCCCTAGTGACTGGAAGGGGATACCAGAAACTGTAGACTGGGGGAGATGTCCCATGGCCTGATGTAATCCTGAGGGGCTGCCCCTCACCAGGGACCTATCTGAGCTAGAGAAAGTCAATGACGTTGAGGAGCTACTGTGCCCCTGTGACCTGGTGGAGCTTCTATCCCCTATTTTGGAAATTGATTGATATTTGCTACGGGTGGTGGATATACAAGTGGCCCAAGAGGGGAGAGTACATGGGGTGGGTTCTGAGTTATTACAGAGAATTGTTTCTTGGGTAACTGGCTGTTGAGACTTGCCCAAGTGCTCAGGATTTAACTGATCGCCATATTTGAGGTCGGGAAGGAATTTTCCCCCAGAGCTGATTGTCCTGGGCTCTGGGGGGTTTTTACCTTCCTCTGTAGCACAGGGCATGACTCACCTACTGGTGAATTCTCTGTATCTTAAAGTCCTTAAATCATGATTTAAAGAGGTAAATAACTCAGTCATAGGTTGGTGACCTATTGCTGGAGTGGGTGGGTGAGGTCTTGAGGCCTGCATTTTGCAAGAGGTCAGACTAGATGATTGTATTGGTCCCTTTTGACCTTAAAGTCTATGAGAACCACTGCACCCTGGAAGAACAGCTGGCTGCTGGGTGACCCTGTAACCTGGAAAAGTTAACCTCTGCTGACAGACCTGAGGGGTTCCCAGAAATGCTAACCATGGACAGCGAGGGGCTAGTTGGGATCCCATGGGCTGTCTATCTGGAGGAGCCCCCTTTGGAGACAGGTACCCAGGCTTAGGGTGGAAGGAAGTAGCCTAGGGTCAGCTGACCCCAGTTCAGCTGAGAATTGGAGCAAACAGGTGTTAGCACGTTATAGCTAGAGCCCTGCTGACCCAGTGGCAGAACTCTTTGTGACTGGTAAGGCCATGCACTGGGACGCAGTGGAGTTGGCTGAACCTGAATACCCCTCAGCCCCTTTCCCAACCACCTGGAATGCTTGATCCTCCTGCCGTAGCCACTGAGTCTTTAAAACAGTGTTCCTCCCCTTGTTTGTGTTCTTAGTTTCTATGCGAGCAGGCTGTTCTGAGGCTGATTGGGTTGAACATTACCCTTTATTGCTCGTTCCACCTCGACATCTCAAGTGATCAAGGAGGAGGGGGAGTTATAACTCTTTTATCCCAAAACAGTATGGAAATGCATACATGATTGACCACATTTCATGGACCCTTTTATGGTTATATTAACACCTATATAATTAATATTAATGATGAAGTAATGCATATATTTATCCACTCCTCTGTTTGCTGTTTATAGATTTAGTTAATACTGCACAGATGTTTAACTCACAACATGTTACTTTTGTTAAAGCAATGCCTATGATATTATTAACCAAGCATTTGGCAAGGGAGGAAAGGGATGAGAAAGTTGATAGATATGTTCTTTTCATGGTTTTTATGCAGGAAAGAGGATGGTTTCTGTTGATTACATTTCTTGCTGCAACCATGAGAAAGGGAGCGGGGAAAGGGAAGAAAATATATCTTTCACTAACTTCTAATTGCAAGAAGCAGAGCCTGTGTGCTTGCCCATGACACCATTGCCATAACTGTGGCTCAGGCATAGCTCTAGTGTCCAGCTCTATCTTTATTCTCCTACAGCCTGGGCCTGCTGCTCATCCCAGACTGGGGCTGCTGACTGTGCTACTGCCTCTGGGAGCCTGCCCCACCCCGCCCCGCCTGAGGGCTACTGCTTGACAGTTGACGTGCTTTTGAGAGTCAATAACAGTCTATTTATTGCAACAGTTGTTTTTTTCCCAGGGTCAAACTCATCAGAACTGTGTCTTTCCTTGAAGCCTGGGCCCAAGGAAGGGCCTGAATGACCCGGACCACCCATGACCAGTTTACAGAGGATTTAGAAGGAAAATAATTTTCAACCTCACATTATCTCTCTGTCCTGATTAGAATAATAGAATCATAGAAGATTAGGATTGGAAGGAATCTCAGGATGTCATCTTGTCCAACCCCTGGCACCCAAATATTATCTAGATCATCCCTGAGAGATGGCTCTCCATCTTGCTCTTAAAAATCTCCAATGAAGGAGATTCCACATTTCCATTAGCAATTTAGTTCAGTGCTTAAGTGCCCTGAGAATGAGGAAGCTTTTCCTCATGTCCAGTATGAAGTTGCCTTAGTGGAACTTAATCCCATTTCTTCTTGTCCTTAGAGGTTAATGGGAACATTAACCTTCATTTTTGTAACAACCTTTTATGTACTTGAAAACTGTTACTGTGTTCTCCCCTCCCTCCCACCCCCCCCACATCCATCTTCTGTTCTAGAGACAAAATAAACACATTTTTATTTTCAGTCTTTCCTCCCAAGTCAGATTTTCTAGACCTTAAATATTTGTTGTTGCTTTTCTGTGAACTTTCTCCAATTAGTCCATTTGTCCACATGTTCCAGAAATGTATTGGCCAGAATTAGACTCAACACTCAGTTGAGGCTGTAGCAGTGTGTCCCAGAGTGGGAGAATTACTTCTCATGTCCTGCTTATCTCTACTGCCAACCCCATGTACTTTAATATGATATTTTTTTAAGAAGGTGTAGAGATCACCACTAAAACAGAGTAAAAAAAATCCACATTTTCAGCATTCTGTTAGGATTCTGTAAGGATTGTACAGGTAAAGCCATTAGACAACTGAGGCTCAATCACTTTATTAATCAAAGATAAACCAGCCCATTATAGAAACAGTTTAAATTTTACTGGGGGGAGGGGGTAAATCTGCTGCCTATTAATTTCACTGGGTGCCCGTTGCTTTGTGTATTATGGGAAGGGCTAATAGAATCATAGAAATTGAAAGGGATCATGAGAGGTAATTGAGTCCAGTACCCTGAATTCCTGGCAGAACTTCACTCACTTTCTCCGAACCATGATTTGATAGACGTTTATCATATCCCCCTTAGTAATCTTTTTTGCAGGCTGCCCTGACCCTCATTTGGTAGCTGCTTCACACCCCTAATATTTTTTTTCCCCTCTGAATTCCTCCATCATTCTCCCTAGAGCTTTTTTCACCTCTTTGTTTTTCAGACTGTAGATGAGGGGGTTTAACATGGGGGTTAGGATGCTGTACTGGATGGAGAACATTTCATCAAGCACTGCAGAGGAGATTGAACTGGGTTTTGTGTACTGGAAAAAACCTGTCAGGTACAACAAACCAACCACAGTAAGGTGGGAGCTGCAGGTGGAGAAGGCTTTACGCCTGCCCTCTGTAGAGCGTATCCTCAGGATAGTGGAGATGATGTGAATGTAGGAGATCAGAGTGAGGAGGAAGGAGTTCAATCCAAATATCACAGCAGAAGTAAAAAGTACCACTTGATTAGTGAAGGTCTCAGTACAGGACAGTTGTAACAAAGCAGGGAGTTCACAGCTGAAATGGTGGATTTGGTTGGGCCCACAGAAGTGTAATTTGAGGACAAAAACAGTGTTAAACAGGGCTTCTAAGAAGCCCATGGTCCATGCACCAGTCACCAACTGAACACAAATCCTTTTGTTCATTCTCTCTACATAGTGCAGTGGATCACAGATAGCAGCGTAACGGTCATAAGCCATGGCTGAGAGAAGGAAAATTTCAGTACCAGCTGACAGGAAAATGAAGAACATCTGGGCAATGCAGCCATTAACAGAAACAGTTTTGTGCTCTGCCAGGAAGTCTATCAACATTTTTGGCATAGTGACTGAGGAATAGCAGGTATCAACAAAGGATAAATGGAAAAGGAAGAAGTACATGGGGGTGTGAAGATGAGAATCTGCTTGTATCACAAGCATCATTAGCAGGTTCCCCATCACGATGATTAGGTAAATAATTAAAAACATCACAAAGAGAAAAATCTGCATCTGTGGCTCACTGGAAAGTCCCAGGAGAATAAATTTGGTCACTGTGGTTTTATTTTCCATTGAAGTTTATTCCAGAAAATTCTGACCTGTACATTCCACACACACACACACAAATGAAAATAACAGATACATTAAAAGTAAATTGAAAAGTCATGTGCAGATCATGTGTTCGGTAGCATGAATGTAAACAGAGGCCTATTGCATCCTAGCAAATGTATCTTTTAAATGGACTAACTTTAGAAAGAGTTAGAGGAAGAGAGAGATAGGTTTAGTTCAAGTTTGTAGGTTATAAATTGAGAAAGGAAGCTAGATACAAAAAAAGGATCTGGACACGTAATTACCATTTCAGACACCTAAATCCTAGAATTGGGACCCACTAATATTCACAGATCCCCTGCACAGCTGAGACAACGCAAATGTTGGGGTCTGTCTGTCTGTCCCACTGAAACTGTGATGATGTGGACAAATGATTCAAAGGCCATTGAAGCAGGAAACTGAGTCTACTGCGTCTGGGTTGAGTGCTTAAAACCATGGGGCTATAAAGTCTCTCTCTTTCTCACCCTTTCTTTCTCTCTTTTCCCCTCAGTGGCTTAATATCTCTTTAATTTTGCCCAATGATTCCTGTAGAATTATGGGTGATTTACACCATATGGGGATCTGGCCAATTCTATGAGAAACTTCTATAAGGTGAATCTATTTTTGTCTGCCATAGGTTTTGTGTTGTTGAGTGTTTTGTTGGAAACACCATTTAATATCTGTAGTCATGTATTGGATTAATCCCTATTAAAGGGACTAGGATTTTTCAAGGGGAATAGGAAATGATTGTGTCCAGAATGCTTTCTCTAGCCACAGTGAGATAATTTGAAAAAGATGGATCTGATTGAACATTGATGGGACTTTTGTTCCAAGATTCTTTGGAAATCTGACCCTGTGTAACTCAGGGTCCTGCATATTGGAATATCATGCTGTTTGTACAGAAACTAATTTAACCTGACTCTGGGGCGGGGCAGGAACTTTGACATCAAATACAGTGGAAGTGGAAAGGAAGATAACAGGTAGCAGGACCGCTTGGAACTAGTGACCATAATACAATAGCATTCACCATCCCTGTGGGGGAAAGAACACCTCAACAGCCCAACACTGTGGCATTTAATTTCAAAAGGGGGAACTATACAAAAATGAGGGGGATAGTTAAACAAAAGCTAAAAGGTAGAGTGACTAAAGTGAAATCTCTGAAAACTGCATGGGCGCTTTTTAAAGACACCATAATAGAGGCCCAACTTCACTGTATACCCCAAATTAAGAAACACTGTAAAAAAACCAAAAAAGAGCCACCATGGCTCACCAACCATGTAAAAGAAGCACTGAGAGGTAAAAAGACTTCCTTTAAAAAGTGGAAGTCAAATCCTAGTGAGGCAAACAGAAAGGTGCACAAACAGTGCCAGCTTAAGTGCAAGAGTGTAATAAGAAGAGCCAAAGAGGAGTTTGAAGAACGGCTAGCCAAAAACTCCAAAGGTAATAACAAATTGTTTTTTAAGTATATCAGAAGCAGGAAGCCTGCCAAACAACCAGTCGGGCCCCTTGATGATGATAATACAAAAGGAGCGCTTAAAGATGATAGAGTCATTGCAGAGAAACTAAATGGATTCTTTGCTTCGGTTTTTACGGCTGAAGATGTTAGTGAGATTCCCAAACCTGAGCCGGCTTTTGTAGGTGACAGATCTGAGGAACTGTCACAGATTGAAGTGTCACTAGAGGAAGTTTTGGAATTAATTGATAAACTCAACATTAACAAGTCACCGGGACCAGATGGCATTCACCCAAGAGTTCTGAAAGAACTCAAATGTGAAGTCGCGGAACTGTTAACTAAGATTTGTAACCTGTCCCTTAAAATGGCTTCGGTACCCAAAGACTGGAAGTCGGCTAATGTAACGCCAATATTTAAAAAGGGCCCTAGAGGGGATCCCAGCAATTACAGACCGGT
Source organism: Pelusios castaneus (assembly GCA_007922175.1). Taxonomy (NCBI): domain Eukaryota; kingdom Metazoa; phylum Chordata; order Testudines; family Pelomedusidae; genus Pelusios; species Pelusios castaneus. The sequence continues at coordinate 695,675 of ML685938.1, forward strand.
AAGTCTAACGTCGGTACCGGGCAAATTAGTTGAAACAATAGTTAAGAATAAAATTGTCAGTCACATAGAAAAACATAAACTGTTGAGCAATAGCCAACATGGTTTCTGTAAGGGGAAATCGTGTCTTACTAATCTATTAGAGTTCTTTGAAGGGGTTAACAAACATGTGGACAGGGGGGATCCAGTGGACATAGTGTACTTAGATTTCCAGAAAGCATTTGACAAGGTCCCTCACCAAAGGCTGTTACGTAAGTTAAGTTGTCATGGGATAAAAGGGAAGGTCCTTTCATGGATTGAGAACTGGTTAAAAGACAGGGAACAAAGGGTAGGAGTAAATGGTAAATTCTCAGATTGGAAAAGGGTAGCTAGTGGTGTTCCCCAAGGGTCGGTCCTAGGACCAGTCCTATTCAATTTATTCATAAATGATCTGGAGAAAGGGGTAAATAGTGAGGTAGCTAAGTTTGCAGACGATACTAAACTACTCAAGATAGTCAAGACCAAAGCAGATTGTGAAGAACTTCAAAAAGATCTCACAAAACTAAGTGATTGGGCATCCAAATGGCAAATGAAATTTAATGTGGATAAGTGTAAAGTAATGCACATTGGAAAAAATAACCCCAACTATACCTATAATATGACGGGGGCTAATTTGGCTACAACGAGTCAAGAAAAAGATCTTGGAGTCATTGTGGATAGTTCTCTGAAGATGTCCGTACAGTGTGCGGAGGCGGTCAAAAAAGCAAACAGGATGTTAGGGATCATTAAAAAGGGGATAGAAAATAAGACTGCAAATGTATTATTGCCCTTATATAAATCCATGGTACGCCCACATCTCGAATACTGTGTACAGATGTCGTCTCCTCATCTCAAAAAAGATATTCTAGCACTAGAAAAGGTTCAGAAAAGGGCAACTAAAATGATTAGGGGTTTGGAGAGTGCCTCGTATGAGGAACGATTGAAAAGGCTGGGCCTCTTCAGCTTGGAAAAGAGGAGACTGAGGGGGGACATGATAGAAGTATATAAAATTATGACTGATGTGGAAAAAGTGGACAAGGAAAAGTTGTTTAAATACTCCCATAATACAAGAACCAGGGGTCACCAAATGAAACTGATAGGTAGCAGGTTCAAAACAAATAAAAGGAAGTTCTTCTTCACACAACGCACAGTCAACTTGTGGAACTCCTTACCTGAGGAGGTTGTGAAGGCTGGGACTATAACAATATTTAAAAGGGAACTGGATAAGTTCATGGTGGCTAAGTCCATAAATGGCTATTAGCCAGAAAGGGGTTAAGAATGGTGTCCCTAGCCTCTGTTTATCAGAGGATGGAGACGGATGGCAGGAGAGTGATCACTTGATCATTGCCTGTTAGGTTCACTCCCTCTGGGGCACCTGGGCACTGGCCACTGTCGGTAGACAGATACTGGGCTAGATGGACCTCTGGTCTGACCCAGTACGGCCTTTCTTATGTTCTTATGTTCTTATGTTCTTATAACATTCTATCAAATTTCAAATCTATATTTATCCCCATATGTCTCCCATAAAGAAATTAAACCTTTTCTCCAGGATGTACTCACAAAACAAATGCCTAAGCAGAGATGGATCTTGGACAAAAACTTGGATATTGGCAGAGGTGGATTTTGTGAAAAGTAAATTACAAAGCTAAACACCTTTGGCAGAGAATGTCCTGCCCCTAACCTAACTAACACACACACACACACACACACACACAGAGAGAGAGAGAGAGAGAGAGAGAGAGAGAGAGAGAGAGAGAGAGA
>ML685938.1:702356-714492 GCA_007922175.1 Pelusios castaneus
AGTTAGTTAGTTAGTTAGTTAGTTAGTTAGTTAGTTAGTTAGTTAGTTAGTTAGGAATTTGGTGTTATATCTATACTTTAACTTGTGTCATTCTGGAGGAATGCCTTAGACAGGAGGGTGTGAACAACCATTGTCTCCTTAATGACTCATCAGGTTTCTCCCTTTGGCCCATTGTAGGTGGGATATTCCTTAACATTACAACCATTGTCTCCTTAATGTTAAGGAAGCTCCCACCTACAATGGGCCAAAGGGAGAAACCTGATGAGCCATTAAAGAGACAATGATTGTTCACACCCTCCTGTCTAAGGCATGCTGCTTAAGTCGATTTAAGAAAACTGTAGTATAGACGCAGGGTAAATTAAGTCGACTTAAGCAAGCTTAAATTGACTTAATTTACAAGTGTAGACGCAGCTATGCACACCAACAGGATCTAACCAATTCTACAAATTACTATTCATTTATTTCACCCAATAGATATTTTGTAGATTATTTAATCTCAGTAGTATCTTTTTGGATTGATCCTTATTAAAATATCACAGGGTATGTCTACACTAGAAAAAGTTTAGTTGACTTAATAAGGTTATACCAAGGTACAATGCGGCAAAGGCCGAGCCCCCTGGCACTTGGCAAGGGGGTCCACCTAACCTCTAGAAGTTGACCTAGGCATCCAGTGTGGACACTCTAGGTCAATTTTGTAGGGTCCGCTCAAAGTCGACTTAAAATTTAAGTGTGGACATGCTAAGTCGACTTAAATTAACAAGTATAGACATAGCCTATGATCAGTGATCTCCAGAAGGCAGAGCTCTTAGGCAATGTGAGAATTTGAAAGAAAGTCAAATAAGAAAGAGTGCATGTGAGCACCTAAAATGAAGGAACTCTTCAGAGGACTCAACAAAATCCTCGCAACCCAAACCTATGGGGTCAGTTTGGAGCCAGGATTTATTGGCGACTCATGGGGATATATTTTAGACAGTAACTTTTGTGTAATTCTGAGGGAAATTAATATTAACCCTGATGAATCAAAGTGCCAGGAAATGCTCTCTAAGTTCACTAACATGACATTAAGAAAGTCTGGCTGATAACTGTTAGGACTTTTGTTCCTAAATCACTTATGTCCTTTTGAAAATCTATCCCAATGAGTTTTTTGATATAGCATCCTGAATATCTGAGTGGCAGGTCAGAATATCTGACTATCTGACTTCTCAGAATCCACTATGCTTTCACAGAAGTCAGTGGCTATTTTGACATTGATTTTCAGTAGAAATGTGAATAAAACCAATTCAAAGCTATGGTTTGCATGTTTGTATCCCAGAGAGAAAGTCAACCTTTCCTCCGTCACCAGCTCATCAGACAAATGCCTGAACAAAGAGATGGAATTGTATTAGAATCTGAAGGTCACAACAGGCAGATTCTACACAAAGTGAATCCAACAATTTAGTGCCTTCTCCAGAAGAAAGCTGGATAATTTAGCTGGGTTTCCAACCATACCTCTTGGGCTGTAACAGACTCAGTGTCTGCAGTCTGCCACATCAAAACAGAAGTCAGAGGGATTCTGTAGAAAGACCCACCCCAAGATATGGATGGCAGAATTGCAGCTTTTGAAATGGTTTTAAAAAAACATTAAAAAGGAATAAAAATATTTGTCAACTCACCTGCCTTTTAAATGTGGATCACAAATATGGTGAGATCAATTTGCCCTGTGATTTTCCTCCTCCTGTTTTCTCAGCCTATTTATCTACCTATTTACTGATTTGTCTATCTAATCGGTCTGCTTCCAGGATACGGTGTCTAAGGATATCACATATTCTTTACCCACAGCAGTGCGCCTTTTTAAGGTGTATAGCGTTTTCAGTGGGAATAGTACAAAGTCCCTTTCATTAAAAGACTCCAGGACTAAGAGCTGATTCTTAAGAGCTGTCTAAATGCTGTCTTCTTCTCCTGGGACAAGATCCCCAAAGTTCACTCTCACTAACAAACTGTCAGTAACATTGGGCTGGGTCAGCTCTTAAGCAAAATTCTATACTGCATAAGATTGACTGTTGAGGTTTGGATTACTAAAGGAGCCCAAGCGATTTAGGCATCCTATCAGAGTGACAATCAATAAAATAGACAGGCATTTAGACTCAGATTTTCAAACAGCCTATGGAGTTAAACACCCCAACAGAAAAGCATTTCCTCTCCCTTTTCTTTCTTTGAAGAGCCTCACCATAAATTTTAACTACCACAAGAGGCCATGGAGGTGAAAACATGTTCTGAAAAATCCTTGTTAGAAGGATAGAAATGTTAAGGGATGAGAAAGGAGTAAATAGCTTGTATCAGTTGGCAGGATCGCATGGATGTAAAGTATATGCCATAACTTTTGATTCTGAAAAATGATTAGATTCTTCTCCTTAACTGTTCATAATGGCAATGTTTCTGCTCCATATAACAGAGTGGTCATCATTATCATTTTAAACCCTCTTCTCTTAGTTGTCACATAGACATTCTGCTTCCCAAGAAGAGCCTTTAAATGATGCTGAAATGCCATTGACCTATGACCCATCAGAAACGTGATTTCTTCATATATTGAACTTTCTGCTGTCAACTGACTAGCCAGTTGGATATAACTTTTAACTCATTCTATATCATTCCCATAGCATCAAGTGAAGAACAAGTAAACAATTCACAAACAACACCTGATATACCTTGACTTTACCAAAGCTTTTGATACAGTCTTGCACAGTATTTTTGCCAGCGAATTCAAAAAGTCTGACTTGGTTGAATGAACAACTAAGGTGGATAGAAAGCTGTTTAGATCATTGGGCTTAATGGACAGTAATCAATGATAAGTTGTTTAGTTAGCTAAAGAGAGCAGTGCACCATGAGCAGTCATCCCTCAGTGCAGCTAGGTGCGGGGGATTTTGGGAAAGGTTTGCAGTGCCTTATGGGAGCAAAACATTGTCACAGGGGGAATGGGAACATGGCTTCAATGTCACATGCTGCAGTTTCCTCGCTACCTACCCTGATTTCAATGGCAAACACCACAAAGTTTTTTGCACCTGTTTTCCACCAGTCTTACTCATTTCAAATAGCAGTTAGCCCCACTAGCCATTAAGTGATTTGTGGAACCTTATTCACAATGAGCTGACAGTAAAGAACCTGAAGTAATCACTTCACTGATCCTGCAGTGTGCAACTGAAATCAGGGCAGAGAACCACAGTCTTGGTGCTGAGCATTCAAATATTATGGCCTGACAACCATGTACTATGCATCACTGTGCACTCGTGTTGTGAGCATTACAAACATGTCACACTTTATCCTGCAGTATTTTGAGCTGAGAGAGGAATGCTGCATGGAGTATTGCAAAGTACTTCAAGTAGCCCTGCTATAAGCAATAGAATGAAACAATTCCTGATTGTTGCTGACAGTCACACAGCAGGTGAACACAGTGAAACATTGTTTCTGGTCCTGAGGAAGAGGTATGGACTGGTGGGATTATATTGGTTTGTAGTTATGGGATGATGAGCAGTGACTGCAGAACTTTTGAATGTGGAAGGCCATTTTGCAGGAACTGGGTGCACAGCTTTCCCCAGCCCTGAATTGCAGTGACATTAAAAGGAGACCCATTATGAAGTGAAGAAGTGAGTAGTGATCACTGTGGGGAAGCTTGCAACAGCTCATTGCTACCAGTCAGTGGGGAATCAATCTGGAGTTGGTAAATCCACTGCAGGAGCTATTGTGATCATAGCTTGTAAGGCCAATAATTGACTTCTGTTAAGAAGGGTAGTGATTCTGGTCAATGTGTAGGACATTCTGGGTGGGTTTTATGCTGTGGGTTTCCCTAATTGCTGTAAGGCAATATGTAGTGCATGTATCCCTATCTTGACACCAGACCACCTTGCCAAAGCATAAATATACAAAAAGGAATACTTTTCAAAAGTGGTTCAAGTGCTCCTGGATCACAGGAAGTGTTTCACCAGCATCAACATGAGATGGTCAGAAAGGTGTATGATACACACATCTTTCAGAACAAATCTGTTCAGAAAAATGCATCTAGGGATTTTTTTTCTGGAATAACCATTGATGATATTGAAATCCCAGTGGTGATCCTGGGAGACCCACCATGCAGCTTGCTGCCATGGCCCACAACACTATATACCAGACACCTGGAGAGCAGTAAGGAGAGGTTCAACAATAGGCTGAGCAAATGCAGAATGGTAGTGGAATGTGACTGGACATTTAAAGGGTTGCTGGTACAGTTTCCTTACTAGGTTTCCTTACCTCAGTGAAAGCAATATCCCTCGTTATCACTGCCTCCTCTGTGCTCCTTAATGTCTGTGAGGCAAAGGAAGAGAGATTTCCACTGAGGTGGGGTGTGGAGATGCATAGGCTTTTTGCTAATTTTAAGCATCCAGACAGGGCCAGATCAAAGCCTGGGGGGGAGGCTGGGGCTGCCCACCTCACTGCCCCCCCCCCCACAGTGACATCTTGCTTGGGGGGCAAAGCACCCAACCCACCAGTGCTGAGTAGTGAGATCAGCAGGGGCCCCAGCTGGCGCAGCTTGAAGGCTAGTGGGGGAGCTGCAGCAGGCAGCGTGGCTCAGGGAGCTGGGGAGTGGGTGGCAGGGATTGTGGCTGGGGGCTAGGCCTACCTGCTGGGGACAGCTTTGTTCTGGAGGCCATATGGAGCACCAGCCGACCCCACTCCTGAGACAGAGCTGAGTGAACAGGCAGTAGTGTGGGGCCAGGCAGGGGCAGTCCAGAGAGTAAAGTGGGCGTAAGCACTGGGGACAGGCTGGGCCAGCAGCCACTCTCCAGCAATGGAGGTGGGTCTGCCACATGGGATGGGCAGGCACCCAACCACAGACAAGCCGGGGGGGGGGGGGGGGGGAAGGAGCAGGGGGCAGGGCAGCTGGTGCCATGCCTGCATCCTCTGGCTGAGGCAGGTGGGAGGGTACTGCGACTGGGGACTGGGGCAGAGAGCAAGCTGTCCCCTCCCCTATGCTGCAGGAGCCTGTCAGCCTGTGCTGTACTGCATCATGTGGGGTTATCGCCCCCATCTCCTCCCGCTGGTCTGCCCCCAGCATGGTGAGCATGTCGGTCCCTCCCTGAGGCGACCTGCTGTCTGCTGGTGGAAGCAGACCAGCCAGCCCAGTGTGCAGCAGCACAGTGCTCCAAGTGGCAGACAGTGACTCCTATCCTTAACCCCCAGGGTGCTGCCAGGGGAGGGGTCTCTCCCCTCCCCCGGGAGCTTTATGGGCTGGCTGCTGACTGTCACATCTGGATGGAGGGGATGCAGAGCCGGGCAGGCAGCTTGCAAGTGTTAGAGCCTGGGGGGCCAGCAGTGATCTGGGCGGTGTGCAGCTGTCAGGGCTGAGTGGACCAAGCAGTGTCCAATAACTGGGGGTGCAGGGCCCCCTTTTAGCTTGGGGCCAGGGGCTTAAGCACCTGCGGTAATCTGACCCTGCATCCAGATACCAGATAGTTACATGAGTCAAACAAGGAGCTCTACATCTCTGGAGGTTTTGAAAACACGTTTCAGTAATGACCCACAACAATGTGCATTGCTTATCTACCTTGTGCCTTCCCCTACTATCCCCTCCACTGCATCAGTTTTCCTGCATCTCCCTTTTTGCCCTCAAACCCCACAAGCTTGGAATAAATAAAGATCATTTCATTCTCATTCCACATGTCATTGCTAGATGTCCCTGATGTAGCCTTTGTCCCCCCCATGCCCTACATAGTCTTTTCCTAGATGTCTAGGTTTGTTCAGCTGGATTGGAACTGTGCCTGCACAGACCCTTCTCCCCACAGTCTATTAAGATCAACTACCTCTTGTATCCTCAAGTCTGGAGCGTATTTTGGGTGTCCAACCACAATGATCAGCTGGGATAGTGTGAGCTCTCCACGCTGATCAAACAGGAAATAGGAATTCAGAAGATTCAGGGGTTGAAGCAGAGGACGGCCTAGTTCCTGCATACTTGGCTATTGTGCAGCGGAATTGAAAACAATCAGCAGAGTGGTCACAGCAGAGCATTGTGGAAACCTAGAGGCCAATGCAGTCAGTTCAAACAACCCCCTAACTGCATTGCCTCTTTGGCATCCTTTCAGCATCAAATTAAGTACAATGCCTCTCACAGAGGCCAAGTAATTAATTTGACATAATAGGTGACTTACTGTGGCAGAAAGGACCACGTAATATAGATGCATACATTTTTAGTTCAATGTAAGGTGGCTTCCGTCAACCTAAGTTTGTAGTATAGACCAGACCAAAGAATCCTAAGGTAGTTAGGCACCCAAATTTTAAAGGATTTGGGTTCCCTGATATGGGCTCCTTTCTAAATCTGAGTTTTAGAGTAGGTATTATTGTTTCAAATTATATTTTCATTTTTATATTATTTTAATTCTCATGTTTTACAAGAAATATATTAATTGAAATCATGTACTACATTTTCCTATGGTCTTACTTTACTTACTTTAAAAATAGCTGCTACTTAGTGCATATTTAAATATCTAATTTTCTGAATTAAAGTTGTTCCTCTTTGGGTGTGTCTACACTTGTAAATTAAGTTGACTTAAGCTTGCTTAAATCGACTTAATTTACTCTGCGTCTACACTACACTTTCCTTAAGTCGACTTAAGGAAAATTAAGTCGACTTTGTTAAATCTCGTTTAAAGTCAACTTTAGGCTTAAATCAACTTAAGCCAGTGTAGATGTAGAGTAGCCCTAAGTCAACTCTAAGTCAACTTAGGGCTCTCCAGGACTCTCCCACTGCCCTACCTGCCAGGGGGGTGGCACAGGGAGTGCCTGGCATACCCCCCAAAGGGCAGGGCAGAGCCCTGCCCACCCTGCCCCTATGCCCTGCCAGGGTCCCTGTCCCCCTTTGTTCCATTATACCCAGGTACAATGGGGCAAAGGCTGAGCCCCTGGCACTTGGCAAGGGGTGCCTTCCTTGCCACCGTGGACCTGCCCACGGTCCCCCTAGCCCCTACAAGTCAACCTAGGCATCCAGTGTGGATGCTCTAGGTTGACTTTGTAGGGTACCCCCAAAGTCGACTTAAAATTTAGGTGTGGACATGCTAAGTCGACTTAACAAAGTCAACTTAAAGTCAACTTTGTTAAGTTAACTTAGCTAAAGTTGACCTAAATTTACAAGTGCAGACATAGCCTTTCTTATCATGAAATCACAGAGTTAGAAAAGACTGCAATAGCAGTAGTCTTACCACTTGCAAAAATTCAGGATACAAGTCATCCAGTGAAGGTACAAGCCATCCAGTGAAGCTGTGTCTGACTGACACTTTATCTTGTTTTTTTGTTGAAAAGATCGAAATGACAACTTGCTTCCTTCTGCGTTAAGTAAATTTTCCCTAACAGATTTGGGTTTCTGTTTGTTTGTGAAAAGGAAAGAAATAAGTGAGAAAAGAAAACAATTTTGTAATTATCTTATTGTCCTCTTCTGACAAGATGACATGCTGTAATGTTATGTCAGTAGTAGCATACAATATATCATGGCAATGCTCAAATAATAAATGTAATATAAAATGAATAAACAAGAACTAAACTGCAAAACACAGATTTAATTGCTGCAAAATGGAAGTTCAGGCTTTTCACCAGCTCTGTAGACTCTCAGGCCATGTCTACACTTGGAAATTTAAGTCGACTTTATCTAAGTCGACTTAACTATGTCGACTTTAAGTCAACTTAGTTAAGTTGACTTAGTGAGTCTACATTTAAATTTTAAGTCGACTTTGGGGGGAACTTACAAAGTCGACCTAGAGTGTCCACACTGGACGCCTAGGTCGACTTCTAGAGGCTAGGGGGACCTAGGCTAGGTCCACGGGGGCAGGAGGCTCAGCCTTTGCCCCATTGTACTTATGTACAATGGGGCAAAGGGGGACAGGGACCCTGGCAGGGCATAAGGGCAGGGCAGGCAGGGCTCTGCCCTGCCCTGTGGGGGGCATGCCAGGCTCCTCCTGTGCCCCCCCAGCAGGGAGGGCATTGGTGCAGTCCTGGGGTAGCCCTAAGTCGACTTAGGGCTACCCCACATATACACTGGCTTAAGTTGACTCTAGGGAGTCGACTTAAGCCCTAAGTCGAACTAAATCTAGGTTTAATAAAGTTGACCTAATTTTCATTAAGTCGACTTTATTTTCCTTAAGTAGAATTAAGCAAGTTGCTTAAGTCAACTTAAGGAAACTGTAGTGTAGATGCAGGGTAAATTAAATTGACTTAAGCAAGCTTAAGTCAACTTAATTTACAAGTGTAGACACAGCCTCACAAATCTTTCCTGTTACCTTAGAAAAATACAAAGGGTTATTTGTCAAATTTCCTATTAAAAGTGTCTGTTAAAGACATCATATTTTAGATTCTTTAAGGCTTTTTCCCATAGTGTTTTCATTGGTTTGAACTCCAAAATGATTCTCATGGGGAATTGTATAAGTATTTGCAGGAAATGACTCCTAGCACCTTAGAGAGCATTTGGGAAACATTTGTTAGAATGAGACAAGTTTCACTTTAAATTATACTAAGAAGAAAAGTCCCAAGTACATGGTAATTGATGGAATATTGAAAATACTTAGGTAATTTATTTATGTAAGTCAAAGCTCTCTTGTTTTCAAGGGGAGATGCTGTAACTCACTCTAATCAGGTCTTGTGTCCAGATTCTGTTCTCAATTATCCAAATGAAGACAATAGAATTGTGTTTGGATTCTGATCTCAGTTACCTCGACTGAGTCTCCTCTCCAAAGTCAAAAGAATCAGAGATGCATTCTGATCTCATTTATTGAAGCTATGTGGACAAAATTATATACAATGGCATGAAAGATTTCAGTGAATTATATCCAAGTGCATGTGTAAGCTTTTTTCTCTTATAAATCATTCATATACAAAATGCCAACATCATGTCTCAAAATGTACAAATTAAACATTGTTTAATCAATAAATCCTACATATTTTTACTATTCATTCACAAGTCCATTTGTAATAAGCATAATAAATTGTCTAAGCAACTGGATTGTGATTGCAAATGGTTGTCAAGAAGCATTTTTCTTAATTTTTCTGTCTGCATATTTCTATTATCAACTACGAAAATATGTTTTCATCTATTTGTGAGTGTACAGGGAATGACATTCATCAACATTTACTCACAGAAAGCTAATCCTTCCAGGCTTAGGTACATATCATTCTAAATGTGTGAGCTGCCATCAACTCAATTCATTTTTACATTTTACTGTTCTTTCAGATGCAATTTTTTAAGAAGCCCAAGAACATTAAGTACTCAAATTCCGTCAAAAGACAGTGTGTGCTGCATAATTCTCTTACTTTCCTTTGAAAGTGTCAGATTGATTTTAGAGTTTATATACCTTTGAGGACTTGGGTATTTCAGCTATAAAGCCTCAAAAATGCAACAGAGCTAAAGACATGGACAAATTATTGTCAAAAATTGGAAATGATATCCAAGGCTTCTCCAAGATTTCAAAGACACTTACAAACACTTTCTGGAATGTAAACAAAGTTATGTCGGTACCCCTGGAGATTAGCCAAAAGTATTAAGGTACTAAATGTCACAAGCAAGTATCTGGGTAAAATGAAGAGATAGCTCATTAGACCTGTTTAAACAGAGACTGTGAGGACATGGCTATCTTTTAAAACAGGGCCCCTTTCCATCATTCCATATTATAAGGGGGGTGGGGGTTCAAGAGTTTGCAAATTACAGTTACACACACATTAAGGTGTATTTAGATGGTGAAAAGGGTCCAAAGTCATCTTATTGTAAATGAGGTAACTTGAATTTTGTAATATTGTTTCCAAATACTGGGCCAAATCTTGAATTTATTATTATTATTATTACCATCACTAGTACTTAAAAACTAAAAAAAAAAGAAAAGTGGTTAAAATAGGTACGTTTCAATGGCTCACTTGATTTCCACTCACTGCCTGCCTAAAAGAAGGATATCCAGACCATTGGGCAATCATGTTATATTTTCCTGAAAGCTTCTCTCAAGATTTCCTTGATCTCTTTGTTCCTTAGAGTGTAAATGAAAGGGTTAAGAAATGGCGTCATGATATGGTTCAAAAGGGTGACAATTTTGTTCAAATTCAGAGAGTTCTGTTTATTAGGACTGACATAGACAATGATGGAGCAACTGTAAAATATAACCACAACAGTGAAATGAGCAGAGCAAGTGGAAAAAGCCTTTTGCCATCCTTGGGCAGATGGCATTCTTAGGATGGTGGAGATTATATAAATGTAGGAGACCAGGGTGACTGTACAAGATCCCAGAACAACAATGAAGGCAATAGCAAGGTACACCATCTGAATGATGTAAGTATCTGTGCAAGAAAGCACTATCCAAGAATCTATGTCACAGAAGAAATGGTTGATTATATTAGGGCCACAGAAGGTCAACCTGCTGATCAGAAAGGTCAGCAGTGAAACACTCAAGAAGCCACTTATCCATGAGCCAACGGCCAGCTGAGCAGTGAAGCTGCTGTTCATGGCAGAACTATAGTGCAATGGATGACATATGGCCAAATAGCGATCATAGGCCATGGCAGCTAGGAGGAGAAATTCAATGGTGCCTAAGGAGAAGACAAAATACATCTGAAGCAGGCAGCTGTCAAAGGAAATGGTTTTGGTTTTGGACACAAGGTATGCAAGGGTTTGGGGAATGTGTGCTGTGGTGAACAAGATGTCCAGGAAAGAGAGATTGCAGAGGAAATAGTACATAGGACTGTGGAGGCGACGGTTGATCCCTACTACGGATATGATGGTGATGTTTCCCAGGATTGTCAGTATGTACATGAATAAGGATAGCATGAAGAGTGAGATATGCAAATGCCAGGAGCCAGGGAAGCCAAGGAGAATAAATTCCTTCACATTGGTTTGATTTCCCATCATCACTGGATGCTCTATATGCCATAAAAAGAAAACAAACAAAGACACAGACAACGGTGTTAGATTCAATGAATGGCAAGCGTAGAACTACAAATTGAGGAATTCAATTCAATTCAATATCAAAACAACAACAACAACAACAAAAGTATGTTGACTGTGCTGAGTGGACATGACTTCTTCCATTAGAGATAGGTATCCTACAGGATACAGAACATAATAGGTGTCTACTGGTATTTTCAAAAACATTCAGGGTCATCTTAGAGAGACTCCATTCGATTCTCAGAACTGGAAACAGAACTTAAGTACCATATTCCCACTTCTTTTTTCTTCAAGTATTAGAACACGCTCCTCATCCAGACCCAGGGGAAAAAACAAAACAAAACACCCCAGAGTCCTGGCCTATATTTTCAAAAGATACTGTTTATTTGAGTTGTCTCAATTTTTCAATGTCTTTCTCAACACATATTATAGAACCTGGCCCTTAGTGGGCAACACAAGCCCCTGTGTACAGTATTGAGATTACAGTCCTCTGTTGTTGATGAAAATGTTAATAGACTCATCTTTCAGTTATACTTTCCGAGAAACACTGGTAATTGTGATTGTACCTCAGATATCCAGACTTCAATTATCTCTAATTCTGGCCATTCTTTTTATTAAGGTTCCATTAGTAAATAGTTTATAAAATATAAATAATTGATTTTTAATGAATGTTTAACTAATCTGTATCAAACTGCACTGCTCCAAATATGATTTAGTTTTGGTTCATTCTGCTTTGAGCAAAAGCTTGTACATAATGACCTTTTCAGGTCCCTTCCAATAGTTAGGTCCCTTCCAACCTTATTGTTTTATGATTTTATGAAATATTTTGCTTACGAATCTGACTTATTTTCCTTATTGTGCTTACCTATAAATCACAATAATCAGTGCACGTATTTTTATGTCAGTTTGTTTTCGTAGGGTAAAATCAACATTCCTAGTAGCCTTCCAAGTATTGCAAACCTTGTAATAGCAGGTCTAAAAATAGAACCCAAATAAAAAAGGTGACTCCTATTTTCTTAACTGCCTTAATAATGTTTTCATTAAAAAAAAAAAAAAAACTACCACCACCAAAAAAAAATGCCCTGAATTTAGTAAATAATCATGTTGGTGAGACACAACCTGGAATGGAATCCATGGTCTTTTATGACTTGGGATGACTGCAGAGCTATTTCTATCTATCTATCTATCTATCTATCTATCTATCTATCTATCTATCTATCT
>ML685938.1:714502-725234 GCA_007922175.1 Pelusios castaneus
TCTATCTATCTATCTATCTATCTATCTATCTATCTATCTATCTATCTGTTAAAAATAAAGACACTTCTTTCACTCTAAAAGTTGCCACACTTGTCCCAAAATCAATAAAGGGAAAGATTTAATTATTTTCTAAATGTCTTTCTGCATTGTTTATAAAACTTCACTGATTCTAGAAGACAAGAAGAAGGTAAAAAATGATGATAAACACAAGTGAAATTGTCTAATACATTTTTACACTGGGGAATGAGCACAAAATCAAAGTATAGGCTTAAAAAAATTAGCACAAACAATGAAAGAAAATCAGGTTGCAAAATATATTCTGCTTAAGGAATCTAAACCAGTATTAAATTGAATGCCAGGAACAATAAGGATGAAAGCGAGAAATTCTGACTTCAGTTACACGGTTGTAAATCCTAAATATTCTGGTGAAATACTAACAGAATTTTCAAATTACACTCACTATGTGTATGGTGGATCTAAGGTTGCATCCTTAATTGCCTGCTATCATATCATGAGGAGCAGAACGTGAATTCCGAGCATGGAAATTAAACCACTGAAATATTATATTTATAAAGCAGACAATGCTGCTTCTTTAACACACACTCTTTGAAATGTCTCCAAAAGGTCAAGTACTCAGTCTGCCCTGATAAAGTCAACCATCAAATATCCTGAAAAGATTGTGGCATAACTCATTATACTGTTATTACTGTAGATGAATATTTTCTTTCTTTCTTTCTTTCTTTCTTTCTTTCTTTCTTTCTTTCTAGTCTAGTCTAGTCTAGTCTAGTCTATTGCAGTTAGATTTCTCTTTCTTTGTCTCTCTCATATGCCACTGTCTTCTTATGTGCTTTCTTCAAGCTATATAAAAGTGTTCAACTTGGGACAGCTTATAGCATCTGCACAGACATCACCTTGGGACATAATCTTCAGAGAAATTCACCAGTCTTCTCAGGAGCTCCACGTTGCTTGTGGTGTCATTAAACTAATAACTCAAGGGATGTTGAGTTCAGTGAAGCTTGTTCTAATTCCCACATGTTTGTGTGGGTTTTGTAAACTCACATAACTATCTTTATAGACTTGCCTGCACTGATTTCTGAACAACTTTTGATGCTATTGCCTTATATCAAAACTCCATTCATTATTCATGAATATTGTCCCCAAAGGTTTGGGCTGAATAATAGTACAATAAACAGATGCTTTGACCAACCACACAATAAATATACCATTTAGCTCTTATAAGGTGCTGTAAATCAGTAGATCAGGAGAGATATGAGATGCACCAAAGCCCAACATCCTTGAAGTGGCAGGGAATTGGACAACTGAGATATGTTCAGAGAATATCAGGATGTGATCTGCACCTCATGCTGATGGGGAAGTTTAATCACCCCTCTCCAAGTCCCCTATCAATTGATTGGGGTAGGGTGGGATTCCTTCCTGTTCTTAAATTTGGTTTTCACTTTTACTTGATCATGTGTGGAAGACTCACTAACCAATTTCTTGAAAATACTTTCCCCCATCTCAACAGGTATTGTATTTCCAGTCGCTGATGCTTCAGAAAAAGTTTTAACAAACCAACCAGTCAACCAACCCACTCACCCACCACCAACTGAATACAGAACACAAGAGGGTGAAAAATACCTCCTCTCCTTCCTGACTCTTTCATACAATTGGCTGAAGCCCTGAAACATGAGATTTGATTATAGTCATTATCTACATGCAGAGCTGCAAACGTTACGAGCATATAAAGAGCAATGCTATCTCTTCTATCTGGGTATGTCTACACAGCATATTAAGCTAAGGCTTTGATTCAGGTTTGAGTTCAAGCCCTTCTTCTCTTCACAAATAATTGTGTCTGACCTGGCTGAGCAAGCATTCAGGATCTGGGGGCTAGAACACTGCTAGAAACCTGGGTCAGGTCCCGTATCCCACTGTGACTCTGGCCAAAGCCTGACTGTTTGCCATGTGAACACAGCTCAAGTGGCAGACCTGAGTTAGAAGGTCAGCCTAGTGCAGTATGGTTATGTAAGCGTGTGTGTGAAAACTGATTCCAGCACTTGTGAATCCAAGTTTACAATACAGTGTAGATGTTCATGTCCCCAAGTCCATGAAAAAAAAAGAGATATGCTGGTGAATTCATAGATTCAAATTTTCATGGTTCTCCAAGTCCAATAGGAACCACCGAAACCATGCACTCTAACTCCACAAACATAAATCAGATCATATTTTTTTAAAAAAGATAGCTCATCTTGTTAGATTACAGCTATTTAGGCATGCTTGTAAGACCTCTGATTTTTAAGCATGTTTGTATTGTTACCTCTGTGCCTGACTTTACCTAACTGTTTATATCAAATTTATTAAAAACACTATTTTGAAGTAACTTTAATGTGGTTTGCTTGCTTGATGATCTAATATCTCGGAAAACACGACTACAGCCCATTGATCGAGAACAGATATAGAACAGAAAATTCTTCATAAACAACTCTTAACATTTCTTTGTTTTCACATTAATACAATAAAATTGAAATATTGAGAATATTTTTGACATAAATCATATAAGCAGAGAGTCAAATGTCAGTTTAACAGCCAAATAGAAAGCTGCATCTCCGTTGAACCACTCTACCATATAAACATGTAAATCATATACGCAATTACATATCATTAATACTTATCACTAGCTTACACTCTATACCTTATAATTACTAAAAATCCTAATCTCCTATGTCATTCAACAAATGGCGATCAGTCATTTGTGGAATGGGTTGGAGATGAGCCCTTCTCATTCAAACAGCATTCACCCAGCTTTATTAACACACAGCCCTCACAGGCACAGTATCTTTTACTTACAAAACCTTACAAATCTCCTCTGGCTCATCTTTATGGATCCTATTCTGTTCTGTCAGAGGAAAAAGGTGGCCTCAGAATCTGAATATGGAGCTGAAACTTAGTTACCCAGGTTATTCAGACTCTTTAGTAAACCAATGCCTTACTGAAGATTTTGGGGTCTGTTGGACTCGTTCTGTGCTGCCTGGATCTGTTCTGGTCCATCCATGAGGGTCTTCTGTCCACAGCAGAGCTTGAGGATCTTGCCAGCAGGGTGTCTGGTATTGACAGCATTTAGGAAAAAATGTAGGTATATAGGATTTCCTAAGGGGTAGAGAACAGGGCTAAACCACTGATCATCCATAAGCTGAAAAGACTTTATCTATACTTCTCTCTAGGTGCTAACTATTCTAATTGCTTAATACAAAATGTTCCTCATTACTGTTGCTACTTTATAATTGTTTCCAATTATCCCCTATTACCTTACAACTGACCCTAATTCATGTGGATACTTTGTGCCTATATAGAACCGTATGCTACTACTGTCCTGCTGGAATTTAAACCCCTTCAGAGGCTTTTCTATCAATTGCCTCCTTACATATAACGTATAGTTTAGATGTCTTGGGACAAAAATCTCTGGTCACAGTATCACTTAGCTAGCTACAGTGGTAGCAAACCAAAGAATCAAAACCACAAATTGGAATTGTTGGTTCAATGCAGGCCAACATTTCAACATACGCTGTCACTACTGAGGCTCATGAACTGGCCAGAGCATTCAAGGCCCTGTAATCAACAGTAAGGCACCAAGTGCCATTTGAATTTCTGATTGGCCATACAGCAGCATTACAGTGGGATGCAACTGCCCTAATCAGTATTCTCTGTTCCAATTCCCTAACAGTTTCCTCTACCTTTGTCAGTGCCTCCTGAGAAATAGGATACTGTTTCTATGAGGGAGGATCCCCTTCCTCTAGCAATACCTCCATATTTTCCTTACCACAATCCAAACTATCCTTAGTCCACACAAGGATGTGTTCCTGTCCTCATGGGGGCATGGAGAGAGTATGTGCTGTTTTAATGTTCATAGTACCTATCCCCATAGTAATGGTATAGCCCTGTCCATTCTGCGCCTGACCTCAGAAACACACCCAATTGACTAAATCCAGTACAAGTCCCAGTTTATGTAAATCTCCTGCCCCCAGCAAGTTGTGTCCCTTTTCCCCAGTCTCCTTTTATCTGTCCCCACTTCAGCATTACTTTCCTCTCCCTTCCTGTTGCCCCTACAACAGTTACAGTGCCCTCCATGGGTCTCCCTTGCCCCTATGTGGCTAAGCTGATGGCTGCCCCAGTGTCTATCAAAAAATACCTCATAGGACTCCTTTTAATCATCCCCTGTAGTATGGGGCAACTAGATGCATCCTGCCCTAAACTAAAGGTATGGACAGGATGACTCTCATGGCACCCCTAAGTCAGGACATACCCCTAAAAATAATAAGGTGAGAAGTAACGGTCAGCATGGATTTGTCAAGAGCAAATCATATGAAACCAATTTTTTGGGGGAGCAGGATAACAAGCCTTGTGGATGTGGGGGAAGAAATATATTTGATATATCTTGACTTTAGTATGGCTTTTAATACTGTCTCACATGACCTTCTCCTAAACAAACTAGGGATATGAAACACAGCTGGAGTTACTATAAGATGAGTGTGGAACTGGTTGGAAAACCATTCTCTAGTGAGTATAAGTTAAGTTGTAAGTTAAGTTGACTTTGTTAAGTCAACTTAAATTAATAAGTTCCAAAGGGGTAGCCGTGTTAGTCTATTGTAGAAAGACAACAGAGTCCTGTGGCAGTTTTAAAGACTAACAGATTTATCTATCGCATGAGCTTTCGTGGGAGAAAATCCCACTTCGTCAGACGCTTTGAAGATGGGAAACTTACAGAATGGGAGGAAATTAAATGCAGGGGAGTGTATGACATAGGATCAGGTCAGGCTGTAACAGCAAATCAAAATAGGTGTAGGATTTAAACACTGGGGAACAGCACATAGAGAAGGGTGAGGTCAAATCACTTGTTGTAATGAGAGAAAAATCCATAGTCCCTGTTTAACCCCAAGACAACTGACTATGGATTTTTCTCTCATTACAACAAGTGATTTGACCTCAGGCTTTACTAGAATTACTCCATATGTATTCCATAAAGAGGGAGTGAAGAATAAAGTGCAGAGTGTTTGCATTTTGGAAATCAAATTTTATGTTTTTCAAATTCATCTAGGGAACCGATTTCCCCAACCCCTTTGGCAGCTGTGACAATTTCAGCCTTAAGCACCCCTGTAAAAAAATACATGAATACATATATTTAGTCCATTACACTAGCTTAGATTCTTGAGACGTTTACCACAATGATAATGTGTCTTTATTCTCCATTTAACAAAGTTAAGTTTCCTTGGGAAACTTAAATTTTCCAAATAGCCTCCATACAGCAGTTTTCACATCTTTGTTTTTCAAGCTGTAGATGACAGGGTTTAACATAGGTGTTAAGATGCTGTACTGGATGGAAATTATTCTGTCAAGATTTGATGCTTCAGAAGCAGGCTTCATGTACCGGAAACAACCTGTGCCATAGTATAAAATAACCACAATAAGGTGGGAGCTGCAGGTGGAAAAGGCTTTATGCCTTCCCTCTGCCGAGCGTATCCTTAAGATAGTGGAGATGATGTAAATGTAGGAGACCAGGGTGAGGAGGAAGGAGCTTGATCCAAAAAGTATAATAGATGTAAGAAGTACCACCCTAGGGATGAGTGTCTCAGAACAGGACAAGCCCAAGAGGGGAGGGGGCTCACAGCTGAAATGGTTGATTTCATTAGGACCACAGAAGTGTAAGCTTAATACAGGGGCAGTGTTGGTCAATGCATACAAGAACCCAGAAATGCAAGAGCCACAAAGCAGGTGACAACAGACTTGCTTATTCATAGTCCCAACATAATGAAGCGGGTTACAGATGGCAGCGTATCGATCATATGCCATTGCTGAAAGAATGAAAACTCCGGTGCCACCTAACAAAAGAAAGAAGAAGTTCTGTGCAAAACAGCCACTGGTCGATATTGTCTTTCTGTCTACTAAGAAGTTCTGCAGCATCTTAGGCACAGTGACTGAGGAATAGCAGATGTCAACAAATGATAAATGGAACAGGAAGAAATACATGGGGGTGTGGAGATGAGGATCACTGCTTATCACCAGCATTATCATCATGTTCCCCAACAGAGTTATAGCATAAATAACCAGAAACACCAAGAAAAGGAAAATCTGGAGCTGTGGATCATTGGAAAGTCCCAAGAGGATAAATTCTGTCACCATGGTTTGATTTTTCGTATTCATATATTCCTCAAAATGATGAGCTGTAAAACAAAACAAACAAACAAAAAAATGAAGGAATCACATAATAAAAATGCATTAACAGAACAAGGACACAATTCTTAGCCTCTCAATCTTCCCACATCCTCGGGTGAGTAATTTTTCACTCCACTGATCATCAGTTTCCCTATCTGTAATGGTGGATAAAGATACCGATCTTTCTCTAAAAAAAACCTGTAACTTGCTGTTGTGACCACATCACACTGGGACCTTGCGTTCATTTAATTAGTCCCAGTGTGATGTGGTCACAACAGCAAGTTAAATCCTTCAGTCCATAAACAGGAACCTTGGGCAGGAACAGAGAGTTTATTTTAATGCTATTTTTGGCTTTCGTGCAACTGCTGATGGAATACTGTCTCTAGTTCTGATTCCCACAATCTAAGAGGGATGTGGATAAATGAAAGAGAGTTCAGGGAAGAGACACAAGAATGACTAAAAGATTAGAAAAAAATGTGTCTGATAGATTCAAAGAACTCAATCTATTTTACTTAACAAAGAAAAGGTAATGGGGTGACTTGATCACTGTCTGTAAAAATCTAACAGGGAAAAAATCCTAGAATCATAGAAGACGAGACTAGGAAGTGACCTCAGGAGGACCAAACTCAACTAAACCATCCCAGCCAGGGTTTTGCCAAACTACACCTTAGAAACCCTATAGATGGAGATTCCAGCACCTCTGTAGGTAACCCATTCGAGTGTTTCACCACCCTCCTAGTGAAAAAGTTTTTTTCTAATATTCAGTGTGGACCTCTTCCACTGCAACTTGAGACCATTGCTCCTAATTCTGTCACTAGAGAGAACAATTTAGCTCCATTCCCCCGAAACCCTCTTTAAGGTTGTTGAAGCCTGCTATCAAATCGCCCCCTCCCCCAGCCCATTCTTTGCTTCTGCAGACTAAACAAGCTTAATTCTCTCACCCTTTCCTCACAAGTCAAGTCCCCAGCTCCCTAGGATTTGACAGTAAATCCTTTAAGTCTTTCCTCAGTCATGGATTGCCAGTCTGACCTTGGGCAAATCAGCATAAGCCAGACTTTTCAAGGTATTCCAGCACCTAACGAAACAGCGTAGAGGGCTTTCAAACATGTTTGCCTACCTAACTCCTACTCATTTCAGTAAGTACCTGAGTTGGATCACCTTGGGTGCATCTACACTTGTAAATTAAGTCAACTTAAGCAGGCTTAAGTCAACTTAATTTACTCAGTGTCTACACTTGAGTTTCCTTAATTCGACTTAAGCAGTTCCTTAAATTGAATTAAGGAAAAGTTAGTTTGAATTAGTAAAATCTCATTTTACTTCGGACTAACCCTTAATTCAAACTAGTTAGTTAAGTCAATGTGGCCATGTTAGTTCGAACTAACCGGCACATTGACCTTAATGCAACTGACTAATTCGAACTAAGCAAGTGCCATGCATGGCACTTGCTTAGTTTGAACTACCATTCTAGTGGGTCCATGCTAGTTCGAATTAAATTAAATTAATTAATAACTAAAATTAGTTCGAATTAGTTAGTTCGAATGTGTGTACTTTTAAAAATCTCAGTGGTGCTATCTCCATCTTTAGGCACTACAATATTTTTTAAAATCCTGTTCTTAGTTGAGTGGTGCCTCAGTTCCTCACTGTAATAAAAAGGGATAAAAGCACTTCCCTGCCTCAGTGAGGTGTGGGAGGATAAGGACACTAACAGTTATTAGATGATGAGATACTATTGTAATATAAGTAGGATAAGTACTGAAAAGAGATCGGATGTTATCTCTAAAAGATCTTTACGCTGGGGATAAGTGTCATCATTACCATTTTAGAAATGGACAAAATGAAAAAGAAATCCTTTCCCATGATCAGTGGAAGCACTAGGAATAAAACTAAGGTCTCCTGAATGCCCTTGGCTATTGTTTCATTTTCTTTAGAAAAGGGAAAGGGCACAAAACATTGTTAAATTGAATGAAACTCACCTGAATCCAGTTATTGATCAAAGAAAATAAGAGGTGTCAATGCTATCATGCAATGTGTAGACATGTTCAAATGTACATCTAATTCCTCTATGGAAAGTTACCGAAAAACTTACCGTCTGCAGGAAAATTACTGCAAAGGGAGGGGATCTGTAGAGCCTAGAACAATCACTGAAAAATCCAACCCCCCTGCTCCATCTGGCTGAGAGATTTTATACTCAGAGAACCTATGCGAAACCCATTCTCTTTCCTCAAAGATTTAATCCCTGAGGTTTCTCCTACTTAACAACTTTCCCCTTATTCTTGGCCAGTAACTAATTGCACTTTACCTCCCATCGTTTTAACAGCACTAATTAGAAAGTACAAACTCTGCCATTGGGCGCACACCGGTTATAGATAGGGGAACAAGAGATCTTTTCATTTCAGGTTCAGAAACCATTATGTGTCACATCTCTTCACTTACGTTCTGTTATTGAACTAGTGTTTTCTGTGCATGGCTGGGTGGTTGCTCTGCACTTCTTTCTGCGGACTCCAGATTAGCCATGGCCACATTGTCACAGACATATAGTAGGATCATAGGCACTGGAAAAGAAATGTGAACCAGTGCCTGAGAATGACAACATAAGTGGAACAGAGGGCTAAAGGAAGGGCATGTCCACTAATGAGTGCAGAAGGTTATTTTTTAAAGACTTCTGATTTCTCTTTTTGGCTCAGGGAGGAAATAGTGATTGAGAGTTACATGAATGGAGACTGCCAGATCATAGAGGGATTATGACATAGTGTTAAGAGCCAGAGACAGTTTGGCAAAAATCTTACATTCAAAATATAGAGCTTGGATCAAGTTATGTACAGTTGTAGAATATCTTATTCCAAACTCCCTGCATACTCAAGCAGCAAGCACTACATCGATTATATTTGGGCCATGCTTTCACGTTTTCCAACTAAACTGTAAGACTTGATTTTAAAATGAAAGCACAACTTGTGGATGATTTCAGTAGTCTTACAGTTTAAGCTAGTCTGGTGCACAATTAAGTCAGCTGTTGTGACAGAGTCAGGGCTCCTGGCACCTATTGTTGCTGCCCAAAACCCCAACTGCTCATTTTTTGGTTTAAAAAAGTTATGCCAAATGTGACATTAGCAAAATACTTGCCAGCTCACATCAGAGTCTCAGCCTTCCCTGAATGCTTATAAATGCATTTCTGGTAACCAGGCCAATTCACCTGTATATTAGCAAAGAGCAAAATAATTGTTGGATGTATAAGCATGAATTTCATATTCAAATATCATGAAAACTAATGAGATGTTGTACATATAGCCCCTCCTGCCTACTGGCCCAGCATGAGGGTGCTCAAGATAGGGTAAGTCCGGTTTGTGGTCTTTTGCACAAGTTTTGGAAACTAAGCCTGAGGCTTCTCTGTGTGCTCCGCGTTGTGTGTTAGTGTATGAGTTCACTCAGACCAGACCGACTCAGACTGATCACCAGGGATAGTGTTTTATTCTGAAAGACACATACAGCAGCATTACGGTCCATCAGCCTCATCCCTGCTTGTCTGTCACATACTCCCCGCTTCAGTCAGTGCAGACACTCCCTGCTGGGGAGGGCAGAAAGGGGGTGCTTCTTGGCAAGAGCCAGGATGTTCTCCAAACATGCTGCAGTTTGTAGTCCACAACTTGTAGTTCTCACTGCTGCTGTTGAAGCACTCTAGACCTTGGGTGACACATGCATTGTTTTTACTTATCTGTATCCTGTTACAATGGAGCAGCAAACTTTTACATCATGTGTACCCCCATAACTAACCTAACAAACAAAAAAGAAATGCAAATGAAGAATTTTAACAGAAAAGTGCCAGTTTCAAACCAAGTGGACATCATTCCACTCCTAAAATAAATTTCCACTAAATTAATGAAGGTGAATTATGGAAATTCAGAGATTTAAAGCATTTATTTCTCTCCTTTTTTTAAAAAAAAAAACATACTCTAAAACATCAAATTATACTTTACAAAATCTGGAACAAGATGTTTCGTTGATGGTCAGGATTTTAGGAATGAAAGTGTTAGATTAGTTTAGTGACTCATCTGATCTCTGAGTAGTTTTACTATGAGTAATTTTGCATCCTGTCTATGTTTTTTCTTATCCCATATAGGTCAGTTCCATACTCTCAGATTTTAAGTAAAACTTGACTTCGATGGAGAATTCAACTTCAAGACTGATGGCACTATATGAGAACTATTAACTTATATTAAATTATTGTTTTCAATGTATAATACTTTCATATATTCTTTGTAGGTGTATTACCTAGGCAGAGAATAGAATGCACAGATCATTTCGAGAAATGCTAGACAGAAAGGGATGGCAAGATTTTATCAATGGATGTACTCCATATTCTAGAATCACAGAAATAATGTTATTAGGCAAAAAAGACCATTGAGAAAAAATGTTTAATTCTTAGTATATTAAAGATAGAAAAAATGTCTCCTTAACACTGATCCCAAAAGCATCAGAAACGTAATGATAGATAGATAGATAGATAGATAGATAGATAGATAGATAGATAGAT
>ML685938.1:729190-755272 GCA_007922175.1 Pelusios castaneus
GCCGCCACCCGATCCCCCAGCTCTCAGCAGAAGCCGCGGCTGGACAACATTCGGACTATAAGACGGACCTTCATTTCCCTCCCGCTTTTGGGGGGAAAAAAGTGCGTCTTATGGTCTGAAAAATACGGGGTACTCTAATTCTCTCCTGCAAATAGGCTGACCCCTTCTAGAAACCTGGAAGTTGGCAGGCACAAAGGCTATGTCTACGCTAGGAAAAGTTAGGTTGACTTTGTTAAGTCGACTTAATAAGGTCAACTTTAAGTCAACTTAAAGTTGACCTTATTAAGTTGACTTAACAAAGTGGTTTCTCTTAACCGGGACTTAGTAAGTCGACCTAACTTCCCATAGGTTGACCTAAGAAAGTGGACTTATGCATCCACACATAGGTCGACTTAAGCAGGGTTAGTTCGTCTTAAGGAAGCTCCTTAGGTCGACCTAATGGAGGCTTAATGTGGACAAGGATTAGGTTTAAGTCGACCTAACTTGCCATTGTAGACATAGCCAAAGTTATCTTCATGCCACCATTTGCCTCCAGAGGACCTTCCACACTACTTCTTCTCCAAGGACAGAATGGAATCTCATTTGCCATGCAGAGAATGTGGTTTTACCAGTTGTACTAAGCTGGAGACAAATTCTGTAGCAAGGTCCCTGGATGATTTTGAGATCAGAGGCATCAGCCTAGGAATTCTGCAGGAGCATGATTTCAAATTTGAAATTGCAGGCTCTTTGTCAACCTATTATGAAAACAAATAAAGCAATCAGCACACTGGCCTCTGCATTATTTATTTTCATACTAAATTCAATTTGTTCCCCTGTATCTTCCCAGCTAGTTTCCAGCATGAAAGAGTTGAACTTATAGACTTATCACCTGGGATCATAGATGTTGTTAGTTAGGAAGTTTGACTTACATCAATTTTTAAGGAACAGTCAAAAATTTGGGCACATGAGATAGTGTGGGAGGCAGTCTGACTAACCATGTTTGTGGGCCAATATATATTGAATACTGGCAATCCACATGTCCTTCTGAAATAATTTTTTGTTGTCTGCAGACATCAGAAGAAATTTAATTCATAACAGAAATGTTTGCTGATATTTTCAGGTCACTTAGATACAGAGTTCCTTAAACCTCCTGGTCAGTTTAGAAAATCCCTCCTATAATTAAACTTGTTTGAATCTGATTTTATTTATTTTGTTTATAATTTTGACAGATAGTAGAAATATTTATTTTAAAACATTTTTTCTATTTGTTTCAATTTAAAGTTTCACAGTTGCACAAAA
This sequence comes from Pelusios castaneus, assembly GCA_007922175.1. NCBI lineage: Eukaryota > Metazoa > Chordata > Testudines > Pelomedusidae > Pelusios > Pelusios castaneus. The sequence continues at coordinate 730,469 of ML685938.1, forward strand.
TTATTTTGTTTAAGAATTTATTTTGCTGAGTTTTTGAACTATTTAAATTTTCAGTTTCAGGAAATTATGGGTGGGTTAGACCACTGGTTAAGTCAGTTGTCCCTTATGTATTGACAATGAACATTGATTTAAAAAACTTAAACCTTTATAATGGCTTAAACATAAATTGTTAATAGCACGTCTCAAAATACACAAAGTAAATATTCTTAAACCAAACCCCAATAAAGAGCATTTTTCTTGCTTTGTCTATCTGTAAATTAAAATTGCCTATGAATATATTTATAATTAATTTGTTTGTGTACAGTGAAATCAACATTTACCAACATTTAGCCTTAAAAATATAATCTTCCCAAGCTTAACTATTGTGCCTTTTTTGTCTTCTGTGCTTTACATTCCTTAGAACTTGTCATACTTCTGTACAGAAGGCCTTGTGAGTCGTGAAAAAAAAGAAGAAGAACAGATATATTATCTGAGAATTTCCAAAGAGGTAGCTGTGTCAGTGTAGTTCAGCAAAACAAATAGTCTTGTCACACTTTTAAAGACTAACAAATGTATTTATCGGATGAGCTTTTGAGGGAGAAAATCCCACTCACTGGTGTGTGGGGGTTAATACCATGTTATTTTCAAATACTTGAAGAAGAAGAAGAAGAAGAAGAAGAAGAAGAAGAAGAAGAAGAAGAAGAAGAAAAGCATTAACATCACCAGAAGAAAATGATAATGTAAAAGAAGACAATGGAAATTTTCATGTAAGATAGGCTCATCAGTGTCTATTGGCCAAGATGGTCAGCTATGCAAACCTATGCTCTTGATGTCCCTATGTTCAAATTGTTAAAATGATAATGATATTGACAAGAAACACCATAAGTAAAAGCAAAAAAAATGAGAACGAAGGCAAAAAGATACTGACCGACTATGATAAAAGGAAGAAAAAGAGAAATGAAGCATCAGCAACAGAAAAAAAAAAACAGGCTAAGGAAGAGGAGAATAATATTTAATCACTTTCTAAACATGACATTTTTCAAAGCTTCTTTCACATCCTTGTTCCTCAGGGTATATATTATAGGATTTAACATTGGTGTTAAGATGCTATATAAGACTGAGATCAGTCTGGTACTCCCTGGTGAGTAACTTGAATTGGGTCTCAGGTAAGTGAAGATACAACTGCCATAGTACAGAAGGACCACAGTCAAGTGGGAAGAACAAGTGGAATATGCTTTCCTCTTCCCCTGGGAAGAAGGCATCTTCAGTACGGTTGAGATGATGTAAGTGTAGGACAGAAGGATGCAGGCAAAGGGTGTCCAGGCTATGAGCAGACCAATGACGATCAGCAGCAGTTTGTTGATGGAGGTGTCCCCACATGACAGTTCAAGCAGTGGTGGGATATCACAGTAGAAGTAATCAATACGGTTGTCCTCACAGAAGGGTAACTGGAAGGCGAAGAGTGTATGTACTGCAGAGTTAAGGAACCCACTTACCCAGGAGGCTGCTGATAGCTGAAGGCAAATGCTTTTGTTGACAATGAGCGTGTAATGCAAAGGGTTGCAAATGGCTACATAGCGGTCAAAGGCCATCACTGCCAACAAGAGGCACTCTATGCCCACAAAGGAAAAGAAGAAGTAAAGTTGCAGCACACATCTTACATAGGAGATGTTGCTCCTTTCTGAAAGGAGATGAACCAGTATCTGGGGGATGGTGGTAGTCGTGTAACAGATGTCCAGAAAGGACAGGTTCCCAAGAAAGAAATACATAGGAGTGTGGAGTCTCTGGTCTGCCAAGGCAATGATGATGATGAAGGTATTCCCAAGTAGGGTGAAGAGATAAGTGATCAAAAACCCAATGAAGAGTAAGAACCTCACCTCCTGGAGGCTGGAAAATCCTAGGATAACAAACTCCTTCACTGCAGTTTGATTTCTCCCTTCCATGTTTCAAAGTTCAATATTCCTGCCATTGGAAGAGGAGAAAGTTACAAGGAGTGTAAATAACTTTTCTGAAAGTAATCTTGTAATCAAGAAAAAATATGAAGTGTTAATGTTCAATTTGAAAATAGTTATTTATCACAGAGGTGACTTTTTGTGCTAATCTCATTTTAGTATATGAGACTACCAGTGAAGAAAATCATATATTAGTACCTGGATCCTATACAGTTCTTTTAATCCACCTTCACAAAGTAAATTACAAAAAAAGTAGAAAACATTATCCCCATTTTATTAATGGGGGAAAACAAAAGTACAGAGATGTGAGGTAAAACAGTCAAAGTCACACATTTGGGTTTCTTCCATTATCAGACAGCTCTCTACTGTTTTTATCCTAGTCAGTGGGAATCTTTGCATAGCATTCAGTGCATCCTGTATCAGGCCACTACTAATCATGTAGAGACAGAAGGAAAGAAACAACAATATAGTGGATATCTAGCTAGCTAGCTAGCTAAAGAGTGCAGGGTTTGAGAGTTTGTATCTTTTTGTGGGATTATGAGTATAATCAATGGGGGTGCGGTGTCTCGTGTAGGGTGTATGAAAGATTGTGTTTGGTTTGAGAATGTATGTATTTTGCCATGTATCTGTTTACAATGTGTGTTGCTTATCTGTGTCTGTTTGTTGCGCATGTGGTCACTCCACAATATTGTGTTTAAGCTGCATTTACACAGGACCAAATAATTAAGATACCCAGTGCAACTGTGAACAGAATTTAGTCCAGATATAGGCACCTACCCACCCATTGACAATTGAAAACATACACACAACACAAACAAACCTAAAGTATAATATGTACTCAATGAGATCATTGTGTCCAGTTTGGGTTACCACTGAATAGAAAGGATGTAGAGAAAGGAAAAGGATCCAGAGGTGAAAGACAAAGACAAAGATCACCCCACATGAGCAAAGGCTTAAGGAACTGGGTATGTTTAGTTTGGAAAAGAGATTAAGAGGGAAAATGATAGTGTTATTCAAATACTTGCAAGGCTGCTATAAAAAAGATGGAGAAAAAATATTCTCTCTCGCCATTGATGACAGGGCAAGAGGCAATGGGTCCAAACAACTGTTTATCTGATTTAGATTAACATTTAGGAATAACTTCCTAAATGTATTAACAATAGAATACTGGATCAGACTGTCTAGGGCTACTTCACTGGGGCTTTGCAAAAAGATGGTGGCATCTTCTTGGATGTTTTGATGCAAGAAATCCTGCATCTTGGCAAAAACTTAGACTCAATGATCTGTGCAGTCCTTTCTAATCCTATGGATCAGAGAGTCTATGAATCTATGTTCACAACGCCCTCATTGTCAAGAAGGCACTGTCAGACACAGGGAAAAAAATCATGCTCAAAATCATTCCCCATACAGAGACTCAAATAGACATGCACATAGAAACACACGCATACACGGCTGTTCAACTAAATTAAAGTGCAACAGAAAATTCAATAGACTCATGAATGAAGACCTTAAGTAGTGTAAATCAGTGTGGCTGTATTAAACACCAGCTACGGTCCATTAAATTCAAAAGAGAGACACTGATTTAAACAAGCAGGGATTCTCTCCTGTTACATTAATTTGCTCAGAACTAAACACCACTAGACTATTCAACATCTTATAATAGTGTGAAAATTTTTAACTGCATTTTTTTTAAATGGACAATTTGGGGCTTCCAAAGAAAGAAAGAAAGAAAGAAAGAAAGAAAGAAAGAAAGAAAGATCTTGGGAAATGTTTACTTTCCTCTAACTGTTTTTCAGTTTTTTATTTTGCAGGGAAAGTAAACATTTCTAGCAGCTTTTTGCTAAAAAATATTTTATTTCTTTGTCAGTGTTGGAGTAAAAACGTTTCATTTTTTGGCAGCTTTCAGATAAAACTATGTTAAGTTCTCAGCACTTTTCAGTTGCTCTTTTCAAGGATTTGTCTAAAAATAAAAGAATTTCAGGTGTTTGTTTTCAATAAAATGTTGAAACTATCTGCAGTAAAACAAAAGCCACACTTTTCCACTTACCAGGGAAACAAAGCAGCTGTGTTCTGAACTCAGCAAGACTCAAAGGATGCTAGGTGGCTATCACTTCCTTATATATTTACTATCTAGATATGCTACCATCCCCTAGAAAATCCTAGGGGAGCATGTTTTTCTGTAATGCTTTGTGAGCAGGGGAGGGAAGGTAAGCTGAAAATATTTTCCTCAATAAGCCCAAGGTCCTATGAATTCTCATTTACTGTGGGGAGTGGGAGAGGGGACTTTGTGTCAAATACAGCAAATAATTTTGGACCAAAAATATTTTTTGTGGGAGAGGGATGTAAAACAGCTCATTGTGATATTTTGGAAATGGATCTACATTTCCAAAATATGACAATGAGCTCTTCTAAATCTTTAATTAGCCTTTCCCTTATGAATCAATATTTCTATTTTTGAGGACATCCTTTTGAATCAGTATTCAAAATGTTTCAGTCTACCCCAACATTTTTTTTCTTCTTCTTAATTTTGGTGAAGCAAACAAGTCATGAAACCAGAAAAATCCCACTTTGGCCACTGAACTAAAAAATCAAGCATTGGGTTCTCTCAGGAGAAAGGAGGACAATGAAATAGTTCTTGATTTTCCCTTAGTCTCCTTTCACACTCCTGTCTTGAAATATCTAACCCCTTTCAAACCAGTGAAAGCAGGTCTCCTTTAGCTACTAGTAGATCCTTTATTTTTTTCTGGCTCCACACTGTATAGGGACTGGGAAACATAACATGGAGATTTTTTTTTTTAAAGCCAATTAATCACACTGTTGCCCACTCTTAGGGTATGTCTACACTTGCACCTTAGGTTGACTTAACGATGATTAAGTCAACCTACAGAACTCTGCGTCCACACTGGGTGCTCATTAAGTCAATTTAAGCATTTCCTTACATCGACTTAATAGCACCACCTCTTAAGGTCGACTTAAGGCTTAAGTCTGCCTTATTAAGTTGACTTAAAGCCAGTTTGGATGTGTATGTCTCCACTATAGGTGTAACTTAACAAGGTCAACTTAAGTCAATTTTAAGTGTAGATGCTCTATTAAGTCGACCTAACAAGGTCGACTTTAAGTCGACTTAAAGTTGACCTTGTTAGGTTGACTTAACAGAGCCTGTAGTGTAGACATAGCCTTAGAGATTTATACCTGAAGCAAGTATAATGGATCCTTGAGCACTAAAGGAACAACACAGTGAAGTGGCATTTATATAAGGAATAGCCAGCATGTATTTGTTAAGAACAAATCATACCAAATTCACCTAATTTCCTTCCTTGACAGGTTACTGGGTTGATGAAAGGAGGGAAGCAGCAGATGAGTTTTATCTTCATTTCAGTAAGGATTGTGATATATAACAGAGCTAAAATCTGATCCTGATTTAAAAATTGTCAGTGATGGAGAATTCACCAAGACCCTTGATAATTTTTTCACTGGTTAAATACTCTCAGCATAGATAGATAGATAGATAGATAGATAGATAGATAGATAGATAGATCCTCAAAACTCAGTAACAAATAAAACATGCCTGAGATATTTATAGGTCTGTAATATCTTATTAACATGACTGGAAGTACATGTGCAAGAGAGGTGAGATTATCAATCAATAATCAATCAATCAGACAATTACTCTCGGCTGTGATTTTTCAAAGAAGGCATAAAGGAGTTCACTGAAAACCACTGGGAGTTGGGAAACTGACTTTCTTAAGCTCTTTTAAAAATCCTGGCGCACATGCTTAAGTATTCAAAGGATTGGGGCCAAATTTCAACTTTTTAGTCTAATGTATATCAGAGAATCATAGACATGTATGTCTGGAAAGGACTCCTGGCTTCTAATCACTTCAAATCTTGCTTCAATCAATCAACTTATTTGTTTGTTTTATCTAAAATAGTGCATGTGGGTCAAGAGTGTGTAGAGACTTCACTTAAAGTGACAGAGCTGGTGCATATCATTTCTTTGATAAATTGACAGGGCAAGGACAAGATGGGCTCCAGGAGTGAGGGATTGGGATGACAGAGTGATATTCCAGTCCATAACGCAGACGAGAATATCAAATCCACCGATGGTAGATTGACTGCTATGTTTAGAAACACCCTCCTTAACCTGGAGCAGGGATGGGAGAATGCTCCGCATTATGGACCAGATTCTGTCAGGTGATGAGAGATTTAATTGACTCAGAGAATCATAAAAGATATGGGATTAAATGGACCTCAGGATTTCATCTAATCCAACATCCGGATTAAAGCAAGACCAACCCCAATTAAATCATCCTAGCCAGGTGTTTGCCAAGTTGCACCATAAAAATCTCTGAGGTTGGAGCTTCCACCACTTCGCTAGGTAACCCATTCCAGCACTTTGCCACCGGCCTAGTGAAAAAGATGTTCCTAATAGCCAACCAAGACCCCCCACACTGCAACTTGAGTCTATTGCTCTTTGTTCTGTCATCTTTGACCATTGAGAACAGCCTACCTCCATCCTCACTGGAACTCCTTCTTCAGGTACTTGAAGGCTGCTATTAAATTCCCCCTCCACACACACTTCTCTTCTGCAGACTAAATAAGCCTTGTCCCCTCAGCCTTGCCTCATAAGTCATGTGCTCCAGCACCGTAATCATTTTTGTTGCCCTCCACTGGACTCCCTCTAATTTGGCTACATCCTTCCTGTAGTCGGGGGCCCAAAACTGAATACTGTGCTCTAAATGAGGCATCATCAATGCTGACTGGGGGGAACAATCACTTCCCTTGATCTGCTGGTAATGCTCCTACTAATGCAGACCAATATGCTATTAGCCTTCTTGACAATAAGGGCACACTATTGTCTCATACCCAGTTTCTTTTCTACTGTAACCCAATTGAAGTTAGGCACCTTACTGGCCTAAACATTTCAGAATAGCCCACTAGGAATATATCTACATCTCTAGGTAGTTAAATACCTTTAATAATTTGGTCCACCTGCTTTAGGAGACTGAGTCCCATTGACTTTTGCTGATACTTGATCCTAAATGCATGTGCCTTCTTTTGAAAAATGAGATTTCTGCTTTTAAATTTCCTATAGAGAGGTTTTTTTCAAAATATTGTTCCAAGTCCCATTTAAAAAAAAAAAAATAGGAGTTGTGCTCCGAAGTCTCTTAAGTAATTTTGAAATTTCCACACATAAGGAATCCGATGATCTTAAATGAGATTATGCACATGTTTAAAAGAAAAAAGCTTTAGTGCTTGATGGCTCAGGGCCATGGATCATAAGCTCCTTGACTCATACATTTTAAGGTAGTAAGGAACCAGTATGGTCATCTAGTCTGAACTCCTATGTAACACAGGTCAGAGAATTCCTATATCTACCTCATAGCTTGTGACTGAACTGTAGCAGTGGTTTTGAAAGCAAGATATCCATCCATCCACTATACCATATTTTGAGTAGGCAAATTAATTATTACAATAATGTAATCATATTACTAACAATGTGTGTGCATCTCCATGTCCTGTAAGCTGTCTGTGTGTCATGAACCATATGCTGTTATCAGCTAATAAAGCTTGTCATTTGACTCACTGTTCCAAGGCAACTGATTTTGGAATCTGAATGACTGAGTGCTGTTCCACCTCTTGTGGTGAAGTTCTTAATGGCCATGAGGTGTAGTACTATAAGAAACTGCAGTTTCCTAGATGACCATGAATGTGTCACAACATTATGTGGCTGTCTAAGCAACTTTCTTTTCACTTCTGGATATGACTTCTATGAGTGTTGGGTAGACTTCATGGCCATTCTAAAGTCAAATGATAACAGAAATGCTTACCTAAAACACAGTATTTATGAAAGACAATTTTTAACATTTGGGTTAAAATAAACCCACCAGCCACAGTAACACCTTTAAATACATATGGAGAGAGAGATCAATGATAATTTAGAGGAAATTTATAATTGAAAGTAAAGGATTACTCACATGAGTTAATTAGGCACATGATGAAATGTTTCCAGGATTGAGGCCATGATGTGATTCTATTATGACGTGATTCTGTTTCCTTGACTGTGGGGGAGAAAGCAAGAAAACAAGATTTTTAATAGTAAACATAATTAATCATTGGTACATTTTACCAAGTGTTGTCACAAGTTCTCCATCAATGACAATTTTAAAATCAAGCTTGGATCTTTTTTTCTAAAAGATCTGCTCTAGGAATTATTTTGGAGAAAGTCTTTGGCTTATGTTATATCTGAGGTCAGACTAGATTATCACAGTCTATGGGCAGATTTACATTTCCCACCATTTTTGTTAGCAGTCAAGGAGAGATACACAAGTTACTTAAAATAACTTGTGTATCTCCCTTCAACTTTGTTATGTCCGTCACATCCACTGCAACTCAGAGCTACTGCAGTTGCCAGGGTGGTGCTCAGCAATCAACTTCCTAATCAATTGAGTGGGTTTTCAGAGACCTGATCAATTGGGCAGGAAGATTGAATGACGATGGCAAATTTGCCACTGTCAGTGAAGAAAGAAAGAAAGAAAGAAAGAAAGAAAGAAAGAAAGAAAGAAAGACAGAGGAGGAGAAAATGAGGAATAAGAGGGATGTGGGGAAAGAAATAAAGTCAGAGATGCTGTGGAAATTGATAGCCAGGTAGATGGATATTCTTGTTCTACTGGTAGTGTCAAGTCATGGATCAGGACACTGAACAAACACAAAATAGAAAGATGGATCTTGCCCCAGAGAAATTACAATCTTAGTATAGAATGAAAGACAACATATAGAGACAGATTGGCACATGGGGGAGTTCAATGAAACAATGAAACTACCAAGGTCAGCATGATTAACAGCAGAATCAGCACCCCCTCAGCAACTTATTGGGTGTTTGTTGTAGTTTTACTTTATTTTTGTTGGCATCATAGAAAAATAGAGTTTCATGGAAGGATTTGAAGCTCAGTAATGAGACAGATGTGTGGATGATTATGTGGATCACATCCATATTGGGAGAGGCAACTTGGAAGAAAGCAGAAAGGGGCTTGATTGGGAGTGTAACACAAAGAAAACAGAGCAAGTGCACAGCATGCTATTTTACAACGGTAGTAAAATATTCAATATTCACCTTAGCAGAGGGATGGAAATTTAGAAGACAGAAGGCATTTCAGCTACTGAGGTGGAAAAAAGATACCACTGAGGGTATCAGATGAAGTGTTTCTTGTTATATCTCTGGGCATGCCACAAAATGATAGTGTTATGAAGACCATAGTTATTAATAATAGTCACGGTAAGAACGATGTCTACACTAGATTCTTCATAGGTAAAATTGGGTATTCTTTAAAGCAAGACTCACATCTCTCTCTTTATCTATCTAAAGCTATTTTAAATTTTAAATTGCTATCTTTTTATTGAGTCTAATTGACATCTGGAACATTTCTAGCTCTGAACAAGAGATGAGACAGAATTACACTGTTGATTCTAAGTATAAAGCAGTTATTTCAACTGCTGTTCAAAACATACAAGAGTTAAATTCTCCCTTGGGATATGATCACAGCCAGGTCATTTATTCAACCATAACAACTTTTTCTATTTTGCACTAATACTTCTTAGCAATTGATTCTCAGCGGGTTGTGAGAGTTACTTAAGTACAGCAATTGTATTTGGAAATGGAGAATGTAAAATGCTATATAATTGCTTACTGCAATAAGAATGAAAGTACTGTTGCTAATAAATAATGGGCATTAGGCGGCAGAAGAGGTGATGGGAATGGGCTCCTGCACACTGTAATAGGCATTAGGACAGCAGAACATGGGTTGGAGAAGAGGCAGCTATACTGTATAATAGGATTGGGGGGCAGCAGGAATTGTTTGTTGAAAAGATTTAATGGAGGTCAGTTCTCAACTCCAATTGACTCTTAGAAGGAATTAGATGTCTAATTCCTTTAGAACTTCTTGAAAAGCCCAGCTTTAATAACTAAAATTTGTATTCTCCCTCCGTGTGTGTGTGTGTGTGTGTGTGTGTGTGTGTGTGTGTGTGTGTGTGTGAGAGAGAGAGAGAGAGAGAGAGAGAGAGAGAGAGAGAGAGAGTATCCATGGTCATGCTATTTAAACATGCCATTGGCAGAAAAGGTTAAAAGGTAGAACAAGTTGGAAAATGGTGAGTTTTCCATGGGAAAAAATAACTTTTCTTGGAAAAACTACTTGAAAACATTGGTCAAAATTTATTTATTTTTAATTGAGAAAAAAATATAAAACTTCATAATTCTTTTAAAAAAAAATCACTTCCACCACCCCTTCACTCATAAAACAGAGACTTTTGGAGAAACAAAAAAAGTTTAGTTAAAAACATCCATTTTTCTTCAAGAATGAGTTTCATGGAAAATTTCCAACCATCCTCAGTTATAAGGGTAAACAGCCTCCATAGCTCACACACTTACATGAAAAGCTGGTTGCAACTCCTCTCAGAGAGGCTGCCTCCCTATAGTAGGAGGTAAATTTATCCCTCATTGGGGTTACTCCTTGGGGCTATGTTTGGGGAATCAGTTCAGACCCAATGTGGCACACCCTCAATCATTCACTCATCCCGCAGCCTCTTCTCGCTCTCTCTCTTTCTGAATCAGGGGTGCACTCCTTCTTTGTTACTTAGCCATCTGACTCGGTCATTGAGTCACCCCCTTCCAGGATAGCAAAATTCCTTTTGACCAGCTGTTTAGCTGGCATCTCCCACAATCCTGTGCACAGTGGTGGGTAGGGAAATCTGGGCCTGCCCTCTGCTCCAGGATCTGGCATTCAGTAGCCAAGCTCGGTGTAAGCTCTAACCTTGCTGCTATTTCCTTAGGTTGTTTCCTATTCTACCTCCCATAGGCTTTCTTCTCCACCCTTCTAAGTAAACTTTTCCCTCAAGGCCAGGATCCTAGTTTCTTTCTCTACTTGGTTTCTTCCTTTTCCCTCTTCAAGTCCAGAGAGTGACCACTGATTTCCACTCTGCAGCCCCTTTCTCCTGCAAACTTCCTCATTTTATTCCCGACCCAAATTCTCCCTCACCTGGCCTTTATCTGCCATTGGTAATTTTCAGTCAAGCCAGACTCTCCACCAGGTGTAGCCTATAAAGTGAATTGACCCTTTCAGTACACCTTAACCCCTTCCATGCTGGTGTGAGGTGAAGACTCAATCGCAGATTGAAGCAAACATTTATATAAAGAAATTTGGGATGGGAGGAGTGTTGATCAGAAACAAACTCTTTTCCAGTTTTTCAGTGAGACAAAAGCTGTTGGTTTTTTTAAAGCAACTCTTGGGGTTGAAAAAATATTTACTGTGACACAAATTGAATTTCATTTTATTTACCTTTGTGGGGGGATGGGTAATACATTTTATTTAAAATAAAATTGAAAGCAACATTCTAAACAAAAATACATTTTTAATTGAAATACTTAAACATTTATTTTAAAAATATTGAGGGAACTTCAGTTTTTCCCCGATATATCTATTGGGATTGTACCATACTGACGAATTGACCCAAATTCCTGAAATGTTTTGGTCAAGTGGAATCTTTGGTTGGCTGAAAAAATTGTACTGGCTCTACCCATCAGCTTGTTCTTTCTCCCACGCCTTGCATTTCCTGCTACAAACAGTCCCTTTCTTGAGGACATAGCAACACAATTTTAAAATCAAGATTGGTTGGTATTTTTTTTTATATAAAATATGATCTCTAGGATTTATTTTGGGGAAGTTCTATGGCCTGTGTTTTACAGAAGGCCAGACTAGATAATCACAGTTATTTCTTTTGGTTTTGGAACCTATGAATCTGAAAACCAGAGATGGGTATGAACCAAAAACTGTGGACAAAAATTGTGAATATACCCAAAGGAATTTGACATCCATATTCCATCGAGCAATAAAGGGAACTGGGCTACTCATTCTCTTTGACTATTTTGAAAATCACTGATCAGACAGCAAGTATGAAAAAATCAGGGTAATAGGCACCTATACAAGAAAAAGTCCTAAAGATCAGGACTGTCCCTATAAAATCAGGACATCTGCTACTCTATCATCACAAGCACAAATTCCTGACATTTTAACTGAAAGCATACTTTCAAAAGTGCTTGCTGTTGGCCTAAACCTGCCCATATAAAAGTCAAAGATGGAATTCCATTGACTGTAACATTTAATGGTCCTGAAAAATCCTAGCCTAATTCCTTTAGACAGTAGCAGGATGTTTAGTTACTGGGGCCAGTCAGTAAGGGAAATTTGATCTCCCTCCTCCCCTTCCACAAACCAGAAAACTAAAGCTGGGTTTTAGATTTTAGCTCAGCATGTAACTAGCAGTTGAGAAATTTGAATGCAGATTTCAAACACTCCCAACGCACAAGATGTTTGGATCAAGATTTCCAGATCTGGTGTTTTTGCAAGGTAAACAAACAGATAAAAATGTGAAAAAAAAGAAACATAAACCCCCTAAAGTGTTTGTTTATGACAATTCTAAAAACAACATTCTTCTTGTGGCATAGGAAAGTGTAGGGATAGATAGATAGATAGATAGATAGATAGATAGATAGATAGATAGATAGATAGATAGATAGATAGATAGATAGTAGTTTTCAAACCATGGTTCAGGACCCAGTACTAGTTCACAGACCCTCAGGTACTGGATCATAGCGCTCCTGTTGCTGCTGCGGAAAGACTGTAATGTATTGCTCAAAGAAGTCATTGTTGAGTTGCAAGCTATAAAAGGTTGAAAACCAGTGCTCTAAGTCCTTCCAATACAACAAATGATCTTTTAACTCAATGTTCCTAGAAAAGATTCATTTCCAAGCCAATAACCAGCCTATGGTTCTTCTCAAGGCTTCTTTCACTTCCTTGTTCCTCAGACTGTAGATGAAGGGATTCACCATGGGTATGACAAGGGTATAGAATACAGACACAAGTTTCCCCTGATCTGGAGAGGATAATGAACTTGGTTGGGCATACATGAAGGAAACAGTACCATAAAATATACTCACAACCACTATGTGGGAGGTACAGGTGGAGAAGGTCTTGCGTCGGCCTGCGGCAGAACGCATCTGGAGGACAGTAGAGATGATATAGGCATAAGAGATGAGAATAATCAGGGCAGTGGTCACTATGATGAGGCCACATAAGGGAAACAGCACCATCTGATTGATGTATGTGTTGCTGCATGCAAGGTTCAGCAGGGGTGGAACGTCACAGAAGAAATGGTCGATCTCAGAGGCACAGAAGCGCAGAGTAAAAGTGAAACCTGTTTGTACCATGGAGTTCAAGCTCCCACAGATATAGGCCCCCACCAATAGCTGAATGCAGATGGGCTTAGACATGGCAGCAGAGTAGAGGAGCGGGTTGCAGATGGCAGTGTATCGATCATATGCCATGGCTGCCAGGATGAATGCCTCCGTAGTGACAAAGAGAGAAAAGAAGAATAATTGTGTAGCACATCCCCTGTAGGAAATGGTTTTCCCGACTGTTAGGAAGCTCACCATGGCTTTGGGAGCGATGGTGGATGAGTAACAGAAGTCTAAGAGTGACAGGTTCATAAGGAAGAAGTACATGGGGGTGTGAAGGCGAGAATCGGCTTTAATGGTGAAGACCAGCGTGATGTTTCCTAGTACAGTTATTGCATAAATCACCATGAATGTCACAAAAGGGACCAGCTGGAGCCCTGGACCTCTTCCAAACCCCAGAAGAATGAATTCCGTTACAGCTGTGTGATTTGCATCCCTCCCTGGATCCACAGCTGGCATTTTCTTTGGAAAAGCAAGGAGATAAAGATTAAACAACTTCAGGCACTTGATAGATTGCAGCAAGCTACAGTTGTGTTTGGGTTGACCCTCCACTAAAGTCAGGCACACAGCTGCTATTGTTTTTGATAAAAGTGGGAAGAACTCTTGGAATAGTAGTTAAATGTACACTTAGCAAACCTCGAGAAAAACTGGAGGAATTTTGTCCATTCTACAGTAAAGCACAAATGTATTACATTTCCCATTTAATAATGATTCACAGAATTCTCATAATCTTATAACACACTTGGAATCCTTGTCCCACTGCAGTTATTGGGACTCCCCTTGTGAGAAGGGGACTTTATCCATGTCCTGCATGAATGTGTAATGATGGTCACATTCAGGCATTACTCAACATAAGTAAGTGTGTTGGAACATTACCCTCATTTTGTAGATTCATATACTTAAAGCCAGAAAAGAACAATATGATCTCCTGCTTGCATCAAAACCAATAATTTGTCACTCAACTAGACTATATCTGTGCCCAGACAACAGTAGTTACTCAAAAGTATAAGTCAACAGATTTACTAGATTGAATCTCACCAACTGCAAAATATGCACATCCCATCCAAATATTAGCTTTAAAAGTAACCTGTAAATACAGTCATAGGACCTCTCCAGGTGGGTGATTTCCATTGACTGTCATTGAGTTCCTAGCAGTCAGACTTTTTGTCTTTCTAAACAATCTTCTCTGAACAGGGAGTCACTGGGTGGGCTTCTGTGTTGTGTGCTATGCAGGAGATCAGACTAAATAATCATAATGTCTCTTCTGGCCTTAAAATCTATGAATAGCTTAAACAAATCAATTTCTTCCAGTATAACAGGTGCAATTTCAAGACTACAACATGGGCTGATGATTAGACTGTGCTAAAAATAGGAGCATAACTACATCATGAGTTTGGCTCCTGCTATTTGCACTTGTCCCCTGAATGAGGTGAATTTCACTGATATTAAATAAGAAGATCTTAAATTTCACACTAAAAACTCCAAGTCAAGGATTTAATAGTTTGGAAATTCCAGAATTAACATTGTCCATGCCACCTTCATTCAGTGCCTTTGTATATATCCATTATGAGACAGTTTTTACTTACAGTATCACATACATTTTTTTCCCCCACAGGACCACTGCCTCATTCAATGCAGAGGTGGAACAGTGTTCTGGGAAATGAACCAGAGCTGTGTAGTGAATCAGATGTCCTGATTTTATAGGTACCATCTCAGTGACAAAACAAACATCATTCTGGGAAGTATTAACAGAAGTATTGTAATTAAGACACAAGAAGTAATTCTTCTGTTCTACTCCATGCTAATTAGGCTTTAACTGGAGTATTGTGTCCAGTTCTGGGTGCCTCATTTCAGGAAAGATGTGGACAAATTGGAGAAAGTCCAGAGAAGAACAGCAAAAAATGATTAAAGGTCTGGAATGCTTGACTTACGTTTAATCAAAAAAAAGAGGAGAATGAGAGGGGACATGATAACAGTATTCAAGTACCTATAAGGTTTCTACAAGGAGGCAGGAGAAAACGTATTCTTCTTAACATGCTGATGATAGGACAAGAAGCAATGGGCTTAAATTACAGAAAAGGAGGTTTAGGTTAGACATTAGGAAATAATCCTGTCAGGGTGATTAATCACTGGAATAAATTGCCTGGGAGATTATGGAATCTGCATCATCGGAAATTTTTCAGAGTAGGTTGGACAAACACCTGTCAGGGATGTTTAAGGATGGTTCCACCATGAGTGCAGGGGACTGGACTCAATAACTTCTCATGGTCCCTTCCAATTCTATGATATCTAGGACTTAGGTCTTTTTCTTATATAGATGTTTTTTGGCCTCCAATCCCAGTCCCGATTTTTCAGTTTTGCTATCTGGTCCCCGTAGTAGTGAAGGAAGTTATTACCTATAGGATCTCTGTCTCATTTATTGATTGCAGCAAGAGAAAGGAAGTTCTAAGGCAGATAAGTCAGTTGAATATTGCCCTAGAGAATTACATTCTACCCCTTCAAGTCAGTTAAGCCAAACTTTTCACAAGTGGGCACAAATTGTGTAAAGCTCACATTCTGAGATCCTTACCTGGGACCCTGAAATCTAATACAAAGAAATACAGAGAAATCACAATAACAACTGATGTCAATGGGTGCTGTATGATACACTTTGTGAAATCAGGTTCTTGGCATCTCAAATTGGACAGCCAAAATTATGACTCTGTGCCTCAGTTACTCATCTGTAAAATGAAGAAAATAATACATGTTATAATAATCAGGCTGCGACATTAGCCCTGAGTGTGAGCTCAATTATAAAGAACAAGCAAAAGTTCATAAGATGTTTCAATAACCTCTAGCAACATAGGTGGGTAGGCAACAGTGCAAAACAGAATCTGAATTAGTTCAAACAAAAAAGCCTGCTGATATAACTCAATCATAGAGCATTAGGATGAAAGGGACCTCGGCAGGTCATCTAGTTCATTCGCTTTCTCAAAGTAGAATCAACCCCAACTAAATCATCTCACCAAGGGCTTTGTCAAGCCACGACTTAAAAACCTCACAAGACAGAGATTCCACCACCTTCCTCAGAGTGCTGAAATCATTTCCATTAAACAAGAACATTGTAAAACTGAAAACCAATAAGCCAAAACTGGTGAGGCAAAAATTAGGCCTCATTGAGGGACAAAATAAGGAGGGATGGGCTATTTCACTACTTATTGGACTCCTTAAAGAAAGAGGTTTGGGGAAGAAACATCCTCTATTGAAACCAGCATCAGATCTTGGCTGCCATACCCACCGTCTCCTCGGACCCTGGGTCTTCATTGTCCTGACCCTGAGAAATATTCCAAACAGATGGGGACAGAGGGAGGGACCCACATGACATCACCACTTCTACCAGCTCTGACCTAATCCCAACCACCACCAAGAGTTTGTCTTTCTCTGTTCTCTTGCATGCCCTCCCCTACCCTGAAAGTGCCAAGCAGCTCATTCCCATACTCAAAGGTGGCTCTTAGCCAGCTTGGAGAACAGTAGGGGTTAGCATCCCAGTGTTCTATGGGAACACAGTGTAGAACAGATCTTGCTAGTGCAGAAAGCAGGAAGTGAGAGCAAAGTCCATTTTGGGGGGATGAATCTAGAGCTTAAAGCCCTTTGCTCATCCCCCTTGAGTCGTAACCTAGAGATTTACTCGCTTCCAACCATTCAGCTTCAGTTACACCCTGCTGCCCCTCTCTGTCCCTTGTTTCTTTCCTATGTAACCAGGTTATCTAGCCTTCCCCTTCTGTTTTGTTCTCCAACACCTCTGGTTGGCTCCTTGAAGCGGATGGGCCCAGTCCATCAGTTGCTAGGATACAATGTCAACCATTGTCTGTGTTCAGGCTGTCAGGCGGATGTCATACCTGCCCTCTGGCGATCTCTGCAATAATCACACACCCATGCCCCACCACCTTAACCGTTGAGTGACCCAGAGGGTAAACTGAGGTACACACAGCATTCCGAGAAAACATTAGGAACAGTCTAACTTCGTCACACCACCGTGTTCTTTTCCTTGCTCTTTTTATCATCACTTTTTTTTATTATTATTATTCCTCCCTTTTTGCCTTCTAGTTAATAAGGGTCTGACTTAAGTGCCTAACACAACATATTCTACAAGCCTCTGACCAGAAAAGCAACTAAGCGCAATGTCTTAAAGAACTCATTCCTGATACAAGCTTGCCAGGTCTCAGAGTGGGTAATTCTAATCATCTAAAAGACTGTCATACAAGTTCTGCCCCCACCACCTTTAAAGACTCTCTCCAACTACTGGGAAAGGGAACAAGAGGTGTTGTTCAAAGCAAAACTTATGAATACTCTAAATTTCAAATGCTTTAACAGTTCCCCCTCCCCCATATCTTTAATAAAAGGTTACAAGAATGTTAAATGGTGTCTTTGTCATTCCACTAAGCAGGCTGAGATCTCAATATACCGAACCCCAAATCCTGTATCTCCTTCAATTCTTCATCTGACCTGTCACCCTCTTGATAAGTAGCACCCAGTTCCCATCCCTGTTCCCTTCTCTGACCCCAAATCCTTGTCTCCTTGCACACCAAGTCCCACTTTGCCCCCAGTCCTAGTCTTCTTGGTCATCCTGTCCCAGTCCCCCCTTCACTCCAGGACCAGATTTCTTTTTCTTTATCCCACGACTTTCCAGTCTTTCTCCCCAAGCTCCTTCTTCCAATCTGTTCCCTCTGCCCTCACCCAGGTCTGGTACTTCCCTCCATTGCATTTGACTCAGGCAGCTTTTTCCTCTATGCTGCCTTCCAGGTCATTTAGAGCACAAGAGCGACCTCATCCCTTCTCTCATTCAGGTTCCTGGACTCTGGTCCTGGGGCAGCTCACAGCAGCCCAGAGCTGCAACTGCAGGAAAAGTCCCACTCAGTTATAACTTGAATAAATTTGGACAGTTTTCTTCTGGGGTGGCACAAGACAGGCCTCTGACCCAAAACCCACCTCCTGCAAAGTTTCAGGTTTCTGAGCCAAAGTTAGAAGTGCAAAGATGAGACCACCAGCATTTTTAATTAAGGCAAAATGATATATTTTTCCCATATCTTGTTTTCAGGACCAGATGAGCCACTATAACTGAAAAATGTACAAAAAAAGAAGGCAGGTCCCTGGCATAGAATATTTCAGTCCAAATAACTGGAAAGAGGTTCTTATAAAGAGAAGTGTCAGGCAGCCTTAATACCGCCAATCAATCCTTATAATAATGGTTTTGCATTGCCAATGTAACGTTTGTTCTCTGTTTGTCCAGCACAAAACAAAATGGGGCTTTTATCAATAAATGGGGCTCCTCCACACCACAGTGATACACATCAATAACAAGTTGTTAACAGTTAAAATCTCCAGGTGGGAATTTTTTCCTTTTTTTAATGAAAATCAGTGAGTAAAGGATATCAAAATCCTTTAGGCTTCCTAGAAAATCCCAGCCTACATCAATCCCTATGTTCCATTATCATCTTTTGCAGTATCAGGAGACTCAATATGTCTTTATTATGCTTATCTCATTTTCAAGATTAGGAGGGGGTACAGCATTCTTTCAAATCCAGCTGACAAGAGGCACTCGAGTATTGTGAATACCTGACTCTGAGTCAGACAAATGACTTCAGTCACCATCCTCATGCAGTGAGGCTACATTTTTTAAAAGAATTGAGTCCTCATATCCCCATCAACTGAACTGGGAGCTGAAATGCTAATTTAAAAAAAGTTATTTAGGCGTTTAAAGGTACATTTAGGCACTTAAATTCTAATAAGAATAAACACAAACAAAATAAAAGTTATGTGAGATTCAGGTTGTGTCAGAACACACCTAACTCACTGAAACCATAAAGCATGGGAATTAGAAGATGAAGTCCTTGACACTGTCCAAAAAACCCCAGACAAACAAACAAAAATCCAACAACCCCCAAAAAACAAAACAAAAAAAAACCAAACAAACAAAACCCACCCAAACTCTCCATAAGGCTTTCGCTTCCATCTGCCACAGATACCTGGAAGCAATATATAGCATTGCTTCATTCAACTTGTACTCTTGTGCAAAACCTTCATAGCAACATCACATACTTTTATATCTACAGAACAACACATCTGACTTTCATGCTGCTCAAGGCGTTTGGAAGTTAATCTGTTTTAATCATGGCTGACATTGCTGGATGGTAAAAACTCCCTCCTCCCCCTCAATCAGGTGCCAGGATTAAGACCACTTATGATTCTGTCAACAGCCTAAGAAGTCGTATTTGCCTCTTGCAAATGCAAGTTTTTCCTCCTTACCAACCTCTGAACAGCATACATGCCTTAGTGTGCCTGTAACCCCAGAGTCAAGGTGCTAGTAGAGTGCTTCATCACCAATAAACCCATTCAAGTGTCTTTGCCACTGAATTGAGTCTGTGGTCTTTCTGGCTAAAGCTGTCAAGGTCTGTTGAACCAACTATCTGTGCAGGGCTGGGACACTCATGCCAGCTACAACTCCGACATTTGAACAGTGAACGTTAGCTTCATAGCTGAGTATTACTGCTTTTGTCCCAAAGCCTTTGGGACTCCGTCCCTAGGTGTCTCATTAGGTTCAGAACTTTAGGTGGGAAGGCAATAGACAGCCTGTCACCAAGAGTTTTTGTAATTCTTTGTTTAGGATTATAATAATTCCCCAAATAGAATGATTGGGATCTCCCCCACAGAGTATACTTTTTATCTTCTTTCCATATAGACTCTGGGTACCTTCCTCAAATAACCGTACCTTTGAAACCATCCTTGTGTCCTGTTCTGCAACCCTTACTCTCACTGGGTGCGTCTACACTTGTAAATTAAGTCGACTTAAGCTTGCTTAAGTCAACTTAATTTACTCTGCGTCTACACTACACTTTCCTTAAGTCAACTTAAGTAGCTGCTTAAGTTGACTTAAGGAAAAATTAAGTCGACTTTGTAAAACCTAGTTTAAAGTCGACTTTGCTGGCTAAGTCGACTTTAGAAAGTCAACTTAGCCAGTGTAGACATGGAGTAGCCCTAAATTGACTTTAAGTTGACTTAGGGGACTCCAGGGCTTCCCCACTGCCCTCCCTGCCAGGGTGGCTGGCATAGGGTGTGATCTGAGTTACTACAGAAAATTCTTTCCAGCTGGGTGGCTGGTGAGTTTAACCCACATGCTCAGGGTTTAGCTGATCACCATATTTGGGGTTGGGAAGGAATTTTCCCAAGGGCAGATTGGCAAAGTCTCTGTGGACTTTCACTTTCCTCTGTATTGTGGGGCACAGGTTACTTACTGGTGGATTCTCCGTACCTTGAAGTCCTTAAATCATTATTAACTGTAATAACTCAGTCATAAGTTAGGGGTCTATTACAGGAGTTGATGGATGAAGTTCTGTAGCCTGCATTGTTCTGGATGTCAGACCAGATAATCATAATGGTCCCTTCCAAATTAATAGTCTATGAGTGTCACGGGATGCACATCCATGCACCCCTAGGGCATGATCTATGTAACTTTTCTGTTCAGTTTTGCAATGTAATTGTGTGATTTGATACCAAATATGCCATACCTGGTTTCTTTGTGAATGCTCATAACATATTCTAAATAATTACCCTGGTACCATGTTTCCTACAGCATCATGTGTATACAGCCGTGAAGCATGTTACAGGGTTCAGACTTTCAGGACTATCTCTCTAGCATAGAGGCTGGAAAATTAGATGACAAAGGGAATGAAAATGCCCTCCCTAGCTCAGGTAAAAGTGAAGCGAATCACACAGCACCACAGAAGGGGACAGACTGTCAGGATTTTAAGAAACAAAGACAGATTGTTTGTGGGAGAGAAGCTGCAGGGAGAAGCTGCAGGCCTGGGAGACTCACTTGAAAGGTAGGAGATCATCGGAATGGGTTACCTAGGGAGTTGCTGGTATCCTCATCTTTCAAGGATTATAAAGTCTGTCTTGACAAAGCCCTGTGTGGAATAATTTAGTTGGGGTTTATTTAAATAGAGTTTTATTGGCTTATAGATCATATGCATACA
This sequence comes from Pelusios castaneus, assembly GCA_007922175.1. Lineage (NCBI taxonomy): Eukaryota > Metazoa > Chordata > Testudines > Pelomedusidae > Pelusios > Pelusios castaneus. The sequence continues at coordinate 751,696 of ML685938.1, forward strand.
ATAATTACAATGTTCTTATCAGGTTTGTAGCAGTAGTACAGGTGGATACACTGTAAATTCTCTGGTAACTTTCAAAAGATTGGTAGGGTCTCAGTGTATAGTCCAATATACTCCTTTTAGTTGTAAATCCACAGTCTAGGGAATCAAAGCAGGAAAGATGCAACAAGGAGAAGTTTCAGGAGTTGTTTATATCCTCTTCCAGGTGCTTGGAATTTTAATGTCCAAAACAAAGCCCACTCCCCAGCTTGCCAAAAGCTACTGGCCCAAGATGGAATTCAGGGTTACATGAGCATAACATATGTTGTTATGCAGCTTACTGACTCTCAGGGACAATGACTGGCCATATTGATGCTAAGATATCCACAGGAAGACTTATTAAATGGGAAAAGTTTATTCTATAGTTGTTGTCAGAGTGACATGTCTTTAAGGCGCTATCAATACATAGCTGTTTGACTTCAATGTAGATTGTACCTGATGGATGTAAACACAGGAGCAAACATATTTGGCATACAGATGTATAGCCAATATGCATAACTACAGATACAGTGATGATACATGGACTTAAATAGGATAATCTTACTCTGCAAATTATAACTTTTTTTGTTGACATCTTACATGATAAAATCTGTACAAGTTTTGTTGCAATTGTCTAAAAATAGCAATATCGATATAAAGTATCAGATTTATTCACAGAAGGACTATTGGCATCTACATGGAGAACAAATATTTAATAAAGGGTTCTTCAGTGTAGCAATCTATGAAATGAACAAATGACCAGAAATGGAAATTAGATAGTTTTTTAATGGTTGAGAATAAATAATTACAGAACCAACTTCACAGGGTCATGATGGACTCTCTATGACTGGTGCTTTCAAATTAAGATTGGATATTTTTCTAAAAGATCTACTCTAGTAATTTGGGAGGAAATTCTAAGTCCAGTGCTATTCAGTAGATCATATTAGAAGATTGTAATGGTCTGGTCTGGCCCTGGAACAGTGAATTTATTAGATAATGGTCAAGATTCTGCTGGTTTGATTGAAAGTCCACTCAATCAAGACACCAATGAGATACTTACTGTTTCAAAAAGTAGTGGATTGGGCTCTGACTTCCATATGTGTAAATGCAGAGTAAATCCATAATCAATGAGGAGGTATGCCCTTAACTTTCTTTAATATGAGCTGTAGATAGACAGACTCTAAGATCAGAAGGGACCAGTATGATCATCTAGTCTGACCTCCTGCACAATGCAGGCCACAAACCTTCACCCACCCACTCTTACAATAAGCCTCTAACCAATGACTTAGTTATTACATGATTGAAAGACTTTAAGATACAGAGAATCCACCAGCAAATGAGCCATTCCCCGTGCTACAGAGGAAGGCAACCCTCCCCCCCCAAGAGTACTAGCCAATCTGGCCTGGGAGAAAATTCCTTCCCAACCCCAAATATGGTGATCAGTTAAACCCTGAACATGTGGGTAAGTATCACCAGCCAATCATCCAAGAAAGAATTATCTGTAATAACTCAGAAACCATTCCATCTAGCCTCCCTTCTTAGGCCACTGTCATATCCACCACCAGTATCCAAAGATCACTCAGTTGCCAAACTAGGTTATTCAACCATATATCCCCTCCATAAATTTATCAAGCTCAGTTTTAAAGGCAGTTATCTTTTTTTGCCCCACAGCTCCCCTTAGAAGGCTATTTCAGAACTTTTCTCCTCTTATGGTTAGAAATCTGCATCTAATTTCAAGCCTAAATTTCCTGATGGACAATTTGTAACCATTTGTTCTTCTGTCCACATTGGTGCTGTATTAAAATAATTCCTCTCCCACCCTGGTATTTATCCCTCAGATGTATTTATAGAGAGCAATCATATCTCCCCTTAACCTTCTTTTGATTAGATTAAACAAGCCAAGCTCCTTAAATCTCCTCTCATAAGGCAGATTTTCATTCTGCTGATCATCCTTGTTGCCCTTCTCCGAACCTGTTACAGTTTGAACTCATCTTTCTTAAACATGGGGGACCAGAACTGCACACAATTTTCTAAATGAGGTCTCACCAGCTCCTTGTATAAAGGCACTAACACCTCCCTATCTCTACTTGATATACGTCTTCTGATGCATCCTACGACCGCATTAGCTTTTTTCATGGCCGTATCGCATTGGCGGCTCATAGTCATCGTGTGATCAATCAGTACTCCCAGGTTCTTCTCTTTTTCTGTCCCTTCTAACTTATGCATCGCCAAATGATAGGGGGAAAAAAATGTCTCTAAATGTATGATCTTGCTCTTCCCATTATTAAATTTCATCCTATTCCTAATACTCCAGTTTACAAGGTCATCCAGATCTTTCTGTATGATATCCTTATCCTTCTCTGTATTGGCAACACAGCCCAACTTATTTAGCACATCCTCACTTTTTGTGACAAGGTCACTAACAAAAATATAGATCACATTTTCTCTGACGAACACATTCTTTCTGTGACTTAATCACTTGGATTGTTGTATTCCCATTGATCTAATTATAAGCATAAATTTCTGGTGACTCCTTTAGAGATATTAATAGAATTCAAACAAGCCAGCCAAGTTTCATATCAAGGTCTGACCTGTCTTACATCAGTTCTCTTGGGCATCTCTTTAATTCTTTTTTCCTGTTTCCCCTGCCTCTCAAATGCTGCTATACCCACTAAAAGCAGTGATATCTTGGTTAGAGGACACATGTAAACCTTGCTTTTGGCTGCTGTTGAGTTAGTCTGGAGGAAAGCTTGGTTTTTATGATTGAAACAGATGGAACCATGTAGCCTACAGGAGAACAAACTGCTCTCTGCCAAGCATCCAGAATGGTCTCTTCAAACGCTGCTTTTGAATTTTGTCATAAAACCCTGATAAAACAAGATGTTCTGAAGACACTTGATATTTTGCTTACTTTACTTGGATTCTAAACATTGGTATAAGGTATTTAAAGCTATATTGCCTTATTGATTCCCTGGCTATTCTTTCTTAATCTGTACATCTACTCTCAAATGTAACTTATTTTAAATCAACACTCCCACAGATTTCCTTAGCAGAAGATTTGAATTATACCTTATTTTAGCCTAACATTGAAAAATTTGTTGGACCCTATCTTCTTTTAAACATTGGCAGGCACAGTACTGAATTTAAAGGAGAAGCTCACCATAATGGACACTGTGCCTCAAGTGCTTGAGTTATGTTATTCATAGGGATAAGTGTTGCTTGTATCATTAAGACATTGATAGGATCTTGTAAGCCAGTAATCTAATAGATAGATTTTAAAGAGTTTCAGATTTCACATATGTCTGAGTCAATTCACCACATCTGATAAGGATTTATGATTTGTTTAAAAACTTTGTCTCCCCTCCTGCAGACCTTAACAGCAATACAACCAATAAGGGAAACGGACCAGATAATTGTGGAAACACAGAAAATGGTTCTACACAGAGTACTGCAGTCTAGAACTTAGTGATCTTATTGAATACTATTTGCTCTGTAATCTCTTTTACTTACAGTAAAGATAGATAGATAGATAGATAGATAGATAGATAGATAGATAGATAGA
>ML685938.1:755282-779042 GCA_007922175.1 Pelusios castaneus
AGATAGATAGATAGATAGATAGATAGATAGATAGATAGATAGATAGATAGATAGATAGATAGATAATCAAGGTGATGTCTTTAATAATGGTGGGCAAAAGACATTTCAGAGAGAAGTTTAGTTGCTGCAGTCCCCTGAAGAAAAATACCTTTACAAACACTATAGAACAGCCAACAAGGAAAATTTACCTACCCATCTGTAAGACTGTAACCCTAAGCCTTAGAAGGAAGGGAACTCAGCACTGCCATCTGTGGATGAAACGGGCAGAAAGTGTCCCAAATCATTTTAAGAACTGCAGATGTGCAAGCTCTCCACTGTCAGAGGAGCTGCCTACCACCATCAGATGGAGAACAAAGGTTGCAAAAAGCCAAGGCTTGTTTTCATTTTAGTGGCATGTCAGGTTTCAGCATTTTGATTCAATTTTGACTTTATGGGGCATAAAGTATAATTGACCATTCTGGGAGATGTAAGAACAAGAAATAGAGTTTAAATGTCCCTGGCATCATTCTGACAAAAATCCCATCAAGCACAGAGGGGAAAGGGCTCCTGGGCAGAGCTATAAGAGGGAGAAAGAGAAGGGAAAGATTGTTCCTTGTTGCTGGGAATGAGGCATTTCTCAGCAACAAACTGATGCATCTCCAAGAGCTGAGCTGAGGATGTTGGAGGTGGGAAGGAGAGAGTTTGCTAGAGCTTATCAATCACTAACAGCAGCTTGGGGAGGGCTGAGGTTGCAGCTGTTAAGATATCTAAGGGGAACTTCACATCCTAGTCTGTTGTCTTTCTTTCGCTTGCCCACTTCAGATAAAGTTCCCTCTGCTTGTTGGAGGGGAAGAAGTAGGTTGTCCTTCATGATGACTATAGGTTCTGAGGTTTCTGGTTTGAGGCTCAACCTAGTGTGGATGAAGTCTTTAAAGCAAACTCACAGAAAAATAGAACCTGGTGTTTTTGGTTGCTGACACCACCTAACAAAAAGGGTCACATCATAAATGATAGATCTAGCTTTTCTTGCCAGGTTTACTCAAATATGGACAAAAGCTAAATTAATTTTAATGTTTTCCATCCAGATCTCACATACAAATATTAGAACATCAGGGAAAGTAAAGGGTCCACCTACATTGTGACAGTTATCTGAACATCAGTAAGTTGTTGAATTAGATTCCCATGAAGAGATCCCAAACACCATTCATCTGATGGAAGAAACTCACATCTACGATGATGAACAATACATGTACAAAAAAGATTAATTATAGAACAGTTGAAATGAAAAATCTGCAGTAGTTAACAGGGCTAGAATGAGAGAAAGATACTACTAAAGATGTGTAAGGATGGCAGAATCAGTCATGTAATTCACAAGCTAGCTAAAGTGGAAGCAACTTATACTTAAAAGAAATAACAAGTCCGTTCACTTTATATAGATAAAACTTTCAACTAGAATAATTGAAGCATTGAAGCAGGAGCAGAAGTAGTGATTAAATTAATTGTCTGTCTGCCTTATATTTGAGGAGGAAGTTGACTAACTTGGGCTTGATAGTAAATTTAAAAACAAAATACAAGAACGTAAGGATAGAATTTTAAAGATATTTAGGTACTAAGTGGAACTTTCCAAAATATCTAGGTAACTAGCCTCCTTTGGTTTCAAGAGACTTTTAATCCTTTCTCTTCCCCCAACAGGAAATGTCAGCTATGGAGCCAGTAAAAGTGGGAAACTACACAAGAGTGACAGAATTCATCCTGCTGGGGCTTGGAAGAGGATCAGGGTTTCAGACCGTGCCCTTTATGACTTTCCTGGTGATTTACTGTATAACCATGATGGAAAACACCATCCTTGTCCTCATCATTACAGCCAATTCTCAACTTCACACCCCCATGTACTTCTTCATTGTGAACCTGTCCCTCTTAGATCTTGCATACTCCTCTGTCATTGCTCCTAGAGCCATGGTAAGTTGCACTGAAGGGAACAAAGCCATTTCCTACAATGGGTGTGCCACCCAATTCTTTTTCTTTGCTCTCTTCCTCACCACTGAAGCCTTCTTCCTGGCAGTGATGGCATATGATCGCTACACCGCCATCTGTAATCCACTCCGGTATCCCATCAAAATGTCTAAGTGGATTTGTGTTCAACTGGTAGTGGGATCCTATATCGGTGGCTGTGTGAATTCTGTGGTGCAAACAGGCTTCACCTTTACCCTGAACTATTGTGGGTCTAATGAGATTGATCATTTCTTCTGTGATGGCCCTCCCTTGATTATTCTGTCCTGTAGTGACACGTACATCAATAATCTTGTGATGTTTACCCTATGTGGCCTCATCATATTGATCACTGCCTTGATTGTTCTCATCTCATACTTTTATATCCTTTCCACCATCCTCAGGATTCGTTCTGCTGAGGGCAGGCGCAAAGCCTTCTCCACCTGCACCTCCCACATGATGGCTGTAACTTTATTTTATGGGACCACAACTTTCATGTATGCACAGCCCACTTGGCTATCTAATCTGTACCAAAGGAAAGCGGTGTCTGTGTTTTATACCCTTTTCATTCCCATGTTGAATCCTCTCATCTATAGTCTTAGGAACAAGGATGTGAAAAATGTTTTGAAAAGGAGTTTGAGCAATAAATGTTTGAGAAAATGAACATAGAGATGAAATTGAGTGGGTCAGTGTACTGTGCAACAGAACATGTTCTGAACAACTTTATATTTTGGGGGTGGGGCAGGTGAGTAGTTTTTTCCCGGTATAAACAAGTAAATCTTTGGAATCCACAGTGTTTTTTTCTCTCTCTCCTGTGTGGCTTTCACTCTCTCTGTCTCTCTTCCCACTCCTATTTTACAAACTGATCAATGGAACTCATTGCCAATGGACATAATACAGTCAAATATATTCCCAGAATTCTAAAAATAGCTTTGATCTTTATAGGGACTTCATGTTTCAGGATGAGTCAGGTACTGGCTGTCAGTGTGGGGAAAAATTGTCTATGATTTATCATGCAATTTTTCTGTCTTTGAAACAGCTGATACTGGTCACCACTGGAGACAGGATGTTGCTTCAGGCAATTCCCTTGCTGCTGTAAGGTTCCAGAGCACTAACCATACAATATATTTAAGGCAATGAAGTATTTCTATATACGTTCAGATATTTGAATATACTTTGAGTTGGAATCACTTCAGTCCAAATCCTTTGATAATGTGAATTTGGTGAGTTAATCTGATGTGGTGACAGATTGAGAGGCAGAAGCTTTACCAAAGAAATAGGGTCCAGTGTCTAATGGGAAACATGACTGGTGAGTGTGCTGAGTACAGTTTTTTGCTTCTGTAGACCAGATTCAAAGAGGGAGGGAGTTGGGGTAATGCTGAGTAACTTAGCACCTAACTTTTAGGTCCCTAGAAAATCATTCTGATTCATAAAGTATGTCTGTGGTCCCAGGACTCCAAATATAAAAAATGGAGGGAGAAACATGAGCTTCAGAATAGGATTCCCTTATATTGATTAGTCCAGCTGTTAGACTACTCATCTGGGGTGCATGAACATCCTGGTTCTAGTCCCCCACCTCCTGGGGTAGGGAAAGAATTTGAACAGATGTCTGCCATCACTTAGATGAGAGCCTAACACACTGAGTTTTGGACTGTTGTGATGTGGGGCTCCCTCAGCTTTTCCTGTTGAAGCTGCCCTATTTTGGATTAAACTATTAAAAAGAAATGAATCAAGAAAGCAGGTGAGAAAGCGCAAGAGAGATCATGCATGAGAATAATGCTGCAACGTGGTTGCTAAGACACACACCCACATTCCAGTTCACCTCCTCCACTGACTCTTCAATTAATTATCCATGGAGTTCTGCATCAGGATATCCTGTAGCCTGGAAGCTCACCTAAGAGGTAACAGCAAGCTGCTTTAAAACCTTTCCCTTAGAAGGCCAGGGCTTGAACTATGGGTCTTGTGAATTGCCCAGCCTCAGGGTTACAAATCAGGAGTAAAATCTTCCTATACCATAAGCTGTTTTTCAGTTAGGTGGGAACATGCTAAATGGATCAGGTTCTGCAGGGAATACTTTCTTCCTCTGTTCGATGCTTTGCTCTGGGGTGTAAGGATTTAGATCCACAGGCTGAGGTAGCAGCACTTTTGTTCAGAGGAAAAAAAAAATAACTGGCTAGGAAGCACTGACTTCAGAAAAAGCAGCCTTGGCTGTCAGATCATTGTCAGGCCTCCAAGGGCCCTGAGTGGGAGCCCAATGGAGTGAGACGGCATAAGCTCTCCTACCTGCAATCCCCCTGCATGTCACAAGTCTTAGCCCTGAGCAGTAGGCTACGCTACCCAACCCACCATCCCCCAAGTGAAGGCAGACCCAAGCTGTGATTTTGAAGCTACACAGCTCAATTATGACAGTCCCTCATGTGTACATAGCTATTCCCACAGGAAAGTGTTTATACTGATATAGTTTATTCCTGTGAATTTACATTTAAAATTCCCACAGTCATTTTCAGTTGACAATGACTAACTAAATCAACCACACCGCAATATTTAATTCATGGTAAGAGAGCACATTGGTGTAAATGAGCTCATAGTCAATATTAACACAGATGCACTGAAGGTCAGATTTTTAAAGGTAATTTGTCACCTAGTCAGGCTTTTAAAAGCACTGTAGGAGCCTAATTCCTTTTGATTTCTATGGGTGTTTGATGAAAGGCAATACAGATTAAATCCATGCATAAACAGGCCCTATTTCCATAATAATTTCTCTACACTAAAAAAGCTTTATACACAAAGTTCCACAGGCAAAGTAACACCAACTAGAGGGCATTTTTTTCTGGTGGAATCTTTTTTTCCATTAGAAAATTCCCATTAATTGAAAACAAATATTCTGTTGGACTGTGAGACTTCTTACAAAAAAATCCAGTAAAAACCCAGGCATGAGTTGAAGGCTTACATGGCTCCTGGTGTCCCTGTATCTGGCCTAGTCTGCCAGGAGGACTAATGGGGAGAACAGGGCTTCCCAGAATTTCCTACTTTGCTCTTGGGGCCTATGAGTGGTTTGTGAAGAGATGGAAGCATTGTGAAAAGGTCAAAAACATTTTTAAAACAACATTTGAGAATTCCTGGTCTGTGGGAAATTGATACTTTCATATTTTTTAGCAGATTTTTTTTTAAGTTTGAGAATTTCTCACAAAATTAAAATGTGAGTTTCCAGCCAACTCTGTCATAGAAAATTAATTTAGAAGTTTTAGCCAGTTATTTGGCTTTGTGTGGGTTCTCTCTATCTAGTTCTGCACAGATAACTGACACAGCAGACCTCAACTGAACTGGCTAGAAAAGACCACAGACTCAATTCAGCAGCGAAGGCACCCATCAGTTTATTGTTGATGAAGCACAGTAGACACTACAGGACCACTAATACATGTATGATCATTACAATGGGCCAGCTTAGTGAATGACTTTCTATTCCCCTCTTGGCTGCACAGAGACACCTTCTCTGTGACCTCTCTTCATATACTGATACAGAGAAACTACATATTGACCCTTTGATGTGGTTAGTTACTACCCTTTACCTTTTAGCGGTTGGTTCGATCAAAACATCTCTACCCATCACCATGTCACCCTGAACTTACCTTTAAGGGCATCAGTATGCCCTTGTATCATTTTGGGGGAATGTGTTTACATTGTAACTTTGTATCAGGGTGATCAGGTGTTACCCTTCTGGAATGTGTTACATGAATCCTTAATGCCTGGGAGTGACCTGTTCTTCCCAAATCCATGAATTGGACAGTGAACCTGAAAGCAAGCATCAACATTGTATCAGGGCCTGATTTTTCCTCATAACATGACGCTTAACTGTCTTTGCTGTATATCAACACTGCCTGATTATGTTTAGGCCTTACTCTAGGCCCTTTTATACTGACCTTATGTTTCAGGCTTTCTTTCTCTATGACAAAAGCATGCATTAACACTCGGTCGGTTGTGCTGATATACTATGCCCACACAGCAATAGGCTGTATGGGCAAAAGATATGTGGCAACCTGGGTATGAAAAGGCATCCCATTGTCTTCTCCCCACGTTCTGGAATGTTATCTTGTGGACATTTCTACAGTGCATAGTGTGATACCCTCACATCTAAAAGAGAATTGTTAAAATCATAAAACTAAGTAGTGACACCCAATGCCTAACTTTCAGAGTTAAATTAATTGTTTCAGGAAATAGAGAAATAATACTATTTGTCCTAAGAGCCCAATCAAATCTAATCAATCTATTTTCAAATGTCAAGCATACTGATAGAATTTCCCAGTGTCAGACTACAGTTGGAGGATCTGATTCTCCTCTCTCTCACCCTGGTGTGAATCATGAGTAACTCCACTGGAGTTAGTGGAACTGATTCTGAGCATGGCATAAATCAGAAGATCCACCCCTAACCCTAGTATTATCTAAGGAGTCTTTTCTGCTGAATATATAGAAAGAAACACATGTCTAAAGTTACCTACATCCCTCGAGCTTCCATCCTCGACACACCACACGATCCATTGTGTACAGTCAAGCCCTAAGATATAACCGCTTACCTAATGTCTAAAGTATTACTTTAAGACATGGTTCCATGTGGGATTTCTCTGGTGGAAAATAAGATCAATTTGTAATACATATTGCTTTGTTCAAAAATAGACTCTCTGCAATGTTTAGTTCTATAGTGCTGAAGTTGCAAAGTTTTCAGATGATATTTCCAAAACTGAGGGAACTCTGCCCACCATTTTGATTCTGAATCTAGCCCTATTGGTTGAATGGCTTAGCAAATCTAGGGGGAAATCTCTATTCTGATTTGTCCTGGGTCCTTGGGGAAATCATGGAAGGAGGGGAAGATAAAACAATGAAACTTTAAGAAGCTGTCTCAGAGATGAGTCATCAGCTTATGTTATTGCATCTTTATTTTCCAGAAGCCACGGGGCTAGGTGAAGAGGCATTTCTGCATTCCTGTGGCTGTCCATCAGTGGACTGAAGAAACCCAATGACATCAGAAACTTCTGATAATTTTCACAGGCTGGCAGAAGAGCTTGCAGAGCAGAGACAATAATCATCAACAGCAAAGAGTATTCAAGGCATCATAAGATTCAGAAAGTTCAAAGGACTTTATTGAGTATGTAACTTTTATTCTTTTTGTTTTCAACGTCAGCCAGCAGGGCTACATGCTAATATGCATTTTTAACAGGAAGGTATTGGGTGAAGGCAGTATGAGTGTAAATGAGTTCGTGTCCTTTGTTGAATTCACATGAGAATGGCCCCCAAACAAGTAGCTTGTAAAAATTTTTAAAGCTGCTTGAAATGAAATAATTTGCTGCCTAAAAGTGATAACATAGATTTGTAGAGTCATACATGATTATGCTAGATGGGACCTTGAGATCATCTCACCTGACTTTATATAAAATTCCAGCTATAGAATTTCACTCAATTAACCTGTATTGAACCCAACAACTTATGTTAAACTAAAGGATATTTTCCAGAAAATTATCCAATCTTCCCTTGGTAGTTTGTGCTGATGGTTAAGCACTGTTAAAAATCTGTGCCTTATTTATAATTTATATTTGCCTGGGTTTTATGTCCAGCCATTGGATCTTGTTTTGCCTTTCTCTGCTAGATGAAAGAGCAAGAAGAGACTGGTATTTTGTGTCATGCACTGTGATCACTTAAGTGACATCACAGAGACTTGGTCGAATAAATGGCATGACTGAAATAATGATATAGAGCTGTATAACTTGGTAAGGAATAACAGACGTGGAGGCGAGGAGATATTGCATTATATATCAAGAGTACACACACTTGTTCTGGATCCAGGTGGAGAGCTGAGACAAACCAGTTGAAGGATTTTGGGTAAAACAAATGCAAACTCAGAAGTTCAGCGAACTAGAAAGTATGGTCCCATGAGAAAAGAATCTAAGGGGAGAATGAGTTTATAAGAGCTGGCAGTTTCTCAAAGATATAATATTGCAGGTGCTACAGCCACCTATTCTGATATCTAGGAAAAATAAGAAGGTTAGTGAGAGGCCAATATGGTTTGATCAGGAGCTCTTTCATGTCCTGAAAATCAAGGAAGAACTCCATAACAATGGGAACACAAACAGAGTACTAATGATGAGTACAAAAGGATAGCACAATCGTGAAGGACAAAATCAGGAAGGCTAAGTCACAAAATGAGTTATGCCTAGTAAGGGACATAAAAGACATTAAGGAAAGGTTCATTTATACTGCACTAGGGCTATGTCTCCACTTACTAAAGTTACTTTGAATTAGTTAATTCGAACTAACTAATTCAAACTAATTTTAGTTAGTTCGAATTAACTTAATTCGAGCTAGTAAAATTTAGTTCAAACTAAGCAAGTGCCATGAATGGCACTTGCTTAGTTTGAATTAGCAAATTGCATTGAGTTCAATGGGCCGGTTAGTCCGAACTAAGCAATTAGTTCAAACTAACATGGCCACATTGGTTAATTTGAACTAACTAGTTCGAATTAACCCTTAGTTCAAATAGCATGTTCAAATTTATTAGTTCGAATTAAGGAAGCCCTTAATTCGAACTAATGAAAACCTAGTGTAGCCATGGATTAAGTTAGTTTGAATTAAGCTGCCTTAATTCGAACTAACTTGCCAATGTAGACATAGCCTAGGAGAAAGAGAAGGAAGAAGAAAGTGTAGTTCATCTACTGTGTGGGAAAGGGGAGCCAATAAAGGATAATATCAAGAAGGCTGAGGTATTTTATTTCAATTTTGTTTCAGTCTTCATTAGAACAGTTAATGATGACCAGTTGCATAACATAATTAATATTCACAGCAACAAGAAGGAATGAACATGAGCTAAAATAGGGAAAGTACAGGTTAAAAATTATATAGATAAGTTAGATATATTCAAGTCAACAAAGCCTGATGAAATTCATCTTTGAGTACTTAAGGAGCTAAATGAAGCAATTTTAGAACCATTAGCAATTCTCTTTGACAACTCATGGAGAATGGATTATGGCAAACACAGTTCCTGTCTTTGAAAAGGAGAAGAATGAAGACCCAGAGAACTGATTGCATATCTTAATTTTGATATCATGAAAGATACTGAAACAAATTATTAAACAATCAGTTTATAAGTCACTAGAGGATATTAGGGAAATAAATTATAGCCAGCATGGATTTGTGAAGAAAGATGCTACAGGACACACCAGCCCATCCCCACTAGGGGTAATCCAGCCATCTCTCTGCAACACACTTACCACTGTGTGGTGACACAGTAATGTGTTCTGACACAGTGATTGATAACCACTGAACTAGGTTGCTGACCTAGTGGATGGGGGAAGCTATACACATAATAATTTTTGAATGTTTCACATGGTATTGCCATAAGTAAAGTAGAGAAATGTGGTCTAGATATAGTTACTATAAGATGGGTAAAAAACTGAAAGACCATATTCCAAGAATCATTTTCAGGAAGTAGGCTCCTGAAGGGGTCTGGTCTGGGTCTGGTATTTTTCAGGATTTGCATTAATAACTTATATAATAAAGTGGAGAGTATGCTTATAAAAATTGTTGGTGGCACAAAGCTGGGTGGGGTTTACACGCACTTTGGAGGACTGAACTAGAATTCAAAGGATGCTGACAAGTTGAAGACTTGATCTGAAATCAACAAGACAAAAGTCAGTAAAGAAAAGTGAAAAGTAATAAATCAAGGAATTAAAAGAAACCTCACAACTATAAAATGGGAAATAACAGGCTATGTTGTACATGTCCTCAAAAGAATCTGGAGTTACAGTAGATCACAGACCGAATATGAGTGAACATGTGAAACAATTGTATAAAAGGCCAATATTCAGGGATATCCTTGCAGGGTTACCATTATGCAAGACAAGGGAGATGATTCTTCCTCTTTAATTATCATTGCTGAGGAGTCAGCTGTATTATGCTGTCAGCTCTGGGCACCACACTTTAAAACAGATGTGGACAATATGGGCAAAGATGAGTTCAGAAGACAGCAAGAAAAATGATAAAAGATTTAGAAAATTTGACCTATGATGAACATTGGGGAAAAAATGCGTATTTTTAGTCATGAGAAAAGAAGATCGGAGGACAATCAAAGAGAGAGATTTAAAATAACTTGTGCATTTCCTTAGACTGCCTAATGCTTACTTACTGTGGTATCTTCAGTATGCTGAGTCAAGAGAAAATAACCTCCTGTCAACTCAGCACTTTATTATTTGAGGGGATGGTTTTAGGGGATTAACTTCCTGATTGCGGACCTTCACATATCTTGATCACCTATGTTTCTGTGATTCTATAAAAATCAATCATTCAATTCTGAAGAGAATAAAACACCCAAATAGGAAGTCAATGGGTGTGGGGTGGTTCCTTTTGAAAATTATTCACAAGATACTTTTGTATCTTTTGCAAAGGTAGCACCTGAGAACTTCCAAAATATTAATGAATGTATCATCACGACACCCTCAGAGACTAGGAAATACTGTTATCTGCATTTTTCAGAAAGGAGAATGGAGCAGCAGAAATAATGAAGCTAACATTTTTCACAGGAGCTCAAAGGATAAAACCCAGATTTTTTAAAGATATTTATAATCAAGGTAGAATGAAAGGTATTCATCAGAATAGCTCATTGAAATCAATGAGATTTTGGTTCCCAGGTGCTATTGAATATTCTCTTAGATCCATTAACTCCTTTTAAAATCTCATCTGAGGTTACCAAATTTGACTGATATTTAATGTGAGCTGAGCACCAAATTGCCTTTGGATTGTTTGGAAATCCCAGTCCAAGTAAATGGGGCAAGGTCTCATTCAGAGTCTTTGGAAGAGCTGGAAAATTAACATTCATTTGCTGATAATTAGACAGGGGTATTTTCCCCATGACCATCTTTTTTTCTTATCACTAAGCTCTGCATTGCTTTATTCTGTTTGCCCTTTCTTTAATCTGTCTCTCATTCCTTTTCCCAAGATTTAACAGCCATGGCGTCAGTGAGAGAGGGGAACCACACAGTAGTCATGGAATTCATGTTGCTGGGATTTGGAAATGGTCCAGGCCACGAAGTGATCCCCTTTGTGATATTCCTTGTGATTTACTTGATAACTGTGTTGGGGAACACCATCCTGGTCCTCATCATTGCAGCCGACTCTCACCTCCACACCCCCATGTACTTCTTCCTTATGAACCTGTCTCTCTTAGACCTCTGTTACTCCTCCACTATTGCCCCCAGAGCCATGATAAGCTTCCTAGCAGGGAACAAAGCCATTTCCTACAATGGATGTGCCACCCAATTCTTCTTCTTTGTTCTCTTCCTCACTACTGAAGGGTTCCTCATGGCAGCAATGGCATACGATCGCTACACTGCCATCTGCAACCCGCTCTTGTATCCTGTCACCATGTCCAAGTGGGTTTGCATTCGACTGGTGGCAGGATCTTATATCTGTGGCTGTGTGAATTCCATGGTGCAAACAGGTTTCACCTTTACCCTGAAGTATTGTAGATCTAATGAGATTGATCATTTCTTCTGTGATGGCCCTCCTTTGTTTAGTATCTCCTGCAGTGACACATACATCAATAATCTTGTGATGTTTACCTTATGCAGCCTCCTCATATCGAGCACTGCCCTGACTGTCCTCATCTCCTATTTTTATATCATCTCCACCATCCTGAGGATTCATTCTGCCGAGGGCAGACGCAAAGCCTTCTCCACCTGCACTTCCCACATGGTGGCTGTGATTTTATTGTATGGGTCCACTGCTTTTATGTATGTCCAGCCCACTTGGTTATCTTCTTTGTACTCAAGGAAAGCTGTATCTGTGTTTTACACATTTGTCATCCCCATGTTGAATCCCTTCATCTACAGCCTTAGAAACAAGGATGTGAAAGAAGTTTTGAGAAAGACTATGGGCCATAAATCCTTGAAAAAAAAAACTTGCCAGTGAACATGAAGGCAGAATAAAGGTTGTCAAGCTTCTTTTAATGTGAACAAAAAAATCTGAGGTAAAAAGAAAAAAATAATATCAAATTATGACGAACCGTTTCACTGTTTCTCTCTCTTATTTTCTACCCAATCAAGACATAATGAGTTCTCAAGATGTAAGGGTAGACATACAGTACAACAGCTTGTTGGTCTGTCTCTCTCTCTGTTTATGGCTGTCTATCATTTAACATTCATAGAATCATAAGGTATGTCTACATTTGTAAAGTTAAGTTGACTCTGTTAAGTTGACTTAACAAGGTCGACTTTAAGTCAACTTAAAGTCGACCTTGTTAAGTCAAATTAACAGAGTGGTTACACATTAAGTCAACTTAGGTCGATCTTGTTGAGTTGACTGAACAGTAGACACAGCCATCCACGCTGGCTTTAAGTTGACTTAATGAGGTCGATTTAAGGCTTAAGTGGACTAAAGAGCGGAAGTTATTAAGTCGACTTAAGCTGTTATTAAGTCGACTTAAGGAAGCACTTAAGTCAACTTAATAAAAGCCCAGAGTGGACACAGCTTTGTGTAGGTCGACTTAAGCGTCCTTAAGTCAAACTAAGTTGCAATTGTAAATATATCCATAGAAAACTGGAGGGACCATGACAGCGCATTGAGTACAGTTCCCTGCACTCATGGCAGGACCAAGTACCCCCATTAAACCATCCCTGACAGGAGTTTGTCTAACCTGCGCTTAAAAAGCTCCAATGTAGAAGATTCCACAACCTGCTGAGGCAACTTATTCCAGTGTTTAATCACCCTGACAGTTAGGAATTTTTTCCTAATGTCGAGTCTGAACCTTCCTTGTTGTAATTTAAGCCTGTTGCTTCTTGTCCTGCCATCTGTGATTAAGGAGAATAATTTTTCTTCTTCTTCCTCATAACAACCAGTTAGGTATTTGAAAACTGTTATCATATCCCCTCTCAGTCTCCTTTTTTCTAGACTAAACAAACTCAGTTCTTTCAATCTTCCCTCATAGGTCAAATGTTCCAGACCTCTAATCATTTTTGTTGCACTTCTCTGGACTTTTTCTAGTTTCTCCACATCCTTTTTAAAATGAGGCACCCAAAACTGGGCACAGTACTCATATTGAGGCCTAATCCGTGAAGAGTAGAGTGGAAGAATCACTTCTAGTGTCTTACTCACAATACTCCTCTTAATACACCTCAGAATGGCATTTGCTTTTTTTGCAACAGTATGGCACTGCTGATTCATATTTAGTTTGTGGTGTTGATAAAAATGTTGAACAAAATCAGACCCAGGACAGATCCCTGTGGCACCCTGCTTGTTATGTCCTTCCAGCCTGAATGTTAATCATTGATAACTACTCTCTGGGAGTAGTTATCCAACCAGTTTTTCACCCATCTTCTAGTAGCTCCATCTAGTTTGTACCTCCCCAGTTTATTAAAGAGAATGAGATGTGAGACCTCAAATGCCTAACTAAATATAACTAACTAGATATACCACATCTATTGCTTCCCCTCTATCCATAAGGCTCGTTACCATATCATAGAAAGCTATCAAGTTGATTTGACATGATTTGTTTTTTACAAATCCATGCTGACTAGTCCTAAGCCCCTTATTGCCTTCTGATGTTTGCAAATCGACTTCTTAATTATCTGTTCCATTATTTTTCCTGGTACAGAGGTCAAACTGACTGGTCTATGATTTCCTAGTTTGCTCTTATTTCCCTTTTGTACATGGGCACTATATTTACCCTTTTCCAGTCCTCTGGGACCTCACCCGTCTTCCATGCTTTTTCAAAAATAATAGCTAGTGGCTCAGATATCTCCTGAGTCTGCTCCTTCAGTACTCTAGGGTGCATATCATCAGGCCCCGGTGACATGAAGACGTCTAACTTGTCCAAGTAATTTTTAACTTGTTCTTCCCCTATTTTAGCTTCTGACCCTATCTCATTTCTATTGCCCTCCTCTACATCAGACATCCAATTTCCACCAATTTTCTCAGTGAAGATCGAAACAAAGAAATTATTTAGTTCCTCTGACATTTCCACATTTTCATTTATTGTTTTACCCTATTTTTTGAGTAAGGGTCCTACACCTGTCCTTGGTTTTCCTCTTGTTTCTGATATATTTGAAGAATGCCTTTCTTTTTGTTACCCTTTATGCCTTCAGCTAGTTTGATCTCTGTTTGTGCCTTGGCCTTTTGGAATTCTCCTCTACATAACCGTGTTATTTGTTTATAGTCCCCCTTTGTAATTTGAACTAGTTTCCACTTCTTGTAGGAATCTCTCTTTATTTTTAAATTATTGAAAGTCTCCTGGTTAAGCCAACGTAGTCTCTTGCCATACTTCTTATCCTTCCTCCACAGTGGAATGGTTAGCTCTTGCACTCTTAATAACGTCTCTTTGAAAAACTGCCAACTGTCTTTAGTTGTTTTTCCTCTTAGACATTCTTCCCATAGTATCTTTCCTATCAACTCCCTGAGTGTGCTAAAATCTGCCTTCCTAAAATCCATTTTGTTTGTTTTGGTATTCTCTCTCTTTACGTTTCTAAGAATCATGAACTCTATCATTTCATGATCACTTCCACCTAACTTACTTTCCCTTTCAAATTCTTGACCACTTCCTCTCTGATTGTCAAAACCAAATAGAGAATAGCCTCTCCCTTAGTAGCTTTCTCCACTTTTTGAAATAAAAACAATTATCTTCAATGAATTCCAAGAATTGATTGGATAATCTGTGCCTTGCCATGTTATTTTCCCAACAGATGACTGGGTAATTGAAATCCTCCATCACCGCCAAGTCCTGTGCCTTGGATGATTTTGTTAATTGTTGATAAAAAGTCTCATCGGCCTCTTCTTCCTGGTTGGGTGGTCTATAGTAGACCCCTACCATGAGATCACCCATGTTTTTTACTCCTTTTATTTTTATCCAGAGACTTTCACTCTGTCTGCCTTCTATTTCCATCCCAACCTCAGTCCAAGTACACATATTTTTGATGAACTAGCTAGCTAGTTCTCCAGTCACACTGTACACATCAGTGGCTCAGGTGATTATTTAGAGATGTTCAAAGTTCTAAAGTGCCTTCACCCTTCAGGACATGAGACAATCACTGACTGCCTGAGACAAGAAGAAATATGCCTCACAATTTATCCAGCAATTGTCCTTTTTCTGAAGCAGCTGATATAGGCCACCACTGGAGAAAGATGCCTGTACAAGAAGGACCACAGGGCTGAAGCTACGTGGCAACTGCTCTTAGAAGTGACAAACCAAGAAAATATTTGCGTAGACTTCAAACTCCTGTGTATGTTCTTTTGATTCTATGTTTGTAAAATGTGTGTGAGTCATATCCAAATCCTCAGGGTGCTGAAATTAGTGTACAGAGCAAAGGGACTTGGGCATACAACTATAATTCTGGAGCTGGTGAACACTTGAGGTTACATCTAATTCAGACTCCCCTGTTCCTGGGAACATGAAGAAGGTTGAACAGGAATCTGTCACCTCTCAGATGAATGTCTGAACCACTGGGCAATGGGATATTTGTAGCTGGAGCTCCCTTGATCTTTCCTGTTTAAGGTCCACTCTAGATGAACATTAAGAGTCATGGGTAGGATGAAGGAACAGGAGGGAAGAAAGAAAGTGCAGGAGAATGTCTCTATGCGTGGATCATTACTGCTTTCACCCAGAATTTATAGATTATGGGTCTGGACTACCCACCTCCAGTAATGTTTTTGTTATTTATTCAAAGTGGTACTGCTCAAAAGAGACTGAGGGATTCTCTCCATGAGAACACAGAGCCCAGCATTTAACACCTTACGTGGGAGGTTGCTGAGTCTTTTTCAAATCATTTCTTGTCCTCAGCAGATAGAAGATATGAATCAGTGGTCTTCTGCATCCAAGGTGAGTATCTGGACTACTGGAGTAAAAACAACAAGGGAAGATTGGATTCCCATCCTCTTGCCCATTGCAAGAAATGCTGTAGGTACCAGACTCTACAAAAAGTTCACAGCAGAGGATTCCAAACAGAAATCACTAAAAAGGGCAGGGCTTAACACAACCTCCTCCTGTTGGCATCTCCCATTGGTTGTCTTAGGAAAGAGGCTACTTTGCTTTGCAAATCCCATTCTCAGAAACTATCACTCTATATTCCTTGCATGGGAACTCTGAGTATCTAACTAATGTTTTGCAAATAACAATGATTGTCAAGTCACCTAGAAGTTATTATTTGTGACTCCGAACATCACAATGCTTATAACCCTCTCTGAATCTAGGCCTACATGCCCAAATAAGTTGACGAAAGAGGCCCAAGGCGAGTAAAAGTTAGGAACTGGAAGACCCAAGACTCTTTGTGGATCTAGCCCCAAATAATTGCAATAGAGTTGAACTGATCTACACAAACTAAGGATCTTATTTTTGAAGTATCTTCATTGCCTTGGAAACTGCTGTAAAAGACTGAAAAACATGACAACTCCCTCTGATAGGGACTATTAATGAAAACAATGAGTAATTGCTACAGAATGAGCTGTATTGCTTGGTGAACTGGTTGTAAGCAAACAATATGAATTTTACTTCTGTCTCTATATAAAGGTATACATTAGGAACCAAAAATGTCAGTTATACTTAGAGGATGAAAAACTCTACCTTGGAAAGTGTAGATTCAGAACATGAATTAGGCTTCATAGCAGATAATCAGCAGAACATTAAATCCCAGGATGATCCTTGTGTGATGCAATCCTTGCATGATCAGAGGAATCACTAGTAGGAGAGATCATTTTAACTATTTATTTGGTCGTGGTCCAACAGCTGATGCAACACTGTGTCCTATCATGGTGCCCACAATTCAAGAAGGATCTTCATAACTTGGAGAGGGTGGAGACAAGAATCATGGGAAAATTAAAGGATTAGAATACTTATCTTACAGTGATAGACTCAAGGGCTATGTTTACACTTGCAAATTAAGTCGACTTAAGGAAGCTTAAGTCAACTTAAACAAAGCCGCATCTACACCTGACTTTCATTATGTCAATTTAAGCTGTTCCTTAAGTCGCCTTAATAATTATCGTTCTTTAGGTCGACTTAACACTTAAGTTGATTTGTTAAGTTGACCTAAATCTGATGTGGACACCCTAGGTCGACTTAATTAGCTAAGTCAACCTCAGTGGCCTCCAGACCTTCCTCCCAGAGTTCCTGGCACCAGGAAGGAAGAGCCTGCCCTGGGCAACCACAGGGCAGGACAAAGCCCTACCCACCCTGCTTCGCAGAGCTGGCCAGGCCTGCCACAGCAGCCATGGCAGAGGGGAGCCAGTGCCGCAGAAGGCACCCCTCCTGGTGACGCCAGGAGATCCTGGACCTTCTGGAGATCTGGGAGGATGAGTCAGTGCAACAGTCACCGCAACTGGGATGTATATGTCTCCATCTCCCAAGCCATAGTGGAGAATGGGCACACCCTTGACACCCAGCAGGTGCGGGTGAAAATAAAGGACCTCCATCAGGGTTACCAGAAAGCCTGGGAACACAGGTTCCTGGCGGGGGCAGCCCCCACCACCAGCTTCCGGTACTACCGGGAGCTGGATGCCTTCTTGGGGCAGGAGGGCGGCGGACTGCCAGCCCACACCACAGACTCCACCGAGCCCCCCTCCCTCGATGATGACCCGGAGGAGGTCTCAGTGGATGAGAATGTGATGTTGGAGGAGGGGAGACCAGCAACAGGGCACCCCACCATCTCTGGACCCTGCCACCAGCCCGGGGCTGATCCCTGCCCTGATGGCGGACCCAGCCCTGGAGGAGGAGGAGCAGGTTCCCCATGCTGAAGATGACCCGGGTGAGGGGACAGAGTGCCAGACACCTGCTGTACCTGCTGGTGAGTGCTTGGTCCCTCTCTTCCTGCAAGCAGGGTGGGCATGCCTGTGGGATGGGAACTGCAGGGATACATGGCCCAGGGACAGGTAGGGTCGGGGAGGGGGGCACAAAGGACCTCCCACAGGGGCAAAGAGGCAGGAGGCCATGTGGCGGGGGGGGGGGAGCTGGAGCCAAGGCATGCGGTGGTGTGTCGGGAGATGGAGTGGTGGGACCGTAGATGGGAATGCCAAGGCCAGACAGCATGCTCCTGACACCTGTGGCACGTGGCCTCAGGAGAGACCCCTGGGGCAGGGCTGCCTGCAGCTCGCCACCATGGGCATCGCACCCGACCTGATCAGCAGAGCATGGCAGTGTGTGTCAAGGGAAGCAGGGCGATGGTCAGGGGACAGCAGCTGCTGTCAGGCTGCACACCACACGAGTTAATGGGAGGAACCCTGTTCTTTGCTTCCTTCCAGCAGCCCCTGCGCCCTTGAGAAGTGGCACTCCCGGGACCCCGCCAGCCCCAAACCAGGAGAAGGAAGAGGGAACCAAGCTCTTGGGATGAGAACCTCGGGGAGCTGGAGTGCATTAGCGAGGAGTCCAAGGAACATCTGATGGCCTGGTGGGAGTGGATGGATGCCCACCAGATGGCTGGGTGGGGGATGCTCCTGCACCTGGTCGACCTCGGTGAGCACCAGACTGTAGCCCTTGAGTGCCAAACTGTAGCCCTCAAGCAGCAGATGGCATGACGGCAGCTGCAGGTGGAGATCCGGTACCCTCGGCCTGCCGAGGGTGCCCCTACCTGGGACCTCAGCATCCCTCGTCGCCCATGGCCCATGAAATGGGGTGGACATGTGCAGGCCCAGGACTCGCCTGCCCCAGGCCACTAGAACCAGCCCCCCACCCCTCCTCTCCTCCCCCCAAAACCCCCAAACCCGCAGCTCCCACCCCCTCTTCTCTTCAGCTCCCCTCCCCCCCAGTTCCCCCTATGAATAAAACACCCGTAGACTGTTATATCATGTCTTTTGCTTTTTATTGGTTTGGGGACGGGGGGGATGTGTGGGTGGAGGTGGGTAGGTGGGGGCAGGCATGGGTGGGTGGGGTAAGTCGTGGTGCCTCATAGGAGGTCCACTCCTCAGCACTCCTTGAGGACAAAGTGGGCCTTCAGCGCATCATGGATGATGACCGCTTGCCGCTGCATCTGAGGTTTGCTGTCCAGCATCTGAGGTTTGGTGTCCAGCTATTTGTATGCGGCGGTGAAGTGTTTGCCTTCCGCCTCCCAGATGGGGGGGATCATTTCCCCCCGCAGCTCACAGAGGTTATGGAAGACACAGCAGGCAATGAAGACCTCCAAGATGTTCCTCTCGAGGAGGTGAAGGCGGGTCAGGAGGGCCCTCAAATGGGCCTTTAGATGGCCAAAGGCATGCTTGATGACCAGGTGAGACCTGTTGAGCCAGAGGTTGAACAGCTCCCTCTTGACATCCATGTTGGCTGTGTATGGCTTCATAAGCCAGAGCAGCAAGGGGTAGGCAGCATCCTCCAGAATCAGGATGGGCACCTGCACGTCCCCGAGGGTGATGGTGTGCTTGGGGAAGAAGGTGCACAGAGTAGTACCCCTTGCGGTTCTTGTAGTCAGTGGTGTGGTGTTCCAGGGCTCGGATGGGGATGTGGGTCCCATCCACAATGCCCCCACTGTTGGGGAAGCCAAGTCCTGCAAGGCCTCCGAGGGTGTCCTTCAGGTTTCCCAGGTTGACAAGGCAGGCTAGCAGGACCCTGTTGATGTCCCTACTGACCTGTAGGAGGATGGTCCCCACAGTGGCCTTGCTGATACCAAACTGGTGGGCTATAGAGAAGTAGGAGTCTGGGGTTTCCAGCTTCCAGACCACAATGGCCACTCGCTTGTCCACAGCAGGGCGGGTTGGAATCGGGTTTCCATGAGCTTCAGAACTGAGGTGAGCTCATGGACCAGGTCAAGGAATGTCCACTTGCTCATCCGAAAGTTCTGTAGCCACTGTTCGTCATCCCAGATGGTGAGGATAACGTAGTCCCACCAGTCACTGCTGGTTTCCCATGCCCAGAAGTGACGGGGCACAGAGGGCCCCGTCAGCACAGCAGCTCGCAGGGCCAGCATGGTGGTGGGCATGCTGCTGTCTGCCCCCACCCTGTCAGGGTCCCAAAGAAGCATGATTCAGGTGAAGAGAGTGCTTGGCAATGCACAGCAGGTGCTGAGCCCCACCTGGCAACTTGCAGGAACGGAGTGGGGTCCATGACCTTCTCAGGCTCCATGTTGCCAGGCACAATGGGGAAGGTGCTGAGTTCACTTCTTGTTTTATGGGAGCGGCGGGGGGAGGGGGCATTTCTCTGGTGCTACATGGCACACTTTCCACAATGCACCACTCCTCAGTCAACCTAGTAACTGCCAGTGTGACCATTTGAAATTGCCTTCAGTTTTTGGTGTGGACACTCTAAATCAGCTTAATAAGGTTGAGTTTAAGTCGACTTAAGTCAACTTTGTTAAATTGACTTAACTAAGGTCGACTTAGTGTTTCTAGTGTAGACATAGCCAAGGAGCTCAGTATATTTAATATAGCAAAGAGAAAATTAAGGATGACTGTATCTCCATGCAGAACTAATATTTAATAATGATGTCTTGAGCCTAGCAGAGACATATATAATATGGATCCAATTGCTGGAAGTTGAAGTTAGACTAATTCAGAATGGAAATAAGTCCATCTAAATGCAAGTAACACCCCTGAAATACTTTAGCATTAGAATGTAGATAACTAGATAACATTTTCTCTGAAACACACTCTTTCTATGAATTAATCACTGGGATTTGTTTTACTCCCAGTGGTGTTACCATAAGTAGAAATTTCTTGTTCCCCTTCTTGAGAGATTAATAAAGTTCAAACACGCTTCGTGTTAAGGTTTGACATGTCTTACATCAGTTCCCTTGGGTAGCAGTCTAAATCTTTTGTCACTTGGCCCTGCGTCTCAAATGGCAGTGGAATCGTAGAAGCAGTGCTATTGCAGATAGAGGAGAAATTCCTTTGCACTGCAACTCAGTTAGTTTAGGAAAGATCTTGAGTTTATGTCTGAGGCATGTCACACCACGTAGCCTGCAATACGAGAAGGTCCTCTCCACTGAGAGTGTAGTATAGTCTCTTTGAACACTGCTTTTGAGTTTTGTCACAACACACTGATAAAAACAAGCACCCATTCCGAAGAGACTGGACATTCTGCTGATTTTACCTGAATTCCAAACATTGATATAAGGTATTTAAAGCTATGTTGCCTTCTTGATTCCCTGGTTATTCTTTCTTAATCTCTGTCTGTCTGCTCTGAAATGTAATTGATTTTAGGTCAACACTCTACCGAGATATAAAAATCTATAAAAATGAGCACACACCCTCACCTAGAAAAACGTAAATAACATGAGGATGTGTATTGATAGGATTAATTCCATCGATTTCTATGGTATTGATGCCCAGAGAATCTTAGAAATGCAGAGCTGAAAGGGACATTGAAAGACCATCTAGTCTGGCCCTCAGCACTGAGGAAGGATTAAGTATGCCCAATCCATCTATGACAGGTATTTGAGGCAAGTTATTGACAGGAGTAATTGTGTGTTTTCAGCATCAGGACCTTAATAGGGACACAGTTAATCCTCAATGTAATAAATTTTCAAGAGTTTCAGGTGTAGCAGAAGCTGGTGGATTCAGATGTGGCAACTTCTGCCATCTGCTGGAAATGTATGATTTATTTTGAAATGCTTTGTCTGCCCTGCTGTGGAGTTAAACAATAGCCCAGAGAGAAGAAGGAAAACTGATGAAGAGTAGAAATGCATAATGGGACTCTACACAGGTAGCTTTTGTCTAAACACACTGTGATCTCTCTGGATAACCCCGAATAATATTTCCTCTTTAATCTATTTTACTAACTGGTTTTATAATGACAACAGAGTCTTGTGGCACTTTTAAAGACTAACAGATTTATTAATCGCATGAGCTTTCGTGGGAGAAAATCCCACTTCGTCAGACGCGTCTGACGAAGTGGGATTTTCTCCCACAAAAGCTCATGCGATTAATAAATCTGCTAGTCTTTAAAAGTGCCACAAAACTCTGTTGTCTTTCTACAATAGACTAACATGGCTACCCCTTTGGAATTTGGTTTTATAATGATCATTGTAATTACAGCAAGCCAAAGGAATTGCAGAAAGATATTTTATTTTTAAGAAGTTGCCCTCCCTTGAAGAAAAGTCTTCAAAAAAATCCTATATACTATCCAAGATGGAAAATCTGTTTCTCTCTCTCATCTGTAAACTCTGTGATCTAAGTCTTAGAGAGAAGGGAGCTGAGCACTGTCACCTGGGTATGAAATGGGAGTAGAAGGACGTAGAGGAAGTTAAGAATTTCGGCTGTGGAAATACTCTTCAGTGTTGAGGGAGCTCTGAGGCTCTGTCTATTGGAGAACAAAGAAATTAAATGTATAGATCTGGTCTCATTTACATTTCATTTACACATCAGTTTTGAACATTTTGGTTAAAGCACAGTTCAATTTTGAATTTGGAAAGGGTGGAAGGTGAAATTAACCGTTTTGGGAGATAGAAGAGCAGGACATCGACACTGAATGTTTCCTGAAAAAGACTTTTGGCAGGTATCATAGGGCAAGGGACAACTAAGGATGAGTGTTGAACTGGGACACAGAATTTTCCAGAACACCTCAGTCACTTACATTTGCTGAAGGAGGACTAAGATACCCTGAGGGAGTCTCCCATCACAGAACTTACAAGGAATCTTGTGGCACTTTTAAAGTCTAACACATTTATATATCACATGAGTTTTGTGGGATATCTCATGTGCCACCAAACTCCTTGTTTGTTTTTCTGAATTAGACTGACTCGGCTACCTCTTTGGAACTATCGCAGAATTTGTTAATTTATTAGTTTCTGCTTGCTTCAAATCCAATCTATGGTTTTCCTTTCCCTGCATCCCACACCAAATCAAGTTCTCTCTATTGTAGCCCCTGAAGTCAGTGTCTGCCACTGGAGAGAAATTGGTCTCAAGGTTGCTCCCTGTTTCCCAGGTTTCTGGGTGGGACTGACCCTGGTGAGAGTGATATCAAAGGAAACCCATAGAATAACTGAACCCTCTCCTTTGGGCTGCTGACACCACCTGGAAGAGTGGTCACAACTGAAATAGCTCATTTGGTTTTCCTTACCATGTTTAATCAAAACATGGACAATTTCAAAATATCAAAGTCTATAATGCTTTAAAAAATGTATTGTGGTTTAGCTGCTGTTTTCCATCCAGCTTTCCCCATGCCCAGATATAAAGCTATTCATTCAGATCATGACAGAATTATCTGAACATCTATAAGTTGTTGACATAAACACTAGTGTTCATATTCCAACTTCCCTCCATCTGATGGAAAAGACTCACATCTAGGGTGATAAACCGTGATTACGTGTATTAGCATTTTAATTACAGGACAGTTGAAATGAAGATTGTTATCAAGGGAGCTACACTGGGGAAAAGGTAAAACTCAATGTTAAAAGGTAGCAGACTCAGACATCATCCAGCTTAAACTGAAGAAACTTGTAGTTGAAAGGGAATACTTCAGGCATATATTTGTACTCAGGAAAACTCCCACGGAATGTCCCTGAATAAGGAATTCTGTGCAGAGGTTAAAGCTCTCAACTAGAACCATCTCAGTCTCTCAGAAGTAGAAATGCTGAATAAATAATCATATGTTTGTATACTGTTTCAGACACTGAAAGGAGTGGAATAATTGATGTAAAAAGGTCCATTTCCAGCACTTTTTTAAATGAACCAATGGCATTGCCCTTTGACAATGTCTTACATGGTGAAAAAGAGTCTTGAATCATGATTATAGGGGAAAGATAATCAATTTGGGCTTCAAGGAAAAAAATCAGTCCTCCCACTCTCCCCACAGCAAATCTATCTATCTATCTATCTATCTATCTATCTATCTATCTATCTATC
>ML685938.1:779052-795698 GCA_007922175.1 Pelusios castaneus
ATCTATCTATCTATCTATCTATCTATCTATCTATCTATCTATCTATCTATCTATCTATCTATCTATCAGCACTTACCGGGATATTTCAAAATATTTAGGTGACTAATTCCTACTGATCTCAAGAACTCTTAAGAGAAGCTTCAATGAATCTTGACTTTTTTATACCCTTTATCTTATTCTGTTTTCTAAAGGAATTGTCAACAATGGAACCAATAAGAAACAGGAACTACACAGAAGAAACAGAATTCATCTTGCTGGGGTTTGGAAGAGGATTGAGGTTTCAAACTGTGCCCTTTCTGATGTTCTTGGTGATTTACATAACAACTATACTGGGAAATACCATCCTGGTGGTCATTATTAGAGCTGACTCTCAGCTTCACACCCCAATGTACTTCTTCCTTATGAACCTGTCCCTCTTAGATTTCTGTTATTCCTCCACCATCGCCCCCAGAGCCATGGTGAGCTTTCTAGCAAGGAACAAAGCCATTTCGTATAACAGCTGTGCTACCCAATTCTTCTTCTTTGCTCTATTTCTCACCACTGAAGCATTTCTCCTGGCAGCAATGGCATATGATCGATACTCTGCCATCTGCAACCCACTCCTGTATCCTGTTGCCATGTCCAAGTCGGTTTGCATTCAGCTGGTGGTTGGATCCTATATTTGTGGTTGTGTGAATTCTTTAGTGCAAACAGGCTTCACTTTTACACTGAATTATTGTGGCCCCGTTGAGATTGATCATTTCTTCTGTGATGGTCCTCCCTTGATTAGTCTCTCTTGCAGTGACACGTACATCAACAATTTTGTGATGTTTACCCTATGTGGCCTCATCATAGGGAGCACTGCCCTTACTGTTCTCATCTCCTACTTTTATATCATCTCCACCATCCTCAGGATTCGTTCTGCCGAAGGTAGGCACCGAGCTTTTTCTACCTGCACCTCCCACATGGTGGTGGTGACTCTCTTTTACGGGACCATTGCTTTTATGTATGCCCAGCCCACTTGGATATCTTCTCTCTACCAAAGGAAAGTGGTGTCTGTATTTTATACCCTTTTCATACCAATGTTGAATCCCTTCATCTATAGCTTGAGAAACAAAGAAGTGAACAATGCTTTGAGAAGGACTGTGGGCAAGAAATGTTTGAGAAAATGAACATTGTACTTTAACATTTGAGATGAAGTCCAATGGGTGAAGATATTGTGCAACACAAGAACAAATTCTGGCTGAAACTTTATATTTTGTTGGGAACAGTTTTTCAGGTATAACCAAATACATACTTGTCTTTCACAGTCTCCCTCTCTCTCTCTCTTTCTTTCTTTGTCTTCTGTGTGGCTGTCTGCCATTCTGTCTCTCTCTCTGTTTTGCCCCTCCTATCTTATCAGATGATCTGTGGAATTCATTACCACTGTATATAATTAAGTCAAATATATTCCTAGAAATCTAAACTAACTTTCATCTATATAGAAATTTTATTCTTCAAGTTATGAGTTGTCTTTTTCCTGCCGGAGCAAGCAGTAAATTTTGTCCATTATTTATTATGCAATTCTTCTGATACTGGCCATGACTAAAGACAGAAATGCTGCTTCATGGCAAGTTCCTTCTTCTTGTAACATAGACTCATAAACTTTAACATGAGAAGAGACTATTATGATTATCAGGTCTGACCTCCTGCACAGTACAGGACCAGAACTTCACCCAGCCACTCCTGTAATAGGCCTCTATCCTATGACTCAGTTATTAAAGTCCTTATGTCATGGTTTAAAGATTTTAAGGAAGAGAAAATTCACTAACGAGTGAGCAATTCCCCATGTTAAAAAGGAAGGCGAAAACCTTCCAGAGGCTTTGCCAATCTTCCCTAGGGGAAAACTTCTTCCTGACCCCAAATCTTGTGAGCAGTTGA
The DNA here is from genome assembly GCA_007922175.1 of Pelusios castaneus. Lineage (NCBI taxonomy): Eukaryota > Metazoa > Chordata > Testudines > Pelomedusidae > Pelusios > Pelusios castaneus. The sequence continues at coordinate 780,952 of ML685938.1, forward strand.
ACCTGGAGTATTTGGACAAGACTCACCAATGAGACACTCCAGAAAAAAAAAAGTCTGTAGTAACTCAGAACCCATCCCATCTAACATCCCATCACAGACTATTGGCATATCTACCACCAGCAGTCAAAGATCTGTCCATTTCCAGACTAGGCTGTTCCATCATACCATTCCTTCCATAAATTTATCAAGTTTGATCTTGAAACTGGACAGATTTTTTTGCCCACACTACTCCCCTTGGAAGGCTAACTCTGCGGGCCGCATGCATGTTTATATCCATTTGTTCTTGTATCCGCATTGACACTGAATTTAAATTATTCCTCTCCCCCCTTGATATTCATCCCTCTGATATATTTATAGAGAGCAATCATATCTCCCCTCAACTTCCTTTTGCTTAGACTAATCAAGCCAAACTCTTTGAGTGTCCTCTTATAAGGCAGATTTTTCCATTCCACAAATCATTCCCATAGCGCTTCCCCTGGGCTGTTCCAGTTTGAATCCATGTTTCTTAAACATGGGGGACCAGAACTTCTAGATGAGCTCTCACTAGCACCTTGTATAACAGTGCTAACATTTATCTATGTGCGCTGGAAATGCCACATCTCATGCATCCTAGGACTTCATTAGCTTTTTCATGGACACATCACATTAACAGCCCATTCACAACTTCCTATATGATATCCTGATCCCTCTCTGTATTCGCAACATCTCCAAACTTTGTGTCATCCAAAAACTTTATTAGCACATTCCTACTTTTTGTTGCATGGTCAGTAGCAAAAAAGTTAAATAAGAGTGGTCCCAAGACCAATCTCTGAGGAACTCCATTAGTAATCTCCCTTCAGCCTCACAGTTCACATGTCAGTTTAATTCCTTGCAGTCCCCCTTTAATGAGTTCTTTATTCAGCTTTCAAATTTTGTATTAATTCTCATCTTTTCCAATTTAACTAATAATTCTCTATATAGAATCATATCAAATGCCTTACTGAAATCTAGGTAAATTAGATCCACTGCATTCCATTTATCTAAAAAATTCTATTATCTTCTCAAAAAAGGAGATCAGATTCATCTGGCATGGTCTATCTTTTGTAAAGCCATGTTGTCCTCAACTACTTTCTCTGATCATAGAACGTACATAGGACAAGAACGTATTTTTGTATATATGTGTATATATTCAGATATTTAGAATAGTAATAACCTCAATACAAATCCTCAAGAAGTGTAAATTGTTTTAGCTAATCTGATTTATGTGCCTTTATACTGATGTACACAAGCTCAAGATCCAGTCTTTGAATTATTACTGATGCTCTGCTTGCATAGCCATTTGGAAATGGTGAACATCATGACACATTTGTATCTGGTAATGGAAACTGAATCATCTAAATACAGTACTCCTATGCTGTGTCTTTAGCACAGCTCAATAAAACAAGTGGGCTTGATTCAAATCTCTCTCATAAGGAACATTCATTCATCCATGTTTAAATCACTAATAGCCATATTCAAATCCATGATTCTGATTCTCCTTTCACCTATCTTGATGTAAATCAGGAGTAGTGCCACTGCAGTCAATGTCCCAATTCCTCCCTTACTTATTCCCACTTAAATCAACAGTAACTCCGTTAAAATCTATGGGACTGATAATGCTCTCATTCAGCCTGATGTAAATTGGGAATCACTCTGTTGAAATAAATTAATTTACACTGTTTTAAAGCTTGCATAAATAAATGGAGATTCAAGCACATTTGCTCTACATTTTAAAATGGAATAAACTTAATAAAACAAACAACTAAAAAACATTTCCCTTTTGATTTCATCGTATATGAAAATCACAGTTTTATCCCAATCCTGCAGTATTTTCTGAGATTAACATCACCTTGACTTCAGGGGAGATTTATATCTTGCAGAACTGAAGTTACTATAAGGATTTTCCATGGAACTTGCAGGTTGTTAAGCTGCAAAATTAAGTAATGAAATTCAAAAAGTATCATATTAAAAAAGAGATATGAATTATGTCTGATATCAGTATTTGAATTCCTGTCTTCAGTGCTGTTTTACGAAGTATAAAATAACTTTCTTTCTTTCTTTCTTTCTTTCTTTCTTTCTTTCTTTCTTTCTTTCTTTCTTTCACTAGTGTTGCTGCTGCTACTGAGAATTCAACAGGAGTTTTGTCTTTGATTTTAATTGGGCCCAAATTTCTTCCCAACGCTCTCTAAATAAGGCCTGGTCTATACAGCTGTATTGACTTAACTATGTTGCTCTACCACAGCATCTTAACTATGCTGCATTGACTAGAGATGTCCTCCAACATCTGGGCCTGTGGGAGATTATTTAGAAAAGCTGAACGTACACAAGTCCACGGAACTGCATGCCATGCATCTGAGGGTACTGCGATTGCAGACCCATTGGCTATTTTTCTTGAAAACTCATGGCAACTGCAGAGGGTCCCAGGGGACTGGAAAAAAAATATGTTTTTTCATCTTCAAAAAGGGAAGGAGAAGGACTGATGAACTACAGACTGGTCAGACTCATCTCAGTCCCTGAAGAAAATCATGGAGTAGGTACTCAAATAATCCATTTTGAGGCATTTGGAAGAGAGGACAATGATCAGGAACAGTCAGAATGGAATCACCTAGGGCAAGAAAGCAAACATTTACACTTATTTCCTCCTTAAATTACTATTATGAGATCCGTGCTAACTCCGCATTAACAGAGACATTTATATTAGGAATTTCCTTTGTTCTCTAAATTTTACACTGCTTCTCAATACATCTAAGCAAACCCACCAGTGGATATTTTCAATTCTGGAGTGAGGGAATAGGAATGGGCTACCCTCAAAATATTCCCCTGTGACCACAGTCTTCAATTATCTTTCTGTAGCCTTTATTTTGCAGACCTCCCAACATCCACAGAGGCCACCTGTGAGCTAGAGATTCAGAAGTCCAGAGATTCTCAATATTGGATAAGCAAACAAGTGTCAGGAGTACAATGAAGTTGAATCATAAAATGCTTTGACGGAGTCTTACAGGAAACACCCTCAGGGTCTTCTCTCAGTATAGCCAGACAGGATTCTGGTGCTCTGGAGTTTGCCAATCCAGGTGTCCACACACCAGTACACGCATCTCCTGGTTCTGGCCTCGGAGGGTCAGCCCTTTTCGTGAGGTCCTCATGACACAGCCTGTCAAGACTGTGGTGCCTTAGGAGGTTCAATCCCCTTTCTAACTGGAACTCCCCCCATGGAACTGACCCCCATGGATAGTCTGGGGGTGCATCCACATTTGTAAAATAAGCCTGCATAAGTCGACTTAATTTACTCTGCGTCTACACTACAATTTCCTTAAGTCAACTTAGGCTGTTGCTTAAGTCAACTTAAGGAAATTTTAAGTCAACTTTATAAAACCTAGTTTAAAGTTGACTTTACTGGCTAAGTCGACTTTATTAAGTCGACTTAGCCAGTGCAGACACGGATTAGCCCTAAGTCGACTTTAAGTCGACTTAAAGGGCCCCCATGGCTCCCTCACTGACCTCCCTGCCAGGGTGGCTGGCACAGCTAGAGCCTGGCATGCCCACCTGCGGGGCAGCACACAGCTCTGCCCACCCCACTCCTATACCCTGCGCCCCTGTCCTGATCAGCCCCCATTGTACCCTGGTACAATGGGGCAAATGCTGAGCCCCCTGGCACTTTGAAAAGGGTGCCCCGCTGCCAGCATGGACCAGTCCCAGGTCCACCTAGCCCCTAGAAGTCGACTTAGGCATCCAGTATGGATGCTCTAAGTCAATTTGGCAAGGTCCACTTTAAGTCAACCTAATTTTATAGTGTAGACATGCTACGTCGACTTATTTGGCCAAGTGTAGACATAGCCTGGGTGAGTACCTCCATGACCCAAAGGGCCAGGCAGACATTGAACCTTTCAGTCAGAAGATATTCACAATCAGTGCAACAGTCAGAAAGGTTTATTAGTTCTCAGGACCACAGTATAGAAGAACATTGCCAGTAGTTTAATTGGAAGTTACAATCCCAAGTATGCAGAGGGTGCCATTTTACAAAATGGCTTATTCTACACAGCACGAGGTCACATTGCACAGATGATGTTAAGGTCTGATTCTCCTTTCACATATACCAGTTTCATACCAGTCTGACTCCTTTGATACCATCCTGATTTACACTCACAAGGGAAATAAGCTCTTATCTTTGTTTTGTAGTCTTCATGAAAAAAGAAAAAGCAGCAAAGCTGTTTATGAGGCATTGCTTAGCTGCATTCTTCCCTCTCACAAAATGGACACCTGTTAAACATCAGGATTGGACCACATCTTCTGCAGGTGTATATCAGATTAACTGCAATGACATCAGTGAAGTGAATCTGGATTTTCACTGGTACAATAGAGAGAAGAATCTGGCCATTTATAATTAAATTGTGTTGTTGGGGGGGGGGGAGGGGGCGACGACGGACGGACGGAACTTGGCCTGGGCCAGAAGGATAAAACTAGAAAAGTATTAATTGGAGAAAGACAGATCATTAATCATTGGCAACTAACCCCCACCAAATCAGTCTCCTCAAGGAAGCTTTGATCTCTTTGTTCCTCATGCTGTAGACGACGGGATTCATCACTGGGGGCACCACAGAATAAAGCACAGCTGCTAGGAGATCCAGACTTGATGTGGAACTGGAGATGGGTTTCAAGTAGGCAAAGATGCCAGTGAAAATAAACAAAGAGACCACAATGAGATGAGGGAGGCAGGTGGAGAAGGCTTTATGCCGGCCCTGCTCAGAAGGAATTCTCAGCACTGTAAAGAAGATCTGAATATAAGACACAATTATAAAAACAAAACAGACTAAAACTAAGAACTCATTAAAGGCAATAACCCCAATTTCATTGAGGTATGACTCAGAGCAGGCAAGCTTGAGGAGCTGGGGGATTTCACAGAAAAACTGATCCACCATGTTGCCTCCACAGAAGGTCATTGCAAACGTGTTCCCTGTGTGCAGTGCAGAATTGAAAATACCACTGACCCAGGCACTGGCTGCCATTTGGACACATGCTCTTCTGTTCATCACTTTCTCATAGTGCAGTGGTTGGCAGATAGAGATATATCTGTCATACGCCATGATGGTGAGAATGGAAAAATCTGCTCCCATAAACAAGAAGAGGGAAAAGACTTGGGTGACACATCCAGCATAGGAAATAGAAGTGGTGTTCATGAGGGAATTAGCCAGGGATTTGGGAATGGTGACAGAGATGGAGCCAAGATCTATGATGGACAAGTTCATAAGGAAAAAATACATGGGGACATGAAGGTGGTGGTCCAGGGCTACAGCTATGATGATGAGTAGATTCCCCAGCAGGGCTGCCATGTAAAGCAGTAGGAGCAGTATAGAATAAAAAATCTGCATTTCAGGAGCATCAGAGAATCCCAGGAGAAGGAATGTGGTGACAGTGGTTTGGTTGGACATTGTCTTTCTCAAAACATTGTGAACTGACTGTGGAGGGAAGGATGAGAACCAATGTCAGAATTAGGCTAGTAAAACATCTATCTTTTTGTTCTAACTACCTTAATATTCTTGAGTCATATTCCTAGCCTGTGAAGATTGGTCTTATATGGAACTTGGTGTAATATGCAAATGAGGGTGGGGGAATCAGCCCCATTGACTCCAGTGGAGTTACAGTAGGCTGAGTGAAAGGAAAATCAAGTCCATTAACCAAAGAAGATAACTTTTAATTTATATCAAGGTGAAGGAAATTAGAATCAGGTTTAATTGTTTGTAAATCTTTTCCACAAAAAGAGGCATAAGGTTAGGTACATTTTATCCCCATCTGAGAGAAGGGAGATGGCAGACTAGACAGCTAGATTCTTCTGTCAAGTACATCACTATAAATCTGGGGTAATTTTACTGAAAACAGTGGAATTCTTTTGCATTACCCTGCTGTAAATGAAAGTAACATCTAACAAAGAGATGAAAGGGCTCACTCATGGTTCCATGATGGCCTCGTTGTAGAGTCAGGAACACAAATTAGAAGGAGTCCAGGTTCTCAGTTGGCTGTTGTAGCCATATCCCAGCATGCCCTGCCAAAAAAGAAAAAAAGTATAACACTAGAGTCTGGGCAGCTTGCTCAGTTCTCTAACACTCAAGACCCCACTCCCTATTGCACCCCATCCCTTAGGGGTACCCAAGACTGCATTCTCAGCACAGAACTGGGACTAGAAACTAGGAACCCAGACCCCATGCCGCCTGCCCAAACTGTATTACTGTTAAACCATGTAGAAATATTGGGCAGTGCTCTTATTAGCAGTAATAAGATCTGGAGTAGAACTGCCACAGGATCAAGATCAGAGTGTCAGTCAAGATCAGGGAACCACTAAGCTGGACTTTCTTTTTTTGTACTGCATTTCCTTTCAATGATATCAGTGGATCAAATGTTTTGAGGATGAGCTGCAAGGTTTATTTTTCAATCATGAAACTAAAAATGTATCCTCTAGGAAGAACACAAATGAAATTTTGATCTCACATGGAAGGACTAATAACTACTTTTTTTCTGGATCATTCTTTGGCAGGGTCACAAAGGTATTATTTGTGCTTGAATATTGGTTGCCATTATTTCAGGTGGGAGGATATGTTGCCGCTTATTAATGTTGTCTGAAACTTCTCCTAACGTCTAGTGTCTAGCATTACGAAACTTTAACCATCAGGGTTCATATTTTTTATGTCCCAAAATGTCTAAAAAGGCTGAGATATTACCAAGAATGAAATAAAATGGAAACATGTTGTTTTCTTCCTGTTAAGCTCCAGTGTGGCCATGCCTTATAGAGGGAATTTGAAATATGGCATAAGGAGTCATTTAATCAAATACAATGGGTTTTGGCTTGCATGTGTCCCTCCAACTTGTTGGGCAAGAACTTCACTATAGCATAACTATTATCAAAAAGCATAACGCCAAGTGAATTGACAGGGAAAACAGGGGTGAGGTGATTTGTTAACCAGGGAGCTCGTCACACCGGTATGAGACAAGTCAACATGGACAACAACATTGCAGAGGGGGCATTAACAGTGCAAGGATGAGATAACTGTTTGTTGCTCTGAAAGTTCTGGTAGAAAGCTATGAAAAAAAGTGTCTAGAAAGTTTAGAGAGCAGGGTATAAAGTGTGTCAGTGAGCAATGAGAGAGAGAGAGAGAGAAGGCTGAGAAGAAGTGGAGCCAGAAAAGAAGACACAGGTGCAGAAGGAAAAGTAGAAACAACGGAGGGCACAGTGATGGGGCAACAAAGGCAGAGAGCATCCAGGGTTGAGCCTGAAGATCTGAGGATATCTGCTTCATATCCACAAGTATACACATCCATGGGTGCGGGTGTGGACATCCCTAGCCCCATTATTGTGGATTGACCCTTGAATAAGGATTCTATTTTTATCTTCCTAGGGTACAATCAATTGCTGCAGCTGCTACTTTGATCTGCATCAGCAGCACCACAGGAAAACAAGAAAGGACCCCAGCCAATCCCAGCTCAGCACTGATTGTGGTCTGCTAGCCAATCAGAGTCTCAGTCACTAAAGGCTGGGACTTGGAGAGCCACTACTCACTGTCAGTCAGTCAGCATGCTGGCCTTTGATTGGCTCATTCCCTATGCCTTGCCCACCCACTTCTTTTTTTTTGTTTGCAGTTTGCAGTGCTATGCCGTCAATCAGAGATTACATTGGTGGCCAAGGAAATCTGATTGACAGCACAGTGGGCAAACCGCAAACAAGAAAAGGAAAAAGTGGAACAGACTTTAACTTGTGTGATTCCTTGGATTCCAAGGATGTCTACAACCATTGTCTCCTTAATGGCTCATCAGGTTTCTCCCTGGATCCATTGTACCTGGAAGCTACCTTAACATTAAGGAGACAATGGTTGTAGACAGCCTGTCTGGGGAGTTTCCCCAGAATCACACAAGTTAAAGTATAGATATAACAACCATATTCCTAACTTCTAATACAAAGAGAATTCCCATACATAAACTATATAATCATTCTCAGCAAATCACTACCTTTCTATTGATACCAAACATGACATAGTTCCTATGGATTATAGCATTTATGAGATATTAATAGAAAATAATATCATAAATGGTTCCCTAAATCCTGACAGCGTCACACCCTGCCCACCCTACCCCTATGCCCTGCCAGGGTCCCTGGCCCCCTTTGCCCCATTGTACACAGGTACAATGGGGCAAAGGCTGAGCCCCCTGGCACTGGGCAAGGGGTGCCCCCCCCGCCACCGTGGACCTGCCCAAGGTCCCCCTAGCCCCTAGAATTTGACCTAGGCATCCAGTGTGGGCGTTCTAGGTCGACTTCGTAAGTTCCCCCCTAAGTCAACTTTAAATTTAAGGGTGGACATGCTAAGTCGACTTAACTAAATTGACTTTAAGTTGACTTAGTTAAGTCAACTTAGCTAAAGTTGACTTAAATTTACAAGTGAAGAGATAGCCTAGGAGAATAAATTATAGCATTTCTTAGTGTGCTGTGCACTAACTGGTCTGTGTAGACTGTTCTGGCCTGCACTGAAAGTTCCCTAGTGCATGTTAACACAGAATTGCCTGAAACAGAACTAGATTACCTGCACTAGAGACCTTTGGGTGTGTGATAAACTAGTGACCAGTAGCCAATGAACGTCTATCCTGTGAACTACTATATCACATAGGGAAGCCCTAACTGATACCTTCTGTCTGAAACAGGGATTTTAATGAATTTTAATAACCCTTGTTTTACAGAACTACTCTATTGCAATTTCAATATGCTTTGCATCTTCTAGACTCATAAACTCTAAGGTCAGAAGGAACCAATATGATCATCTAGTCTGACCTCCTCCACAACGCAGGCCACAGAACCTCACCGTCCCTCTCCTGTAATAAATCTCTAACCTATGCCTGAGTTATTAAAGTCCTCAAATCATGGTTTAAAACTTTAAGGTACAGAGACTCCACCAGCAAGTGAGCCAAGAGAAAGGCAAAAAAACCACCAGAACCTTTGCCAGTCTTCCCTTGGGGAAAATTTCTTCCTGACCCAAAATACAGTGAACAGTTAAACCCTGAGTATGTGGGCAGGATTCACTAGCCAGACACCGAAGAATTGACTGTAATAACTCAGAATCCACCACCCCATCTAACGTCCCATCACAGGTCCCTGGCATATCTACCACCTGTAGTCAAATATCACTCAACTGCCAAACTAGACTGTCACATCATACCATCCCCTTCATAATTCTTTTCAAGCTCAGTTTTGAGCCCAGCTAGGGTTTTTGCCCACACTGCTGCCCTTGGAAGACTGTTCCAGAACTTCACTCCTCTGATGGTTAGACATTTGTGTCTAATTTCAAATTTAAACTTCCTCATGACCCATTTATATCCATTTGTTCTTGTATCTACATTGTTAATAATTCCTTTCCGTCCCTATATTTATCCTCTGATGTTTCTATAGAAAGCAATTACATTTCTGCTCAGCCTTCTTTTGGTGAGGCTAAACAAGCCAAGCTCTTTGGATATGTCTACACTGGCAAGTGAGTTCAAATTAAGGAAGCTTAATTTAAACTAACTTAAGCCTTGACCACACTAGGCTTTCAGTAGTTCCAATTAAGGGCTTCCTTAATTCGAACTAATACATTTGCTTATACTTTTCGAAGTAAGGGTTAAATCGAACTAGTTAGTTTGAATTAACCCAATGTGGCCATGTTAGTTCGAACTAAGCACTTAGTTCGAACTAACCGGCACATTGAGCTCAATGCAATTGACTAATTCGAATTAAGCAAGTGCTGTGCATGGCAATTGCTTAGTTCAAACTAAAATTTGCTAGTTCAAATTAAGTGCCACAAGACTCTGTTGTCTTTCTACAATAGACTAACACGGCTACCCCTTTGGAATTTGACTAAAATTAGTTTGAATTAGTTAGTTCGAATTAACTAATTCAAACTAACTTTGGTAAGTGTACACATAGCCTTAGAGTCTCCTTTCATAAGGCAGGGTTTCTATTCCACCGATCATCCTAGTAATCCTTTTCTGTATCTGTTCCAGATTCATAGAATCATAGAATTAATTGAATTAATATTTAATAATAGATTGAATTAATCTTTTTTACTGCACACAGTATTCCAGATGAGATCTCACCAGAGCCTTGTGTAACAGTGCTAACACCTCCCTATCTCTACTGGAAATAGCTCATCTTATGTAATTCTTTTACCTTGTGTATTCCAATCAATAATCAATAAACTTTTACATGTATTTTCCAGTGCAGGTGCCAGGTCAGGGGTACTGGAACTATGGGGTGGTTCAGTTGCTATCACATCTTGTCTTAAAGTGATTTCCATCTTATACAGGATTTACATTTTTATTCAATGACGTTCAGCAGCCCCACTATAAAAATGTTTCCAACTCCACTGCATAGGACTCATATCTCAGAACCATATTTGACTCTTTAATATTGTTCAGTGACAGGGACATGTCAACACCTTTGACTCTCTGGGACAATGTTTTTGACAGCAAAATTAACATAACAGATCGAAGAAATAGGAAGAAAAAGCTGTAAGAGCAAATAGCTAGAAAGACAAAAGTAGTAACAAACTGATAGAGAAAAGAAAAAATCATAAGGAGAGGGAAAGACAAGCTTCTCAATCCTTTTAAACAATACCTCAGTTATTGTAATTATTTCCCCCACTTTCCATTAGAGAAAAATGAGGCACAAACAGTCTATACTCTCTTTCCGAAGAGAACTGCAGATTTGGGCTGCTACATTTTTCCATGGCTAAATTAAAATAAGATTCAAAGCATGAAAAAATGCATATTGTCAATTTACATATTTTTTCTCTAAAAGGTGCTTTTGTCAACTCCAGGTATTTTGCATTACAAAAGCAAACTTACGGTGTCGGTGCATGTGGAATCTTCCTAACTCTTCTCCCTTCCAGCCACTTCTCCTTGCAATCTATCTATCTGCCTATCTATCTACTACCCCTAGGACTGTGCTGGGAAAGACCATTCTCTCCTGTTGTTGGAAATACACTAAGACCCATTGCTTTCTGCAGATGAGGTATGTGTGGCTGTGTGTGCTGCTTGTGGAAGGATATGTATCCATGTCTATTCCGAAGGGTTTTCAGGCACTGACTCTCTGGAGTCCTGAACAACACAGGAGGAGAGTCCAAGAGAATGAATTAATTTTTTATTTGTCTTGTACATTCCTAAATGTTCCCAGAAACTCCAGTGATCACAATTATAGAGCGGCATTGGGTATAGAACAGTGACTGACCCAATAATTCGCGACACAGGACTGCTACTCAGGAGACCTGGCATCTACTCCCTTATCTGCTCTATGACCTTGCACAAGTCACTTCTTCACTCCTGGTCAGTTTCCCCTCCCTCCCGTTGTGTGATTAGATTATTACTGTGTAGCAAAGGCTGTTTCTTGCTATGTGTTTGTTAGTAGCTAGGGGAATGGGGATGCCAGGAGCCAGGGTAATGCAAAATAAACAAGAAATCTGTCTCTTGAAAGTAAACAGGTTTTTTTGTATGTCTAAGATCTTAACCTTTTGACATTCAGTGTGTCCATGTCTATGCCCCCTTCATACCTTCCCCACCACATAACTATGGGTGCGTCTACACTTGTAAATTAAGTCAACTTAAGCTTGCTTAAGTCGACTTAATTTACTCTGCATCTACACTACACTTTTCTTAAGTCAACTAAAGAAAGCTGCTTAAGTCGACTTAAGGAAAATTAATTCAACTTTACTAAACCTGCTTTTAAGTCAACTTTTGGCTTAGGTTGACTTTCTAAAGTCGACTTAAGCCAGTGTAGACCTGGAGTAGCCCTAAGTCGACTCTAAGTTGACTTAGGGCTCTCCAGGACTCCTCCACTGCCATCCCTGCCAGGGGGGTGGCACAGGGAGAGCCTGACATGCCGCCCCCAAAGGAAAGGGCAGAGCCCTGCCCACCCTGCCCCTATGCCCTGCCAGGGTCTCTGTCCCCCTTTGCCCCATTGTACCCAGGTACAATGGGGCAAAAGCTGAGCCCCCTGGCACTTGGCAAGGGGTGCCCACCCTGCCACCGTGGACCAGTCCCAGGTCCACCTATCCCCTACAAGTCGACCTAGGCGTCCAGTGTGGACGCTCTAGGTCGACTTTGTAGGGTCCCCCCAAAGTCGACTTAAAATTTAAGTGTAGACATGCTAAGTCGACTTAAATTAACAAGTGTAGACATAGCTTATGTGAGGCAAACAAATAAGATGTCAACATTTTAATGACACTCAAAGTCAGAGAGGGCTCCAATCATGTCTGATCTCCTGTAGAAAACAGGCCAGGGAAGTTCGCCAGCAGCACACAAGACTTTTAAGTGCACAAAGAGTAAAGTTGCTATCAAAAAATTATGCTCATGAATCACCAAATAATAAATAAATAAATAAAAGTTAGAGACCAGAAGCTCCTGAGTTATAAGGTCATCTATTCCAGTCACTGTTCAATCACTTCATCCCAGAATTCTTCAGTTTCTCATCTGTAAAATGGAGATAATAATTGCAATATGGTGGTTAAGTCACACTGAATTAAGAGGGTCAAAATATCTCTTTGTCAAAATAGCATTTTAATGAACAATTGCTTTTCATTAAAATAGTTACTGGAGCAGAAATATACAATTTTAGTTATATTTTTTTCAATCTTTTTAGGGGGAGGAGGTACTGTTCCATAACAAAATATGGTGTTTCATTTTTTAAAAGTTTTCAAAAGCAGAAATATTTTTTTTTCCAACCCTTGAAAACATTTATGAAGAAAAAGAGATATTTTCACTGGAAAGGTCTTTTTAAAGGGAAAAAAAAATCAGGCTTCTAGTATCATTGCTTTTTTCCCTCCCTCACTGTATGAAAGATCATGAAATAGTTCAATGAGAAGGAAACGGTGACACAACAATATAATCAATCAAAAATATAATTTTCATTTTCAGCAAGTTCAATTAAATTTAGTTGAATTAATTTGAGAAGATCTGCAATGTTCATTGTGCATTTAAATGATAAAATCTACTTGCTATTGATCATCGGAATTATCTGACAGGGTCGGACCCAAGCCCACTGACGCAAGGTGGGGAGGCAAAGGAGTCATTTGCTCAATTATTGACGATTTTAAATGGACCCTGGACCATGAGCAGTGGGGTGAAAGCTTCTCCTTGGAGAGGCTGGCTCCCTCTCCCTCATCTTCTGCCTGTGTTCACTGCTCACAGTCTACCTCTGCTCAGCCACAGGACAGAGCCACATCCCTCCCCACCAGCTGCTCCCTTCTCTGGGACCCCCCCTCTTCTCTTCCACATCCCACTTTCCTCACTCAGCTTCCCTACAGACTCATTTCCCCTCTCTGCTCAGTCCCCATTCCCCAGTCATCACTCACCATGTGCATCCCTACTATTCTCCTCCTCCTCCACTCCCTTCCCCTCCCACTGCTCATCACATCTTTCCTCCCCCCTCCTTCTCCAGCTGTCACTAACCACCTGTGGAAAGGGGGCATGTGGAAGAGACAAGGGAGATCAAGCAATGCAGGAGGAGCAGATGTGGAAGCAAATGTGCCAAGCTGGCTTGGGTCTTGGGGTAGAATAGGGGAAGAGCTAGGGGAGACTGGGACAGGGCCAAGGGCAGAGGAGGTGATGATGGTCTTTTCTGCTGTGGGACTCAGAATTCCTGTCTGTGGCCCTGGTCAGACCAATGGATGATCCAGTCCAGTATCTTGTCTCTGACAGTGGTCAGCAGGGAATAATCCCCCTGAGGGAGTTTTTCCCTGATCCTCATTGGCTGCTTATTGATCTATGTCCTGAAGCGGCTGAGTGTATTCCCCTTATACATTTTTATCTAAACTAAAGAAAATTCATGTTCTGATTATCCAAAAAGGCTGGAATTCATGAAGGGGCTTAAGAAAATTAGGTGTCCAAATTCCATTGACTTTCAGATGGAAATGTGTGCCTAATTCCCTCGATCCACTTTGAAAATCTCAAAGTGATTGAGCAGTGATCACCGAAGACCACTCTTCAAATGACTCTGCGATGCTATCCATAAGAAACCAGACAGTGGCCAGTAATGCCGAGTAAAGAGCTTCCAGCTATGGCACACATCAGGGTGAGGTAAACAACATTTATGAACAAGCAGAAGAGCTGAGCCAGTGGGGGCAAAATTGCAGAAGAAGTAGTGATTTCACTGCACATAGATACTGCTGTGGAAAGATGGATGACGCCAGGCAGTCGAAGACCCAAGTGGCTGCTGAAAGTTTGAGGTGCAAGGTGTCATACATTATATTGGAGTAGCACAAGGGGTTGCAGTTGGCCAAGTAGTCATCATATGCCATCACCGCCAGGAGGACATATGCGGAATGCACACAATGACAGAGAGGCCCAGCCAGCACCTTGGGCACTCTCACTGAAGTATATCAGATCTCTAGTAAGGAAAGATTGCTAAGTAACTTGTACATAAAGCAGTGGAGGATAGAACAAGTCTTGACTAGGATAATGATAGATGTATTGGTGGCAATGGTCAGGAGATGATCAAAAACATCAAAAAGAGGGTGAAAACCATGAGAATGAACTGATTCACTTCAGCTTTGTTAGTCCTCACCAGGCACTCATAATTTTTATTTTATTTGTGGGAGGGGAATAATGATTAATATCAGGATTACTAGAATAGAGCTAAAGCTTGGGAGGTGCTGGGATAGATAGATAGATAGATAGATAGATAGATAGATAGATAGATAGATAGATAGATAGATAGATAGATAGAT
>ML685938.1:804658-824218 GCA_007922175.1 Pelusios castaneus
TTCTTTCTTTCTTTCTTTCTTTCTTTCTTTCTTTCTTTCTTTCTTTCACACAACAGTAAAATAAAAGGCTCCTTTCGCTTCAGATGTGATTACACATGACATGTTAATTCAACTGGGTGTAGGTAGAAGAAATTGAAGAAATAGTAAAGTTCACATCCGTAACTGGTGTAAATCAATGAAACTACATTGTGAAGAATGGGCCAGACTCTAGTGGTATAAATCATCTATAGAGCCTTTGCAAACATTATACAAAAGAGGTGTAAATTTGCCTAGTGCTTTTGAGAGATGTCAGTTTACATGATGCACAGTTTTGTGTTTTTTCCTGTATGTGGGACCTCATTGTTCAATACTACAATGTGATTTTAATACCAATAGAATATTCCAAGAGTTTAAGATAATTGTTAGTAGACAGAAATCTATGATATGGGTACCCAACAAGCAAATGAACAGAGCCCTGTGGTCTGATAGATAGCAAACTGGAGATAGAAAGTTCTTGGAGAGAGAAGAAGCTGAAACAAACATACTCACCCTGTAAAGGACCTACTCCAGAAGAAAGGAAGGCACCTTTGAGTTATCCCAGGAGAAATTGCGAGAAAATAGTGTTGCTGCACTGGTTACACACTCAGGCTATGTCTACACTTGTTAATTTAGGTCGACTTAGCATGTCTACACTATGGCTGCATCTACACTTGTAAATTAAGTCGACTTAAGCTTGCTTAAGTCGACTTAATTTACCCTTCGTCTACGCTACAATTTTCTTAAGTCGACTTAAGCATCTTGCTTAAGTCGACTTAAGGAAAATAAAGTTGACAATGAAAATTATGTCGACTTTATTAAACCTAGAATTACTTTGACTTAAGGCTTAATTCGACTTTTTAAAGTTGAATTAAGCCAGTGTAGACGTAGGGTAGGCCTGAGTCGACTTAGGGCTACCCCAGGACTACACCAATGCCCTCCCTGCTGGGGGGGCACAGTGGGAGCCTGGCATGCTCCCCAAAGGGCAGGGCAGAGCCCTGTGTGATGCTGTCTGGATTTAGGGAACCATAGGAATTGTATTTCTTTAGAAGTTAGGAATATGGTTGTTATATCTATACTTTAACTTGTGTGATTCTAGGGAAACTCCCCAGACAGGATGTCTACAACCATTGTCTCCTTAATTGCTCATCAGGTTTCTCCCTGGGCCCATTGTACCTGGGAGCTTCCTTAAGATTAAGGAGACAATTGTTGTAGACAGCCAGTCTGGGAAGTTTCCCCAGAATCACACAAGTTAAAGTATAGATATAACAACCATATTCCTAACTTCTAATACAAATACAATTCCTATACATAAACTATAGAATCATTTCCAGCAAATCACTACCTTTCTATTGATACCAAACATGACATAGTTCCTATGGATTATAGCATTTATGAGATATTAATAGAAAATAATATCATAAATGGTTCCCTAAATCCAGACAGCATCACACCCTGCCCACCCTGCCCCTAAGCCCTGCCAGGGTCCTTGTACCCTTTTCCCCATTGTACACGAGGAGTGCCCCCTTGCCACCGTGGACCTGCCCATGGTCCCCCTAGCTCCTAGAAGTCAACCTAGGTGTCCAGTGTGGATGCTCTAGGTCGATTTTGTAATTTCCCCCCAAAGTCAACTTTAATTTTAAGTGTGGACATGCTAAATCAATTTAGCTAAAGTCGACTTAAAATTACAAGTGTAGACATAGCCTATAAAATTAAGTCAACTTAGGGGGGGGACTTACAAAGTTGACCTATAGCATCCACACTGGACATGTAGGTCAACTTCTAGGGGCTAGGTGGACCTGGGAGAGGTCCACAGTGGCAGGGTGGGAACCCCTTGCCAATTGCCAGGAGGCTCAGCCTTTGCCCCATTGTAGCTGGGTACAATGGGGCAAAGGGGGATAGGGACCCTGGCAAGGCATAGGGGCAGGGTGGGCAGGGCTCTACCCTGCCTTGTGGGGAGGCATGCCAAGCTCCCCCTATTCTACCCCCCCCGGCAGGGTGGGCAGTGGGGGAGTCCTGGAGACCCCTAAGTTAACTTAGAGTCAACTTAGGGCTACTCCAGGTCTACACTGGCCTAAAGTCGACTTTAAACCAGGTTTAGTAAAGTTGACTTAATTTTCCTTAAGTCGACTTAAGCAGCTTGCTTAAGTCGACTTAAGGAAAATGTAGTGTGGACTCAGTGTAAATTAAGTTGACGCACTCTCAGGGTAGCACAACCACCTCAGGACATTTAGTTCAGGCTCTCTGCAAAGTCTGGTATATGTTGCTCTGTCAGGTTCACTTGGCTATCATCTTAGGTCTCAGTAATTTTTCAGGCTCGTCTTCCTAACCTTGGCTATGTCTATACTTATTAATTTAGGTCGAGTTAACATGTCCACACCTAAATTTTAAGTCGACTTAGGGAAGACCCTACAAAGTTGACCTAGAGTGTCCACACTGGACGCCTATGTCGACTTGAAGGGGCTAGGTGGACCTGGGCCAGGTCCACAGTGGCAGAGGGGGCACCCCTTGCCAAGAGCCAGGGGGCTCAGCCTTTGCCCCATTGTACCTGGGTACAATGGGGCAAAGGGGGACAAGGACCCTGGCAGGGCATAAGGACAGGGTGAGCAGGGCTCTGCCCTGCCCTTTGGGGAAGCATGTCAGGCTGTCCCTGTGCCAGCCCCCCTGATAGGGAGGGCAGTGGGTAAGCCCTGGAGTCTCCTAAGTCAACTTAAAGTTGACTTAGGGGTACTCCACATCTACACTGGCTTAAGTCGACTTTAGAAAGTCAACTTAAAATAAGGTTTAGTTGAATTTTCCTTAAGTCAACTTAAGCAGCTGCTTAAGTCAACTCAAGGAAAGTGTAGTGTAGACTTAGAGTAAATTAAGTCACCTTAAGCAAGCTTAAGGTGACAATTTACAAGTGTAGATGCACCCCTTAAGGAGCAGAAAATTACTTTTGTTTAAAAACAAAATTGTGAGATTCTGTTGTAATATTTGCAGAGACATTGGCCATTATCTTTCATAACTCATGGTGAGTGGGCAAGGTCCTGGATAACTGGACAAAGGTAAATATAGTACCTGTCTTCTAAAAAGGGAGAAAAGAGGATCTGGCGAACTACAGACCAATCAGCTTCACCTCTGGACCTCACCTCAGCCGCAAGAAAAATCATTCCTCAAGGAATCCTTTTTGAAGTACTTGAAAGAGAGGAAGGTCTACAGCATGGATTCAGCAAGGGCAAGTCATGACTCACCAACATGATTGTGTTTTCTGATCAGACGACTGGTTCTCTGGATGTGGGGAAAGCAGTAGAAGTGACTTTATCTTGACATTAGCAAAGCTTTTGATACCATTTCTCAGAGTTTTCTTATCAGCAAATAAAGAAGTATGTTTTGGATGAATGGACAATAAGATAGACAGAAAGCTGGCTAGATCCTTGGGTTGAACAGGTAGTGATCAACCAATTGATGTCTAATTGTCATCTGGTAATAAGTAGAGATAGATGAGTGCAGCCACTCACACACATCTTAGAAAGTCTAAATACTAAAGACATTCATAAAAATCTAATGCTAGATTTAACAGCTAACTCACAACTGATCCAGGCTGCTTTCCAGCCATGCCTTTGTGTTCAGTTGAGAACTAGAAGACTTGACACTGGCCCCTTGTATCCCTGTGTCAGAGTGGTCCTTGGAAAGATGGATGGGAATGATCGAACTGGAAATTGACTCTTGGGAAATTCACAGGGGAAAGCTGTCAAGCCTCTCCCTCATTCCAGGGCTGTGTTCTTTGCTCACAAGCCCTGGTGATCATTGAGTCATTGACACTGTACACCCAGGCCACAGGGCACCCATGGATACACCAGGCCATCAGCGCTGGAGAAGTGAGGACCACAGACTGATCAATATGAGATCCTGTTCTGGTTGTCCTTCTCTTTCCAATCCCCACTATCCTCACCTCTGTCAGCTTTTCACCGGCTCCTCAGACCAGCTGTACCAAATGGCATCAACACAATGAGCTGAGATGGGCCATCCAGCTCAACCAAGCCTGAGAAGGGTCAGCGCAGAACAGAGACCTGAGCAGACCAGCTGGGTGATATCCCAGAAAGGGATGTGGTGTACAGCAGCTGCAGGAGTAAGTTGCCGCTAACCAAACATCTACCTGTGACTCTGCAGAGAAACAAACAGAGTGCTGTGGGACTTTTAGGCTATGTCTACACTTGTTAAGTTTAGTTGACTCTGTTAATTCAACTTAACATGGTCGACTTTAAGTCGACCTTGTTAAGTCAACTTAGAGCATCCACACTTAACACTCAAGTCAACTACCTGCATTCACATTGGCAGATGCTAGGTCGATGGAGGAGAGACACGACCAGGGAAGATCAGGCTGGGGAGAGCCGCAGTTCAGGGGAGATGGGGCTTAAGGAAAGGGAGAGCCACGGCTGGGGAGATGAATTGCCAGCTCTCGCGTGGCAGAGGAGCCCCAGCCACAGGGAAACCCCCATGGCCTCGGGACTCCAGCCACCTCTGGTTGCTGGCTGCCATGTGGCAGAAGAGCCCCAGCCACAGGGAAATGCCCATGGCCCTGGGGATCCAGCCATAGGGAAACCCCCGCCACTCTGAGCGGCTTTCCGGTCTCGGGGAGAGCCAGCTGTGTGCGGCTGGCTCTCACTGGGCTTTCCTTAATTCGACTTTCGCTGCTCCTTAACTCAAATTAAGGAAAAGTTAGTTCTAATTAATAACACCTTGCTTTAATTTGAACTAACGCTTGAGTCAACTCTATTAAGTCAACTTAAGCCAGTGGAGACATGGAGTAGTGCCTAGTTGGACCTTGTAAAGTCGACTTAAAATGTTAAGTCAACTTAATAAGGACAAAAAGGGGCCACATCTACACTTGAAAAGTTAAGTTGACTTAATAAGGTCCACTTTAAGTCAACTTAAAGTCAACCTTATTAAGTCAACTTCATTAAGTCGACCTAACTTTTCAAGTGTAGACATAGCCTTAGGGACCACTCCCTGAGTGGCTAGTGAAAGAACTCTTCCGTGGCCTGAGAGACCAATTACATGCTGGAGGCTGGGAGTCAGCAGGCCCAGGAGTGGGGGCTCATCCAGCAAGGTGGGGTAAGTTGGGGCCCTGGGGTATATTATTGGGCTGGCACAGTGGCACATCAGTCCAGATTGCAGGCAGAGAACATCACAGAAGCATTCAACGTACAGGCATAACATGGATTTATATAGCGGCAATACGATATTTTCTGTTTTTCTATCTATCTCTAGGAAGAAGCAGAGAGATAGATCAATTTGGAGCTTGCTGGAAGGGAAGATCTGGGGGTTTCTGAACAAGGTTTTTGCCTTCTGCTCTTTGTTTCCACTGTTCCTTGGGAGCAGGACTCCAGACTCTTTGCATGCTTTGTAAAGAAGCAGGATTACACCAACGACACGTTTGATTTGCAACATCAATTCTTCCTCCTAATGGAAGCAAGCCAGCAAGGTTATGAATACTGTCTAACCTCTTTAACCAAAGGGACAACAACATAAATTGATCCAAAGACCACAACAGACTTCTGTTCTCTTTATTTCACTTTAGGTCAGTCCCACTAATTATCTCTTAAACGATATAGACAATGTGATTTTTTTTGTTTCCCTTCATTCACATGTCCTGTCCATCCCTGCTGCTACAGGCAGCACTGCTTTTACAACACTGGTTCATGCTGAGTAGTGCTTTAGGGTGCAAGTAGTCTAATTTCAATAGGATTGTACATGAACTAAAGTCTTTATCCTGTTGGCTACCTACCATATTGCTCCTGCAATGGCTGGGAACAGTTTGTAGGATTGGACACCTAGGACTTGTTAAAGGAGTTAATGCAACTATGCCTGACTCCCTTAAACTTATTAGAAAGTTCTCACCTAAGATATTGCTCAAACTACATAAACATTAGTTGTCTCTGATGAAATGCAGATATAGGCAAGAATTCTGAACAGATAATGAACTGCAAGTCATCTCAGGAGTTTGGTATATTTTCCAAAGATTCAAAGGGGTAACTGTGAGTCTAGTTCAGCAAAACAAACAAAGATTCTAGTGGCACGTTTTAAAACTAACAAATTTATTTATTGCATGAGTTTTTGTGGGGGAAAATCCCACTTTGTCAGACGTTTAAAGTTGGAGAAGTACAGATGAATGGGAGGAAAATTCCTCTAACTTACACTTCCTTGAATTTATTTTCTTCCCATTCATCTGTACTATGTCTTCAAGTGTCTGACAAAAGCTCCTATGAAAGCTCATGTGATAAATAAAAATACATGAGAAAGAAAGGAGGGAAATAATGTAATATAATATTTGGTTATCTTTTTAGTGGGACCATTGATCATTGTTTAATTGGTTTGTCTTCCTGAAGGTAAAGTAGATTTATCAAGAAATCAAGCGTTGAGCAAAATCTCAGTGTAAACCCAACATTTAGAACTAAAGTTTTTCATATTGGATGGGTTTAGATTTTTGAAAACCCCCTGAAAAAATAAATGGTTAGAAATATTCCACAAGAGGCTGTGGGGATGGAATCAAGCAGCCCTTCTGCAAAACAGATCCCACTTTTGTTTAAGTTGAGAAATAAGGAATTTTCCTAAAGATTGGAATAAGTAATGGGGAACCTAAGAAGTACAAACTAGAATGGTTTTGCATTACATCACAAATAATTAGTCATGTAAGGACTAGATTTTTATATGTAAATATCTGTATTCATTGATTTCACCATACACTCATTCACTAACAAATATATATCTATTGATAAAATGAAATTTTCATAGGAAACTAAGAAAAATGCTTCCTGACACCTTGTTAGAGTTTTATTTATGGCTATTTACTTTGTTTATTTTGACATGTGATGTTGATGATGTGTGTTTTAACAGTTATGCAGCTTTAAGTTTTGAATCTTTAAAACATTAAAAAATATTTGCTGACCCTCCATACTTTCCAACAACTGTAAAAAAGTAAATAGATTAAAAAAATAAAAAAGTTTGAACTCCATATTTCTGTGAATTGTGTAAATTTGAATTGTTAAAAGTAGGAAAATACTTAAAAATGAACATTGGTGTTATGCATCAAAAATATTTAAAAGAATCAAAATTGATTTTGCCAAGTCAAAACAAACAAACAAACAAACAACCCTAATAAGCATTCAGACAATTTTTAAACAAAATCCAAGAGGATAAAAAAGAGTAAAGCATTTCATTATCACTTAATACACAAGTTGCATGATCAAGCTTGTTGGTAATTTTCTTAATTCATTTTCTTTTTGGTTAGAAAAGGCAGATTTACTGATAGATAATACAGGATTACTACCATGATGGAGAGTCTATTGAGGTTTCAGTCAGCACTGTATTTTGTTCCTAAAATCTTGTCTGGAAACCCTGTATCTCAACTGAGGCTTAACAAAACTATAAAGACATAAATTAGGGTTTTCACAGCATTTTAGAAAATAAAGGTACTCTATCTCCTGTTTACTTTTGATGGGAGTTTGATGTATAGTTGCCTTTTTCCATCTATAAAAATCTCACTCATTCAACCCATGGCTACCCACTTCACCACTCTTCTTTCTTCTCATTGCAATAGGTTAACCACTACTGCCAATTTCAGGGAGACTGGAATGACACTGGGAGTAAGAATCAATGTCATTATGACAATTTATAACAACTAAGGATCTGGTCTTATTTATCTAAATGAATAAAACAGAATGGCAGATACATTTCTAAAAAATCCTCAATACCTTCCTTCCTATAACAATGGGATGCTTTGATTGACAAGACACTGACTAGTGAACTGATCTATTGCCATTTCAATCAACCTTTGTGAATACCCTACCTTTCCACAGAACTCTTGTCAGGGCTTCCTTGACATCTTTGTTTCTCAGACTGTATACGAGAGGATTGATCAGAGGTGTCAAGACAGTGTAAAGGACAGAAAAAATTTTGTTCAGGGCTCTTAGTCCCCCAGTGTTTGGCAATACATAGACAATCATTAGGGTACCATAGAAAATTGTCACCACAATGAGGTGAGAGGAGCAAGTGGAAAATGCCTTTTGCCTCCCAGTGGTGGAAGGAATCCTCAGGATGGTGGAGATGATACAAACATAAGATGTCAGGATCAAAAGAAATGGGGAGAGAATGTCTACAGAGGAGAATATGAGAGTTGCCAGCGTAACCAGACTGGTGTCACTGCAGGCTAGTTTAATCATTGGGGTGAAATCACAGAAGAAATGATCAATTTCATTAGGGCCGCAGAAAGCCAGTTGTGACACCAAACATATTAATATGGTAAGGACTATGAACGAACTTATCCAAGACCCAGCTGCTAGCTGCATACAGAATCTGCCATTCATAAGAATTGCATAGTGCAGGGGTTTACATATCGCTAAGTATCGGTCATAAGACATCAAGGCTAGCAGGTAACACTCAACAGTCACTAGGACACCAAACCAATAAAACTGCACAATACAGCCAGTAACAGAAATGGTCTTGTCCCCAGTCAAGAAACTAGCCAGCATCCTGGGCAAGATGGTTGAGGAATAGCAGATTTCCAAGCAGGACAAATTCCCCAGGAAGAAGTACATGGGGGTGTGAAGATGCGAATCAGCCACAACTAGGGCAACAATGAGCATGTTTGCAGCCATGGTGACTATGTAGATCACCAGAAACAGAAGGAAGAAAAGAATTTGTAGTTCTGGGAGATTTCCAAATCCCAGAAGCATGAATTCTGAGATAGATGTTTGATTTTCCCTTTCTTGTTTATCCATTCTCTGTGTACGACACCTAGTGATGGAGGGAACGTAAGAAAAGTTAAGGAATCTGCTGTACTATTAAACTCAGTGCATTTCCTTCTATTTGACTCCTTACAAATTTAAAGCAGGACTTTATATTTTCTCTCAACTGAGTATCTGCTTTATATCCAGATGTTGCATATGATATTTATATAGTCCCCCTACACCCACCCCAAAAGCAGAAATACCATTAATACATCCCTCTTTCCACCTGCTCCCATATTGATTTATTCATAGATTTAATGTTTAAAAGAACCACTTGCTCATCTACTCTGACACACTCTACACCACACACCAAATAATTTTCCTACACTGAGCTTGATAAATTGTGTTTGGCTAAAACACGTTGTCCAGAAATACATCCAGGGTCAGATTTCAGACATATTTAGGTGAGTAGTACATGTTCTGCAAAAGCATCCAGACAACAAAACCACCTTTGTTTCAATGGGTTTTTAGCTACAAAATACTGAATGCTTTTAAAATCGCACAAGTTGACAAAACACCTTTGAAAATCTGTCTGGCTCAAGACAATACAGAATGCTTTTGGTTGAGCATAGACTAGAAGCCAAGTCTCTCAAATTACAGACTACTTCTCTAATCATTGGACTATCCGTCCTCTTTAAAACTATGATGGAGCATTAAATGGTCAGAGAATGTTTGTCCCACTGGTGCTACTATTTCCTAATCTGTAAGAATTTCCAGTCTTCAATCAGTGCACTTCTAATGCACACCCCTGTCTACTATGTAACTCAAAACCTCCTAAGAAATTCTATGAGCCCTCAGCTCCCTGTGTATTTGAGGAAGCAGCTCATTCGTAGGACAGTTGTGGCATCTCAAAAAATTAGGTTAGAAAGGTCATGGACACTGCAGGAAAATCTAGGTAGGTGGAGGGTCAACAGAATTAAAACAGAGGGGGAAAGTCCCTAAGGCTGCGTCTACACTGGCAAATTAAGTCGACTTAAGCTTGGCTTAAGTCGACTTAATTGGCCCTGCGTCTTCATTACACTTTGCTTAAGTCGACTTAAGCAGCTTGCTTAAGTCGACTTAAGCAAAATAAAGTCGACTTAATTAAAATTAAGTCGACTTCCTAACACCACCTTCCTAATCGATCTAAGGCTTAAGTCGACTCTCTAGAGTCGACTTAAGCCAGTGTAGACGTGGGGGAGCCCTACGTCGACTTTGTCCCCTGGTTCGGACCGTGCGGCTCGCTTGTCCCCGAGTCCCGCGCTCCAGCTGCGGCAGCTGGAGCACGGGTCCCGGGGACAAGGGACCACGGGTCTTCCTTCTCGCTGGGACATGAGTGGTCCCGGCCAGAAGGGAGCCCTGAGGTCCCTTCTTGCTGGGATCCCCGCTCCAGCTGCCTGCTGCTGAGCAGCTGGAGCGCGGAGCTCCGGCTATTCCTCCTGGCCTGGACCACTCAGTCGGGGAAGTTGTCCCCGGGACCCCAGTGGTCCAGGCTAGGAGGATTCCCTTCTGCCCAGGATGTGGGAAGTCCCGAGCAGAAGGGAGCCAAGTGGTCCGAGGAAGAAGGGAGCTCCTCGCTCCCTTCTCCCCCGGACCGCTCAGGGGCTTGCTGCCCCAGGGAGAGCCAGCCCCATGTGGGGCTGGCTCTCCCTGAAGCAAACAAGTCGACTTAGATAGTCCAGTGAGGACTCTCTAAGTCGATTTACTAAGGGCCCCTTTAAGTCGACTTAAGAGTCCAGTGTGGACTCTCTAAGTCAACTTAATAAGGTCGACTTAAAGATGACTTATTAAAGTCGACCTTCTTAAAGTCGACCTTACTTCCCTAGTGTAGACATAGCCTAAGAAAGTGAAGAGGTATCTGGGAGGGGGAGATGGACAGGGTATAGGCGAGTGAGGAACATATAGATTGATGGTTGTGTAAGTTAAGTGATAGGTAGAAGGAAGGCTGTTTATGGGAATAGACAGAGGTTTAAGGAGATAAGGAGGTAAATGTGCAAGGCACTCAGTGGAGATATAAAATAGATATATAACAAGAAAGATAGAGTGCAAAAGAAACGATAGAGGATTAGATAAAAAGACTGATAGAGAAATTGTATGAGGCTCTATAGAGGAAAGATGGAGTTGCAGAGAATAGGTATAGAATGTGTAAGGAGCTCAATAAAGGGAAGGGGATAGAAGGACGTAATTGAGACTTAATGGAGATAAACAGGTTTGTGAAGAGATAGATCCATAGGAATGTCTTTCAAATTAAGGGCTGAGTCTGAGGACAAGACTGAGGGTTTGCCCTGAGATTTATAACACTTTTACCTTTAATCTTCAGCAGAAATCAGTGACTTCTCCACCGATGGTGACTGGGTCTGGTCTCATAGTCAGGCTTGTGCCCTCTGTTCCTGGGAAACACCTACATGTTGCTGCCAGCATGAGTCTCTCTCCTGCTGTCCAGCTTGATTGTTTGCATCCTGCAAACCTTTATTGGACTCTTGCTCTGGATTCTTGCATCATTTATTGAAGAAAGCAGTCTATCTTGGCCAACGCTGATGCTGGGATCTCCCTTGGGCCAGCAACTAGTGATCACTTAGAATTACTTTCATAGGGGAATTAACACTTCGTTGGTTGTTAAAATAGTGTAACATCAAAACAGACAGTCATGCTGTGGATCAGAGACTTTTTCCAGGGATGAATTATTTAAAAAGAGAGCTCTATATCCTATTAAAAGGATAAATCATGTAGGGGTAGGAACTAGTAAGCAGCAGTGAAATGTAACAGAGTCCCATTTAAAAATCACACTTGAAGGAAAGCAAGTGAATATTGATAGAATGTACAAGTGCTTAAATACAAAGGCTAGAAGTCTAAATGGTGAAATATAATGACTAACATGAAATGAAGATATTTCTATAACAGGCGTCATTTTGTTGATGGAAAGTTAGAGGAATGAAAATAATCAATAGGATGCAGTAATAAAAGGGTATAAAATATGTAGGAATGGCGAAGTAGGTCATACTAGTGGGGGAGTGTGACTAGAGATTTTTAGAGACTCTGGATCATCCTGAATCCTTCTAAGAATTCTCCAACAAAAACTCATGTGTTGTTCTTTAAAAATATCCCAGACTCCTTGCTTTTTTTTCCCTCATGAAAGAAGTTGAACAAACTTGCTTATGGATTGCCTATTGGACTATAGACTTCTAAATTGATTCCAGAAGTACTTCTCCAAATCACCAGCTTCATGACCTTTGCTGTGTAACTGACCTAAGAACTTCCCTCATATTTTTGTGATCTTTTAACCACAGTAATTATCTTTATTTTTTTTTCTTTTTATTAATAAATCTTCGATTTTGTTAAGAAGAATTGGCTGTAAGCATGTATGATGCTTCCCAGATCTGGTCTGGTATATTGCTGTGACCCCCCCAAACTCCACTCCTGAACCCCACTTGACCCCGCCTTGCCATGTGACCACTCACTCCTGAGTCAGTCCACACCAGCCACCAACGTGTAATTGGTCCCAGGCAGTGGATGTAAATCCACTAGCCACACAGGCATTGGTCTCCAAGGCTATGTCTACACTTAATTTTAGTTCGAATTAGTTAATTCGAACTAACTAATTCGAACTAATTTTATTAATTAACTTAATTCGAACTAGCAAAATTTAGTTTGAACTAAGCAAGTGCCATGAATGGCACTTGCTTAGTTCGAATTAGTGAATTGCATTGAGTTCAATTGGCCGGTTAGTTTGAACTAAGCAATTAGTTCGAACTAACATGGCCACATTGGTTAATTCGAACTAACTAGTTCAAATCAACCTTTAGTTTGAATAGCATATTCAAATTTATTAGTTTGAATTAAAGAAGCCTTTAATTCGAACTAATTAAAGCCTAGTATAGCCATGGCTTTAGTTAGTTTGAATTAAGCTTCCTTAATTCGAACTAACTTGCCAGTGTAGACATAGCCTTGCAAGTGAGCACACCCCAATCCCAGATACTATGCTGGGAGCCAGTATTTTGCAGGGATTGGGACCCACCCCCAATCACCATATTCTCAAGTCCATCCACTTTAACAAAAAAGTGGATCTTACCCAGCCTTGCACATCTACACCCTCTAAAGACCACACAGCTTTAGATAAAAGAAATACTATGTTATTGATCAAAGTACGATTTCAATTGAGAAAATGGGCAATCAAGGCAGAATCAAAGTATAAATGAGTCAGGAGTGACCACTATCAAATACAAGGTATAAACCACGTACTAATCTAATATCTCTACCTAAACTGACCTCACAGTCCAAGATTATGTATTAGGTGTCCAATTGGTTGGTGGTTTGTACCCATTCTCTGCCTATTACTAGGCAATGCCTATATCTTGCTCAAAGTAGGAGAAGGTTGCAAGATCTAGTCTCCCAGGCAAAAGCCTGCTGCTTCTCCCCAAAATGGTCTGTGCCTTTGTTTTTAAACTCCTAACAGTCCCTCTCCCTCTGTGCTGTTGTGTGATTCTCTTTACTTCTCCATGAGCCAGGGAGGGCATTTGCATTCCTTTTTCATGTAAATCTCCAGCCTCTGTGCTAGAGATAGTCCTGAGAGTCTGAACCCAGTAATATGCTTCACATCCATACACATGTTGCTGTAGGAGACATGGCACCATAGTAATTATGTAGAATAGGTTGTGAGCATTCACAAAGGAACCCGGTATAGCATATTTGACATTCAATCACACAATTACATTACAAAACTGAACAGAAAAGTTACATAGATCATGCCCTAGGGGTAGACCAGATGTGCATCCCGTGACCGCATGTATTTAGCTAAGATCTGAAATATTCATTGAGCTGGCAGGTAATGTGTCCAAACTCTTGGGACTGGTAGAACTTTATATATGGTGAATAAGGTTCTGTAATCCTCCTTGTATTGGACTTGCTGGTTTGGGTGGGAATCAAAGGCTGGATTGCTTAAAGGGGACTATATTTTAGCTTCTTTGTAACCAGTGTTTTATTACTGACGTTATTTGCTTACTGGCATGGTGAAACCTAGTTAGAATAAACCATCAGTAATGGAGATTGTCTGCCCTATTCTTTTCAGTTTGCCTGCTTGAGCATTCTCACTATACTCCCTCTTGCAATCACTGTTACGCTACTACTAAAAGGGGAAGCTATATACCCTAGCTAGTGCAAGGATTTTTAACCTTTTGAGGGTCACGACGCAGCTGGGATGGTTCCCAGCCATGCACAACACACTGAGGCTCCTCTGCCGCCAAAGATTTCCCACCTTTGGCAATGGATTCAAGTCCCCCCACCGCCCCACCCCTGCGCCAAAAGAAAACTGCCTGTAAAAGCAGTTTTGGCAGCGGGGGCTATCCCCTGCAAATGCAAAAATGCACTCTCTGCCAGCTCTTTCAGACAAATGCTGAGGCCAAAAGGGCTGGGGGAGGGAGGGTGTTTTTTTCCTGCTTTCAGTCTTAAAGGATCAGCAGGAAAAAAGCAGCCACCTCCCAGCCCCCAGCCATTTGACAAAAGTGCTGGTGGTGGTGAGGGTCTTTTTTTCTGCTGGACATGCACCTTTAAAGAGTCGTAAGGAAAAAAAATGCCAACCCCACAAGTGCCTCCCCACAAGTGCTGCTGATTGGGAGGGAGGAGCCTGCTTTTTTTCCACCTGGCCCTTAAGCTTCTACCTTTAAAGGGCCAGCAGGAAAAAAAGTGGTCCTAGAGAGCTTTCGGCAATGGCACTTTGATGAAAGTGCTGCTGCTTGAAGCACTGGGGACCACTTTTCTGCTGCTCGCCCTTTAAAAACTGCTGGAGAAGCATCTTCTAAAGCCTATGTCTACACTAGAAAAGTTAAGTCGACTTTGTTAAGTTGATTTAATAAGGTCGACTTTAAGTCGAATTAAAGTTGACCTTATTAAATCAACTTTACAAAGTCGACTTAACTTTTCTAGTGTAGACATAGCCCTTGTCGACCTTATTATGTTGGCTTAATAAGGCCGACTTAGGCGCTAATCCCCTTCCACACTGATTTAAGTCAATTTAGAAATCAACTTAAGCCTTAAGTCGACCTAAAACTAGGTGTCATTAAGTCGACTTAAGGAACAGTTTAAGTCAACTTAATAAAAGCCCAATATGGACAAGGAATAAGTTAGGTCGACTTAAGCCTCCTTACGTCGACTTAGCTTCTAAGTGTAGACGAACCCAAAAAGCCAGCAGTCGTGGCAGGGGTGCTTTCCTTCTGCAACATACTCTCCACTGTGCCACGACCCACTTTTATGTCTCAACACAGCGGTTGAGAACCACTGATTTAGTGGGCATGGCCCAGAATTCAATTTTCATTTTTATTTTTTCTATACATTTCCATTGCATAATATTGGATTTATTTTTTTAAAAAGATATCATTTTTATCAATCTAAGTTTTCAAGGTTACAGGAAATTATGGGGGGTTAAGACAATAGGGGGCTCCAACCATAACTTTTAATGACAATAGACATTCAGATGAAAAACGTAAAGTTTTATAATCATTAAAACCCCAAACACCCAAAACCAAGTAAATATCCTTAAATCAATCTCTGATAGGTTTTTAAGCAGCATTTTCTTATTTTGCCTCTTTGTGTACTTCCATATTAGCAATAGAAGTGCTTGTTCATTGATTTGGTGTATATAGAAAAAAAATGACATTTTCCTACATTCACTGATAAAAAGGGAATCCTATGCAAATCTAAACATATTCATGACAGCTTTTCTCAGTCTAGATCAGGGGTGTCAAACATACAGCCCTCCTACTAACTTCTTCCATCTGGCCCATGACTGCGCTCGGCAGACCACACTCTCTCCCTAATAGAGGTTATGTCTACACTTGCGACTTAAGTCGACTTAACGATGCTTAAGTCGACCAACAGAACGCTGCGTGCACACAGGTTAGGTCGACTTAAACCAGTGTGGACGGGGATTAGCACCTAAATCAGGGGTGTCAAACTCATTCAGTGTCGGGGGCCACACTGGAAGTCAGGACCATCCGGGGGCCGAGGTATGTCCAGGTAGACTTCCTTCCCCTTACCAGCACAGTACCACCTGGGGTCCCTGACCTCTTCCCCTGCTGCGCTTGGGGCAGCGTGGGCTCCTCTTTCCCTTCTCCAAACCTGCAGGTTCTCTGACACTTTCCCTTTCCCCTGTCCTGCGGGCTCCCCTTTGCTGCACGGGCTCCCCAACCTCTTCCCCTTTGCTGCACTGCCCATTCCCTTCCCTGTTCCTGTGCCAGTTCCCTAACCCCTTCCCCAGCCCCCCCCGCCTCATGGAGCCGGCTCCCCAGCCCCCTCTCTCCCACTTACATGGCTCAAAGGGGTTCAATCCAACTCCTGGAGTCAGTTCTCTGGCCAGGCCATTCCTGCCCTGGGCCACTGCCTGGGAGTGCAGGGTGGCAGATTTTAAAAGGCCCTGATCAGGTATCAACAATTTTTTTGCCCTGCTAGGTACACAGCCACAAAGTAAGGTGCCCAGCTAGGGAACCCCCCACGCCCCACCCCACTGAAAAAAACCACTGCTCACAGCCCCTGGAATCTGCAAGCTGCCAGTAAAGGTGCCTGCAGTTTTTACTTTTTGCCACTAGAGGGCGCACCTCCAATGTATTTCTATAGTGGAGGAGCACCCTCTGCTGACAAAAAGTAAAATTGCAGGCACTTTACCAGTGCCTGACACTTTTGGCATGGGAGAGCTGTGCAGGGCTCTGCTGGCCGGATAAGAGCCCTTGGCAGACCGGATCCGGCCCGCGGGCCTTAAGTTTGACACCTGTAGCCTAAATCAACCTTATTAAGTCAATTTAAGGAAATGCTTAAGTCGACTTAAGGAAAGACCAGTGTGGACACGGAATAGTTTAGGTTGACTTAAGCATACTTAAGTCGACCCAACTTGTAAGTGTAGACACACCCCTTGTTTGGTCCTCAAAGAGAAAGTATCCATTATTCACTCAGCTGTAGCTCTTAGCTGCTCAGTCACCTAAACATTGCAGGGCTGATTGAACAAGCTCCTATTTTATTTATTTTTTTTAAAAAAATATTAACCTAGGTATCCATCTCTCCATAATAACAAGTGGGCATTGGATGTTTAACTTTCTTAGTTCTCTTTGAAAAATCATTGTACTCATGCTCCTTTGCCTTGATTAAAAGTCCACTGACGTCCATGGAAAGGTTTACATTCACTTCAAAGGAGTCCTTAATGTAGACTCTAACTCGTTGCTCAAAGCAAGACCAATCCCAACTAAATTGTCTCAGTCAGTGCTTTGTCAAGTCAGGCCTTGAAAACCACTGAGGATGGAGGTTTCACTACCTTCCTAGGAAATTACTTCCAATGCTTCACCACTCACCTAGTAAAAAAGATTTTCCTAATGTCCAACCACATCGACGTCCACCACTACAACCTGAAACCATTTTCCTTGTTCTGTCACCTGCGACTACTGAGATAGGTCATTCCTCCCTCTTTCAGGTAGTAAAAAACTGCTATCAAATCCCTTTCATTCTTCTCTTCTTCAAGATAAACAAGCATAGCTCCTTGAACTGAACATCATAAATCATGTGCCCCTGAACATTTATTTTGCCCTCCGCTGGATTTATTCCAATTTGCCCACATCCTATATGAAGTGGAAGGCCCAGAAGTGGACACTGTACTCCAAATGAGGTCTCACCAATACAAAGTAGAGGAGAATAATAACTTCCTTCCGTCTTCTGACAATGCTCCTACTCATGCAGCTTAATATGCTATTAGCCTTCTTGGCAATAAAGACACACTATTGATTTATATCCAGCTTCCTGCCCTCTGTAATCTCTAAGTTCTTTTCTGCAAAACTCTTGCCTAGCCAGGTGGTCCCCAGTCTGTATGGGATTCTTCCATCATAAGTGGAAGACTCTGCACTTATCCTTGCTGAACTTCATCAAATTTCTTTTGACCAAATCCTCTTATTTGTCTAGGTCACTCTATCTTATTCCTGTCCTCCAAAATACCTAATATGGCACCCAGCTTTGCTTCTTTTGTGGCATTTCTGAGGTTGCAATCCACCCCATTCTCCAGATCATTAATGAGGCTGTTGAACAAAACTGACCCCAGTATCTATCCCTGGCCCCAGGACATAATCCCAAATTTCACAGTTAAGATCATCTAGGTCCCACAGAGATAGCAGTAGACTGACAAAAAAATTTCTCCACCAATTCTGATAGGAGACACCTCCACAAAACAGCAGATGTGCCACTGTGGTGTTTCAAGTGTAGATTAGCCCTTAAACTCATAGGGTACATCTACATTGGAGTCTTAGATCAATTTAAGGAAGGTTAAGTTGACCTACATGCTGCTGCGTCCACATTGGGATTTTATTAAGTCGATTTATGCACTTACTTAAATTGACTTTATAGCACCACATCTTATGGTTGACTTAATAATTAAGTCAACCTTATTAAGTCAACTTAAGCCAGTGTGGACGGGGAGTGGCCTTAAGTTGACTGAATTGGCCTCCAGGCCCCCTTCCAGGGCTACCCACTATGCACCACTCCTCCGTCAACCTAGCACTCACCAGTGTGGATGCAGGCAGTCAACAGAAGTGTTCAATATGGAGTCGCTAAGTTGACCTTGTTAAGTCGATTCAACACTGCCTCCAGTGTACACATACACAAAGAGATTAAGGAGCAGGTCTTGAAAGGCATTTAGGTGTCTTTAGGAGGTACAGTGGCACTTTAGAAAATTAGAGTCAGGACCCTTAAAGTATTTGAAATTTAAAATGTTAAGCAGGGCTTTTATTTATATATTTATTTTAAAAACATTCCTTGTTTTACCCCCTACAGATTTAGGAGGAAAAAACAAACAAAATCCTTTTTTGAAAATATCTGCTTAAATTTATCTTTATTTTAAGCTAAATAGGTTGTGCTTCTTGAGTCTCTCACTATACAGAATATTTTCTACTTCTTGAATCAGTGTCATCATTATTATCTCAATCCTCTCCAATTTATCAACTGTAGAGACAAAGATTGTGGAGTTGAGAACAGCGTTCCAGCACCTGTTGCACTAAGACTAAATATAAAGATAAAACAATCCTCAACTCCTTCTCGAGATTCTCCTATTGATGCATCGAAAGGATCAGAGTCACCTCTTTGGCCACACACCACAATTTATCCCTAGAAGCACACAGAATCTTATAATTATAGGACTGGAAGGGACATCAAGAGGTCCTATCACCTATTACAGTCTAAGGCACCTATAAGTATTTTAGAGACACATTTGGATCCCTGTATGGAGGAAAGACCATTGGCTAACACCAAATCAATTCCCTGCAGTGAATGACTAAATCCCACTTGTCCTGGTTTCAGGGTTAGATGCATTTTTGACACCTTCTCTGGTTCACCCTCTCATGCTTAAACTGTGAACCTACCCCTTCTTTTGTGGAGGAATCACCTAAATTTCCATCTCTTGAGCAGAGTCTAGACTATGAAAGTGTGTGCACCAACTGTGATTTCTGAACAGGGCTTGGTACCTGCAGTTCTTCTTTCAGAAACTGTGAGCACCAGTACACAGAGTGACTGGCTGGTCTTTCCACACAAAGTACGATTTATTTACCACAGTCAGAACAAAAGAACCAAGGGGTACATC
The DNA here is from genome assembly GCA_007922175.1 of Pelusios castaneus. NCBI lineage: Eukaryota > Metazoa > Chordata > Testudines > Pelomedusidae > Pelusios > Pelusios castaneus. Next base: position 824,021 of record ML685938.1, read on the forward strand.
TACACTTGTAAATTAAGTCGACTTAAGCTTGCGTAAGTCGAGTTGATTTACTCTGCGTCTACACTACACTTTCCTTAAGTCGACTAAAGCAAGGTGCTTAAGTCGACTTAAGGAAAATAAAGTTGACAATGAAAATTAAGTTGACTTTATTAAACCTACTTTTAATTTGACTTTAGGCTTAAGTCGACTTCCTAAATT
>ML685939.1:0-46970 GCA_007922175.1 Pelusios castaneus
TGCCCGGCTCAGGGGAGGCTGTAGCCGGCAGTGGCTGGAGCAGGCAGGCAGTGCAGGATCAGTCCCACCACCGTGCACGGCGCAGGGCACCTACCTGAGGCAGTAGTTGCGGCTCCCTCCCTGTCCATCGCTGGGTCCACGGCCGGGCGAACCTGGGGGGAAAGAAAGGCGGCGATGAACAAGGTCGGGGCGCGCCCCTCTCTGCCCCGCGGGCCAGCCGAGCAACCCACCGCCTGCCCCGCTTCGATCTGCGCCGTTTGCTGTCCCGTCTCGCTCTCCGTAGAACAGGGTCGCTCGCCAGGGTGCTGCCGATCTCTCCTGCACTACGGCTCCTCGCGCCTGAGCCACACCCCGCGCCCCATTGGCAGGGCCTCAGCCAATGGGAATGGCCGCCGCCTAACGCGCATGCGCTTCATCTCGTGGGCGGCCGCGACTCTTCGCGTCTTGTCACCTGCTGCGTCGGGCCGGGGTCGTTCGTCCGCTTTTTCCTTCTCTCCGCCCCGGCCCGTTCCGCGCGCGGGGGCACTGCACGGGAGCAGTTCTGGGGGGTTCCGTTTTCCCTTGCCGCCCCCCAACAGCGCGTCGGAGCAAGCATGCGCTGCGCCTGCCCCGACCTTCTCGTTCACAGAGGCCAGCCCGCCTGCCCTCCTTTTTTGGGTGTGTGGGCAGGGGGCCAGGGTCTTTTACTCTTGAGCATGTTGAAGTTCAGTTCCTGGGGGCTTCTCGCCCCCCGCTTTTGCTTTGTGGCTTTAAAAGGGAACTCTTCTCTATCACTTTGGGCCATTTTTCGTGCATCTTAGGTATACCTACTATTTCACCCTTCGCTGTCCTAAAAATGTGCAATGCAACTTCTATAGTGTTCAGGTACCTGTACAACACCCGTAGCTAGACAGCTCTCGCGCCCCACTCGCAACTGAGAACTTGAGAAAACAAAGCAATGGCCCACTGTATCCCAAAAATTCCCTACCCCCTCAGCAATCCACTGTTACCTTCCCTAGAGCCTAGTGGAGACAGCTACATGAGAAACCTGTAAGCACACAGCCTGAACCATGCTTCTTTTACTCACCTGGGGAGTCCCACTCCTCTTAGTGAAACGACTGAAGAGAAGTTTCAAAAGGGTAGCTGGATTAGTCGATTGTAGAAAAACAACAGTTTTGGAAGGGAGAGAAAAAGAGAATGAAGGGAGAACGGAAGAGAGAATGAAGGAAGGGAAAAAGGAAGGAAGAAAAAGGGAAGGAAACAAGAAGGAAGGCAGAGAAAGAAAGGAAAGAAACAGAAGGAAAGAGAAAAGGAAGGAACAAAGCAGCCCTAGAACCCAGCCACCAGGCTCGGAGGCGGGGGGCCCTGCCGGGCTGCACGGGGTCCCTCATGCCTGCAAGGGGGGGTGCCACGGCCACTGCATGACCACACAGCTTAGAGGGAACATAGGTAGGGACTGCCTTTGTCCCCATGCTTTCTACTGCACCAGGCACCCTGTTTTAATTTAACAAATTAATCATCAGAGTCGAGCTAGTCAGGAAAGGCTTCCCATTCCCCCCACCTCTGAAGGCTGATTATAAATTGAGTTTGTTTTGCATCCTTCACCCCCACCCCAAAGTCTTTGTTTTTTGACAGAAATGGAAATTTTAAAAAGCCAAATTCCTGACTGGATCTGCCATGCGTTAAGAAGTCAAGGAAGCAATGCTGTTTCCTCAGGAGAACAGTGTATCTGTCACTTTCACGGGCAGGCTTTTCTTGATCAGGTACTGCAGGCTCTGGTGTTCCACATGGCAGGTGTATCTACAGCCATTATCTCTAAGGGAGGCCTTAAGCAGGAAGTAACTGGAGAAGCTGTAAGTCCCATCATTGTTCTGCCTGTGACTGCTAAAGACAACATGATTCACCACCTGGGAGAGCATCCCCCGCTTCTTCGGTTCCTGAAGCCACTGAGCCTCTGCATCATGGAGGGTAAAAGTGACTGAAGTCACAGATCAGCTGCTGTTCATCTCCTTCCACCAGGAACTTCAGCGTTGAGGGTCACTGTGGGCTTTTCTGGTGGATAAAAAAGTGATTACAAGCTCATCAATTCTACCCATATAATTTTGAAATAAAGAAACAGCTATTAACATGGCACCATTTAACAGCCCAAGGAGCTCACTCTTTCTTGCCCCAAAATCACAGGTCACACAGCATTGGTTTTCCACACTTATTATAGGACAGAAAACTGTTTGCACCAGAAACAGACTCGTGAGACAGAGATTCCCTTCAAAAGAAGGATTCCCGTGGCATTAAAGCTTCCTATACAAATACATTTGTGTCATCCCTCCCCTCCACTGTGGGGGTCTGTCACCCATATGTGAGAATTGGCATGGGACTGTTAAAAAACCCTTGGACACGTACCAACAGCAGGAGTTAAGTTCACCACAGCACGTGTGTCATTTTCACTTCTAAGCGTAGCAACTGTCCTATAAAAAGGCGCGTGCTGTCCATGACCTACCCGCACTGCGGGATTTTCCAAAGGATGCTCCCCTGGCTAAAAAAAGGCAGGTGACTGATCTTTGTTACGGAAAGAGAAGGGAATGCAAGTTCTGTTTACATATACAGCCTTTGCTGCTGGATCTCCTGAGCCAGTTGCTCTGGTCTTGCGTTCCTGATTCTACTCCGGGATGGAATTAGACATAGCAGTGGTTTATCCCACAGAGACCAAATGAAAGGGCAGTGGGACAGGGTGATCACGCGACAAGGAGACTGGATCCTGACTGAGTGCCTCAAAAGTTCTCCCCCACTGTTCGACTCCAGCAGAGTCCTTGATAGATGCAGAACAAAACCAATACACAGCGATTGTTATGTGATTACCAGTCCATATCTAGGCAATTATCCTCTTATTTGCTACATGAAAACATCTGCCAGGTAAACTTTGCAATGGTAGCAGCTCGGCTCCAAAGGAATGGATGTGACTGCCCTGGAAATAAAAGTTAATTACAACTGGCACAGTGATTGCAGCACGTTAGTTCAAAGACTGAAGCGATAAGAAGCAGCAAGCAAAATTCCCGTCTGGGAACAGGGAGAGAAAGGACATCCCTTGGTTTTAAACAGAAACGTGCGCCCAATCCCAACCTAATGGTTAGTTTTGAGCTACGAAGGGCAGCATCCCGTAGGAACATAGACTTGAGTAAGAAGAAAAGGAAATGGCTCCTCGTTCCATCCCTCCTCACCGTATGTTGAGTGCCACCTGGCCGTCCCAACAGAGCTTCTACACTTGGCGATAGGGAAACAAACTGCCCACACAGGAAAACCAGCCCGTATTGCAAAGCAGCCTCTTAGCAAAGCAGCAGCTGTTTTCATCCTAAATTCTTCCTGGAAACCAAAGGGAAAATCCTATGGCACTGTTAAGCAAACCACACATGCAGAGAAGCTATTCCAACGCTTCTGGAGACTGAGCAAGCACTTGATAACGGAAACCTTTAATTCCATCTGCTGCAAATGGCTCCGCTGCTGTCTCCTGGGAAGGCCAGCGGCTGTGAAGAATGCAGATTCCCCAGTTCTGTGTAGTCGCTGAACAACAGTACTAAGGATTGCCTATAGTCACACTGCAATCCACCTTGATGGTGCATAGCGGACAGTGACAAGCAGGTTTCGGAGAAAGAACAGTGCTGCATCAAGTGACAATTCAAGATTCTGGCCGAATCGTTTTTATGAGGCTAGACAGATTAGCATGTTACTCAGATCCAAGAGGAAAATGGAAGCCCATTTCCTTTAAAGACCTTTTAACCCCGCATGAGGATGTGTACGAACTTCACTCTCAGGAACACACACATTCTGAATACAGAAGTTGAAATCTGATTCCAAGGCAAAACAGACAAGCGTAAAACCGCTCCCATGCACAGAAGACAGCCAGAGCCGCCTGTTCCCCCTTACCCATAAACTTTAAATCTGTCTGCAAAGTCAAGTCAAAAAGGGGATTTTTCTTTCAAGTCAAATCGGGCTGAGCCTTCTGTCTCTTACATCCCACGTACAAGAGAAAGCCGACCACCAAACCCGGGACCATTTTGTTGCTGACTAGAATCAGATTACTCAAGGACCAAGCAGAGTAAAGACGGGCAGTATGGGTGAGGCATACTCTGAGTAAGAAGGTCCCTTTGATGCCGTTTACAGACTGCAACCGCATAGTAAAACTGCTCCTGGAAGATATCTAGTTGATGTGCAAATATTACATGACCACAATTTGTGACTGGCAGAGGGAGGGAGAGCCAAGCATAGGCTTAACTTCAGCCAGCCAAATAAAACCAGGATCAACAGTGCAATCATTGCACGGTTTGTTTATCCAATGGGAACTACACCTGATGTGTCTCGATAAAGTACCTTCTAAAAGACGTCAGTGCTCTGGGAGAAAAGTCATAGCATCAAAAATGGAACCTCTTCTAACAGTTCCAGAGGGGGCTGTGTTAGTCTATTCCAGAAAAACAAACAAGGAGCCTAGGGCACTTTTAAAGACTAACAAATGCGATAAATAAATGAGTTAGTCTTCAAAAGCGCCACAGGCTTTGTTTCTTTTAACAGTATTAGTATGGGGATCCAACACTTAGAGCGCTACATAGATACAAAACCTTGGATCCACATCCAGTCTCCGTCCGCGATAATGAACTTGCATCCAATCTGCACTCCACCTTTTAGATGGACCTGCATCCATACATGCACCCTATCCCAGTGGTCCAGCCCTCCATGGATACAAAAATCTGGATCTGCAGAGACGGTAAACTAACCAACAGTGTCCACAGATATAAAGCTGGTATCTGCAGACATGCAGGACTCTACCAATATTGCCACACACAAATCTCTTCATAACATGTTTATCACACACCAAAACTTGTTAACTACATACACACGGGCATAGAAAACAAAACAGACATACAGTCACGCCAATAACTCACCACCCACATTATATAGTTGCTACAGTGCCATCGGGCCCTAGACTGAACACTGCAAAGCACCCAGGAAAGAATGAGGCATCCATAGGATTAGGCACCCGACTCTTTCAGTCTGTTCCCTGAACAGAGAGCCAGGAGACAGGCAAGTGTTTGCAGAGCATTCTGGGTAGTGAAATACGAAGGCCATCTTTGGTGACAGTACTGAATACAGAACAGGCCTTTATATCCAGGATTGATTTATTCATAAATAAATTCCTAAGAACATAACGGCCATATTAGGGCAGACCTGGAGCCTGTCTAGTCCAGTACCTTGTTCTCCAACTGTGGCAGGTGCTTCAGAGGGAACAAACCGAACAGAGCAATTATTGAGTGATCCATCCCCTGTCGTACAGCTCCTGCATATGGCAGTCAAAGATTTAGGGACATCCAGAGAATGGGGTTGTGTTCCTGACCATTTTGGCTAATAGTCACTGGTGGACCTGTCCTCCATGAAGGTGTCTAATTCTTTTTTGAACTCCCCAAATTCCCAGGATGCTATTGTCTAGGATAATCCAACACATGCACACAGGGGCTGAGTTGTGGGAAAATGCACAGTTTGGGTGTGTTAAAATGGGTCACTATGGGGCTGTCACCCACCCAGCACCCGGGGGGAGTCAATGAGGGGGTCGCTGTGGGGCTGTCACCCACCCAGCACCCGGGGGGTCGCGATACACTAGGTGGGCGGTGAAGCATTGGAATGGGTTACCTAGGGAGGTGGTGGAATCTCCATCCGTTTAAGGCCCGGTTAGATAAACCCTGGCTGGGGTGATTTAGTGGGAGTGGTCCTGCTTTTCACAGGGGTTGGACTAGATGACCCCGTGAGGTCCCTTCCAGCCCTAGGATTCCATGATATCACAACCCTACAGGACCCAGCAGCCCCTGCCCGTGCCATATTCAGCCACCTCCCCAGCTTTCCATGCCCCACTGACAGCTGTATGGCAACATAGTAATGTGCCCCGACCCAGTGACTGAGAAGTGCTGCACTAGATGTAAAGAAAAACTCGTGCTTTTTAAACAGATGGGTGTATTGTGCTCGTATTAAAATGAATAGCAGTGTTTTATGCATTGTGACATAGCCTACATACCGCGTGAAGCTTCCATCATGTAACTTCTAATGTTGGAGGCCTCATTTGCAGCTCTGCTTCCCTCTTACCAATCCGAGGCACTCCTCCTTAATGCACCTTAGCGTTAACTCTGGCAGCAGCTGCCACTATTCCAGTCTATGTCCCCCTCCAGCGGTCAGCATCAGGGGTATCACATTCTAAGCAGCTAAACCCACCATCCTCTCGCTGACTTCCCACAGCTTCTTAGCAACAGCATCGTCACGGGCCTGGGGCCAAGGATCTCGTACCCGGCAGTCCACAAAATACCGTCCACTGAACATCTCGATCCCCTCCTGTGTGGCACAATAGATAGAGGTCTGGGCTCCATCAGTGGGATCTCGGAAGAAGAGCCAGGAGATCGGAACAAAGAGTGGCCTCAGCCAGATGGGAATGTAGCGGAATAGTTCAGTGTTAACCATCCCTGGAAGCAAAAGAAAGCAGCGCTTGTGTTTAGGCTGGAACAGCCCTTGTGGGAAGATGTATTACTCAGGAGGAATAAAGAGCAATGCCAAAGATGGCTAGAGAGACGGCAAAAACTACGCGAGAGCCATGGAGGCACACTCAGTTTGGGTCACAGTATGTTTCACTGAGAACCACCCGAATCCTCTTAGCACTCATCTTGCAGGAACTTGACTGCAAAGAGGGTTTCGTGTCTGTAAAGTTCTAAGACACTGACTTGCAAAGAAAAGTATTCAATGGCTTCAAATCTCTAACTCACACTTCCTCCGAATATCTGTTCCTGGACGCTCAGGATCGAACCCTCATTTTCTCATCCCCTTCCCACCCAAATACCTACAGTGCTGCAGGGGTTTGAAAGACAGGATTTCTTTCAGCAGGGTGGGATGCAGAATTAGGGATCCCAGTTTTGGACACAGAGCAACTTTGCTGTTCCTTATTGGGACTGCTGCCCTGTCTTCCTTGACGAGGGAAGAGCCTCTGAACTCAGGGCACGGTATCCCCTTTGGGGAGATCTGAAATTAACCCAGATGCAGAGAATGGCTCCTAAGGATGATGGTCCTGAGGTACATCTCCAACAGGATGGGGCCAAACTTCTAGTTCCTGAGTAGGGAGGCTGGGATTTTAAACTCCGGTCTATAGAGACCAGAATCTTACAAGCCTAGAGAAACACTGAACCCACACCCACCTGGGTGAACAGCGTAGCAGGTTACATCCGTTCCCTCCAGTTTGTTGGCCAGCTCTCGGGCATACAAGATATTGGCAAGTTTGCTGTTGCAGTAAGCCTGGAAATTCTGCAACATCCCTTCCACTGGCTTGTGGAGGGTCTCAAAGTCTATCTTCCCTGCCTGATGTGCGCTGGAGGCCACAATCAGCACACGGCTCGGTGCACTGAGTTTCAGCCGTTCTAGGAGGAGGTGGGTCAGAAGGAAGTGACTAAGGTGGTTGACCTGAAACACCAGGTTAAAGCCATCCTTCATCCTGCCACCTGCTCCAACACCTGTAGAAAAAAATAAAACTTTTACTAGACAATAGTGATCTGTGGCCCAGGATTTTCTCTACCTGATGGGGCCTGCAAGCCAAAACCAGCCTACATTCGGCTAGTCCCAGCTTCAGAGAGCCATCACCACCACTCAGGTATCTCCCCACCACAGCCTCGTATAAGGCGCAGAGGGAACCCTGGATGTGAGAGTCCTGGGGCACTTTTCAAGACTAAGATTTATTTACCACATGAGCTTTCATCTGACGAAGTGGGATTTTCTCCCACGAAAGCTCATGCAGTAAATAAATGTTAGTCTTTAGAAGTGCCCCAGGACTCTGTTGTTTTTCTGCAATAGACTAACACGGCCCCCTCTGGAACTTGGTTAAGAGACAGAAAACAAAGGGTAGGAATAAATGGTCAGTTTTCACAGTGGAGAGAAGAAAATAGTGTCCTGCAGGAGTCAGTACTGGAATCATTACTGTTCCACACACCCGTACTAACTTATCTGGGAAAAGGGGTAAACTCTGAGGTGGCAGAATTTCCAGAGGACACAAAACTACTCAACCTAGTTAGGTGCAAAGCAGACTGTTGAGTTACAAAGGGATCACAAAACTAGGCAACAAAGTAGCTGATGACATTCAATGTTGATAAATGCAAAATAATGCACATTGGACATCATCACCCCAACTATATGACTAAAGGGGGGGGTCTCGGCGCTAGTCACTACCACTCAAGAAAGGTCTTGGAGTCGCTGTGGATACTTCTCTGAAAACATCCACTCAAGGTGGAGTGCCAGTCAAAAAAGCCAGGAGTGTTGGGAATTATAAGACGACAGAAAATCTCATATTGCCTCTTTATAAATCCATGGTGTGCCCATGTCTTGAACACTGAGTGCAGCTCTGGCCGCTCCATCTTAAAAAGATGTGGGTATTGGAAGTGAAAAAGTAACAGAAAAGAGCAGCAAAATAGTAGGTTTGTGGAGCAGCTTCTCTCTGAGGAGAAATTAATAGCACTGGGACCGTTCAGCTGGGAAAAGATGACAAGGGGGGATATGATAGATAAGGGAGGGATAAAATCGCAACGGTGTGGAGTAAGGAAGGAAGGAAGGGTTATTTGCTCCGTCTCATAACGCAAGAACTAGGGGTCACCCAATGAAACGAACAGGCAGCAGGTTTAAACGTAACCAAGGGAAGTATTTCTTCACACACCGCAGTCAGAGCCTGTTGTGAAGGCCAAGGCTATCCTGGGATTCAGAAGAGAACCTGGTATGGTCACGGAGGGTGGATCCATCAGTGGCTATTAGCCACGCCGGGCAGGGGTGCCACGCCATGCTCAGAAGTACCCCAGCCTGTGTTTGCCAGGAGCTGGCAATGGTTGCCTGTTCTGTTCATTCCCTCCGCAGCACCTGGCATTACCTGCGGGCAGAAGACGGCGTGCGGCTAAATGGAACATTGCTCTGAGCCGGCGTGGTCATTCTTACATCCTCAGGGCCTGACCCGCCTACCTACGTCCCACCGGAGCTGGCGACTGACTCGGCGCTGCGACTCTCACCTGCGTTGTTGACCAGGATGTCAAGGCGAGGCTCCGATCTCAGGAAACCCTCTGCAAATGCTCGCACTGAGTCCAGGCGGGCCAGGTCCAGACTCATGAAGAGAACCTCATTGTTTCCACTCTCCTGGAGAAAGAGGTGGGGAGCACTCAGTGCAGGCCCTGCCACGCCCCACGGTGGGCTCTGGTCTCGTCACAGCCACGGGGCAAACTGCACAGGAACCCGAGAAGGGCCCTGCTTGCTCCCAGGCGTGTGTGGGGGGACTCTCTCACGACAGATGCTGGCTACGGTTTGCAGCAGGTGCTGCCAGCCCTCATTGAGGTGCCTCCGCAGGGTGGAGAAAGGCCCCGCAGGGTTTCCATTGGGCAGTGGATCAGGCAATTCAGGAATACAAGGCCAGCCGGAAGCCAGTCAGTAGATACTGTCATTTGGAAATGGGGCCCGCAGCACCTCTGGAATACGCATGTGCCACTTGCCAGCGTCCCCCGCAGCCAAGTACCTCCCTGCAGCCCTGCGCCTCCCGCCTCACCGGGGATTAGCAGCCCTGCTCCCTGCCATGGGAACAAAGGAACCCTTTCCTCGCAGATCTGCCGTGGCCCCCGAACCCTTCCCCCAGCTGATACCCCGCCCCCTGGGCTCATCCCCTGCCTGCGCCTAGCAGGGCCCTCAGTAGCGCCCCGGGAGTGGCAGGTCTGGGCAGGCACTGCTCATCTCTGGGGCTCAGGCTGCATTTGGTGTAACGCCGCATGAGGGGACAGGAGAGCAGAGCCCGCACCCGCCTGATGTCATAGACGGCCGCTTCCCCCTTGGCTCTGCTGCGACAGGCCAGGATGACGCGAGCTCTTCTCCGGGCCAGATCCAGGGCCGTCATCTTCCCAATCCCAGTGTTTCCCCCTAGGAAAGGAAAACAGAGCTGGGCCCAGAGCAATGCACGGTGCCTGCCCGAAATGCACTCTTAGCCCAGCTCACCTGTGATGATCACAGTCTTCCCTCGGAGACTGCCTTGGCTCCTGCACCTGGCCCCTCTCAGGCAGTTGTAATACAGGAGGGCGTAGAGGCCCAGCACCAGTCCGAGCAGGAGCAGAGCTGGGGCCATGGCTGCCCTGGGCAGACGCTGCTGCAGCTTTCCTGTCTCGGGAGCCGATTCAGACGCCTCCAGCTGCAGGGCTGGGCTCAGGAGGGCAGGCCCAGGCCAAAGGGCACTTGCCTCCTATTTCCCTGAACCCCTCCTGGGCCCGGCCTCTGCACACGCAGCGCCAGGCTGTGCACGGCTCCCGCTGGCTGCCAGCCAGGCCTGGGCGGTTCTCCTGCCAGCCTGGCTGTGTTTCCGGCAGGCAGCGCCGCCACCTGCAGATCAGGAAGCGGCACCGCAGTCACGCCCCTCAGGAAAAGGGATCCAAGGAGGGGCAGAGCATTTCTGAGCAGCTTTGGGCCCCAAACCGAAACTACTCGCAGGGAAGCCTGGGGAGTGACGTGAAACCCACACACCCTGCTTCGGCCTTTTCCAAACAGACTCTTTCCTTTCTAATTCGCTGCCAAAAAGGGCTTCCTTCACAGAGCGCAGGGACCCCTTGTCAGCCCGTCCAAGTCACCAAAACCGCCTCTGAAAACCAAGGAATGACAAGTTACTGTTCAGCTCCTCCCGCTTTCCCTTCTCACACCAGCACCCTCGCCTGGTCTCCAGACGTGGAGTGCGCAGCCTGCTCTGGGCTCAGCCCCACATTGGAGAGGGGAGAAGAGACCTACCTTGGACCAGGACCGTCACACATCTCCCTCGGGCGCGGCAGACAGCGGCTGAGGGTCAGTGTGGGTCGCAGCACGTCTGCATTGGGAAAGTGGAGTCTGCCGCAGGCCCTCCCTGGGCCTGTGTCTAGCCAGGCACCGCTCAGTGCCCCTAGGACCTGCCTTCAGCCTTTCTGCTTGGCGACTGACCACCAAGGACCTCCAGCAAGGGCCAGGCCCCCATGTGTGGGGTGAGCCAGAGCTCCACTGTAGCCATTGTTTGGATCCAGAGGCCGGGTGGGGCAGAAAGCCTGCAGCCCATCTGCTGGAGGAGAGCGAAGCTGTTTGCGGTGGCTAACGGAGCACAGGGCTGTGCTGCAGGCCACGGGAGGTGACAGATCGCATCGGACTTCTGCCGTGTAACTGGTGGGTGCTGACCAGACAGGGTTCGCTGTATCCAAGACCCCAAAATTGGGCTCATGGCCCCTCCAAGTCCCAATCATCCAGAGCACCCCCATTCAGTGGGGGCCATAGCCCCCCAGCTCTGTGGCAGTAGCTGTCACTCACGTGCAAGGTCTCCAGTGCACAGGCTGCGAACGGAAAGAAACCGGAATCAGGGAAGGGCAGTGCCTCGTCCCTGGTAAACCCTGCGCTAGGCCGACCGTAGCACTGTCCAATACGAGAGAAGGGCTGCAGTTGGCTTCTTGCATGCTGGGCTAACTGAAGCCAGGCATGGACATCGGCCTCTGCTGACCTGTGCCCACCAGTCCCAGGAACCACGTTGCCAGGCCCTGGAAGTTGTGGCCAACCCACAGCCCCTTGAAATGGAAGAGGGGCAGAGCCCAGAAAACGGTGCTTCAGAGTATTTGGCTGGGTAGAAGGGGTGGATACGCCACCTCCCTCAGGAGGAGCCACAGCTAGAGAAGTTTCTCTGTGCTGGAGGGTGGTTTGGCTGAAAGCTGCTTGCCAACGTGCTAGAGAAGAACAAACATTTCAGCATCAGCATTTCTCTTACCCCAGTTGTCTCCCGGTACCTGAAGCCAGATACATGCACCCCAGGACTAACCAGAAACCAGAGCCAGATGAAGTGAAGACTGGTGCCAAACGCCAGAACTTACTCAACAGGGGAGCATGCTCCCCGCAGCCAGCGATTCGCCAATCCAATCCATCACAAGTCTTCCAGGGGGCACGTGTAACCCCGAGGAACAAATGCATTCATGGCCCAGCAGCCTGCAACGCTAGCGGCCTGCGGTGGGGACATATCTCACAGGAGACGGCTCCCTTCACAGCAGGCCTCAGCACCTGTAAAGGAGGAAAGGTCCCTATCCGGAAGGTATCTGAGCCCCAAACTACAGTGGGAGGGAGAAAAAGAAGGGTGCCAGGGTGGTTCTTGTCTGTTTTCAATAGTATTGTGAGAGTTTATTAATACAGACTTAATGCCATCGGAACAGTTCGCAAATCCTTTCGTCTTTGTACAAAAAGTTAGTATTTCCAGATCAGAACATCGAGTATAAAACAGTAAAAATACAGCCAAGCGTGGCTCTAGGGCAGGAGAGCCAGGAGTCAAGGGGAAAGCTGCTGACGGGGGCTGGAATCCCGCCCCATAATAGCTACAAACCTTTCGTGCCAACAGAGCGAGTCTGCTGTTCAGCAGGATGCCCTAAGAACATACCCTGTACAGTGGGGGGAGGGAATGCACACAGCCAGTGCATGGCACTGATGTGCTCACGTACAAAGGAGGAGCCACAGCGGCCACCAGATCCACCGTGTTCAAAACCTTCCATTCCAAAGGAGAAACTTCTCTGCCTGCATGAGCTCACTTGTCCCCCCCCCAAGGAGGCGTGGGGCAGAGCAGGGGTGGGCTCTTCCTCAGGCACAGCCTGAAACCCCCAGATGCCAGGTTTCACCACTGGAGGCTCTAGAGAAGACCCTCATTTGTGTTCCGAGAGTCAGGACAGACAGTCAAAAGCAGAATGTGACTTATTTTGTTTTTTATATACAGAATACAGGAAAGTTTCTGTAAAGTCTAAAACAACAATTACTATGTACATCGCAACTAGCTGTTCTGGAGGGCAGGGAGGTGGCGTAACAAAAAGACAAACAGGTTTACGACAAACGATTTGCTACAATAGACAGTCGGAGGCAACGTCATACCACATGTAGCACTGTACACAGCTGTAAAACACTGAAAAATGCCAGCACGGATGTATTTACACAGAATCCAATACTTTTCCTTATCTGAAAGAGAACAGGGTGGAGACCAGGAAAAGAACTCGTCTCTCATTGCCCATAATACACAGTAGCTACTTGTAGTGCAACCATAGAAGGGAGGGGTGGGGGGCAGCACTCCTTTACATTAAATAAAACAATGATATTGTATAGATTTGCGGTATGAAAACTGTATTTTTCTCTTTTAATATAAAACTATTGTCACTGGCACAAAATAGAACAAGTTTTTGATTATTTTACAACTGCATGGGAACGATCTGTCAGAGACGCGCCCACCCGTCCCTCCTTGCTCTGACACGCCCTCCTCTGCAGCTTTCCTTTTAAAATGAAATGTATAGTACAAATATATGTGCAAATGCCCCTAAAACTTGAGCAAAAAGAAGAAAATAATTAAAAAAGTGAAACGTTCTTCATTTCATGCAAACGGCGCGGGAAGAGTTTCTGGGTTGACGTACAAAATCCCAACTTGGTTTGTCCATTTCTGCCTCGCAAGAGTCCAAAGACAGGGCTTTTCTTTCCCCCAGGCTCTGCCTCAGCTCCTAGGGGACGGAGTTGGACCGCAGCACGGGCACCTGGTGGGGTCTCAGCGAGAGCTTGTCCTCCAAGGCCACATCCCCTCTGGGCTGTTTGGTCGCAAACTCAGTGACGCTGAAGACGAACTGCAAGCAGCCCAGTTTGATGTAACTGCCGTGGTGGAGCAGGGCTGTCCCTTCCCACCCTGCCCCACTGCCCCCTATTAAACTAGAGCTGCTGGCTGTGCAGTTGCAGGGTTTCCGGGGTTGCCCTTGTGCCTGGGAACTCATCACGGCTGCTTCTTCCTGCGGCTCCTCATCCCGTTTCCTGCTTCTGTGGCATTCTGGAAAAGAAACAGAAATGAGGAACAGGCAGGGCTATGTCCCACCCAGGGCAGCAGCTTCTCTCTACGCAATGCTGAGTGCCGCCAGCCAGTGACTTCGGCGTGTGGCCAGTCCCTGGGTGCGGAGGAGGGCGCAGGGACATGCAGCACTGGGAAGTGCACATGGGCATGTGGGGAGCAGCAGACATCGGGAAGTTGAAGAGGTGCAGACCCCCACAGGACCACTGGCATGGGGTGGAGCAAGTCTGACTCCAGCGTGGCACAGAGCCTCAGGAAAGGTTCCCAAAGTAACTCAAATCGGGCAGGAGCTGTTTGCCAAGTGCTTCGCAGTCCAACGCATTCGCCTCTGGCTGAACTGGCGTAGCCAATGGGCATGGCTACCTTTGAGGAGACCCTTTCCTTCTGTAAGCAGAGCATTCAGGACGCAGCCCGAGCTGGAGTTTCCGTCCCCCGACGCCGGCTCCTTTGGCGACACTAGAACACACGAGGGGCGGGCGGCCACTCCCCTTGGTAACTTACTGATCACACTCTGCACTTTGGCAACCACGCTGCTGGGCGGAGTGGGCGTGGCCTTCTCTGAGAAGTCACAGGAGTACAGGACATTGTCCACCGTCGTCCCGTGTTCGCTGTAGTTCAGCAGCTCGTAGTGCTTCGTGTTCTAGGAAAGCAGAGGATGGAACGTAACCCAGGCGCCAGCGCCCAGAGACCACACCGCAGGGGCCTGACAATCCATGTGCTCTGCAGAGACCTGCCAAGCAGGCAGCAGCAAGACAGACTTTCTGAACCCAGGCCGCTATGATGCTGATCTGGCTCCGGGTGCAGAACGAGCGAAGGAAATGCTCGCGCAGATCGAGACAGCTGGGAACGTGCTGTTCCGCACAGGACCCAACAGCGCACTAGCCTGCTGTGCGAGTGCCCCAGGAGTACGTCGCAGCAGGCTGCAGACTCACCCTGGCTTGCCTGGGAGCAAACAAATGAAGGGGGCTCAGGGAGCTCATCAGCTGAGCTCTGTGCCTAAGAAAGGGGGCTACCAGGCACTCTAGCAATGCCACGGACGAGCCTGGCACTCCTTCTGCAGCCTTCATCTCCGGCTGAGTCAGCTGGCAAACAGCGGCCAGCACTCACCTCATCGTAGAATATGCAGGCGTGTTTGCCAGACACGTAGTTACAGTGACCGTAGCTCGTAAGGCACACATCCATGTCAGCTCCTGCAGAGGCCGGGAAGACAACATACAGACTCAATCCCACTGAACTCAGAAAAGCTGGCCGTGGCAGCCCCAAGCCAAAAGGAAACCTCGGTCACTGCGGGGTTAGTATTTACTCCCAGGGCTTGGGGGAACGCATTTCGAGGGGCTCTGGCGGTCAGGTCATGCAGGGGAATGCAGGAAAACATTTTGGCCTGACTGTAGCCTTGCAGAGTGCGGGGGGACTCCAGGCAGAGGCAAGCGTGGTCATGGACCTCCCTTCTTGGCAGGTACAGCTTGAAACCAACGCTGAGCGCGCCAAGGAACGCTGGGACCTTTCAATGGCAATGGTACCAAGTCAGTCCCCACCCTAAAACAACGGCTACAGATCTGGGCTAACGGCACGTAGCCCGCATTCTCCAGAGGGCTGCCTTCCCTTCGCCTGAGCAAACAAAATCAAGGCTGGAAAGACAACGGGAAGCTCTTTTTCCATGGGGATTCTGCAGGCCCCAGTTAGGAGATGCCACTTACCTGTCCCAATGTAGAGGGTTCTGTAGCACATGTGAACTGCACTTCCTGTGCCCATTAGAGGGTAGAACACTGCCCGGGCTTGCACCGACTTTCTCTGCACTGCAAGACACAAACCAGATCTCAGTGCTACTGGCTCTCTTGCCTACAGGAAGTATTCAGTTTCCAGATTTCAATATTCCCCAACTGCGCTGTCTGGGACTCGTGCACAATTTTTCAAAGGAAACTATCAACTTGGACAGACTCAGAAGCATTTCAGCCTGCACCCGGATCCTGGCTCCAGTTTTACAGTTGTATTTCCTACTTGTTAGGAATTTTTTCTCCCCTACTGCTATGTGAAAGACCCACGCAAGCCATGTGAGTATATGGGAGAAATGACACTGAGGACAAAAAACAAACTGAGGTGAGACTATTTCCTCTCTCTCATCTCTTCCAGTTCTAAGAGCATGAAGTGTTAGAGAAATTGTACATCAAGAATTCGGAAGAAGTGTGATTTAAAATGGTGCTCCCTTTAAACTCCATTTGGTGCCGGTGCAAGCTGCCAGCTCTGGAGACAAAGCTGCTTGGTTAAATCCAGAGAAAGGCCCAGGCAGGCACAACGTAAGCTTTTCAGGGATTAACTTCACATTCCTAGCACTGGAAGATGGAGGCTGGGGCTGGATGGAGAGAATATTTTCTTCACTTAGTTTAATCTTAGCTCAGTCTCCACAGTACAGCACATTCAATCCTTCTTCTTTGGAGGCTGCCAACAAAGAACCAGCTGTTATGTGGACACACTGCAAATCCCCATTACATCTGATCAGCAGCACCTGGAAGCAGGCAGCCCCCCCTCGTGTTTGACATCAGGGTCACCAAAAGAGCTGTCAAATGGCAACCTAGTCTGGGTTTGAATGGCTCAGCGCCCTGGAATCAAGGAAGTCCTCTTTCTGTCCATGCAGAAACTTGCACGCACTTTAACCCAACTGCCTACTCCATGCAGCTCCATGACAATTCACAGCGAAACTGACAAAGCATGCGGATTACAAACTATGTAAAGAGCTGTCAAAGAAAAACAGAACTGGGAATCAAGAAATCCATGGACTTTAAAAGCAACAACTTCATTTCAGGCCCCAGCTTTTCCAGCTCACATCCAAGTTTCTCTTTCAAGCCCACACGTCAGTTTTCTCCATCTCCAAAAGGAAGGCAGCAGGATTTCAAACACACTTATACCTTTGCTTCCTAGATCCTTGAGCCTCTTGCAAACATGCCAGAAAATAGCTGGTTTTCCCTTCCTTGCTAGCTCAGACTGGCACAACTTGGCATGCCAGCACAATTACAGGAAACGGAACAGCCATGGCCAAGAGTTCCTGCCACGCAGCAGGGAGAAAGCAAGCGCATTTTGCTACCATGTTTGCCGAAAATCCAGCAACAGGAAGTTGAGCAACATTTCCGATTGAAGGGTATCCGGGAGGAGGAGGAGGAGGATCTCCCCGGAGGACAGTTTAACGGTATGGCATTGCTCACAAGAGACTATTCTAGGACTGGTCTTACCTTCATGATTTGACAAAGGAGACGACTGATGGGAATTGACACTGCTCGCTATCGACTGAACTTTGGAAGGAAAGAGTTGCTGTATTCTCTGCAAGGCCAGAAACTTGATTAGCTTCTCATCCAGCATATTTATCTCAATCTCTGTTAATAAATAAAAAAAGCAATTAGTAAGTTATTCGTGGAGAAGGAGTTATTTGATCTCAAGTGGGCTTAACGGTTCAGCTCTTCAATTTTGCCATTTGCTTCTGCAAGAAGTAGCTCTGTCAGTGAAACTCTGCAGCCTTGGAGTGTGAAGTGCAGGGTGCTCCATTTTCTAAATACAGTCTCTTTCCTAGCGGCCTGTTAGGACAGCAACCCTTGTAATCTTGGAGAACAGCAGTCTAGACAGTAAACGGACATTTCCTTTTTGGGGGAAGGAGAGGACAGGAAAAAGCTGAAGGCTATATGGTGGGCAGAGACAGAAAGGCTGTATGTATTTCAGGCTCTGAGACAGCAAGCATGAGGCAAGCTTCTTGTTGAACTCAAATTACAGCCTAGTTGGAAAAAAGCTTGAATGGATCCATGCCAGAGAGAATGCTAATGCCTTAGGAGCAGATACAATCTCATTTTCAGGGTCACAGTCTATCATGGCAAGTCAAAGGTGGGTAATACAGGTGATCTAGATCAGTGTAAAAAACCCATCTCAAGGTCACTGATCAGCTAACCAGGTCCTGCAAAGAGCTGCATTCTGCTCACGAAGAAGTTAGCCAGCCTACACTCTTGCATGAGCTGTCTCAATGTCACCGGTAAAACGGAGTAAAGGCAGCAGAGCCACGTCCTGCTGCAAACACAAGGGGCCAAGGCAAGCAGCCAGGTGTTTGCCAAAGGGAGGAGGGTCCAAGGAGCAAGGCCAGAAAGGCAATTTTCCTGCAGCCGAGAAGGCTCCCTAGTAACAGACTGGTTGGTACCTGTAGGGCAGGCCTCTCCATTCTCAGTAAATCACAGTGATGAGACCCAGGGCTCCCGCTACCCCAATGACAAAGACAGGAAGATATACCAGGCCCCGGGACAAAAGCAGAAACAATACAGATGTCTAAAGATGTAACAAAGGCAAACCCACATCAATCCTGCAGCCTAAGCCACTGGTGAGCCTGAGCCCTACGTAGAACATGCACTCACTGGCCTTGGATCACAGCTAAAATCATGGCAGAGCTGGGGGGCTCTAGCACGTGAATTCAGCCAGCAACAGGTCTGTGCACCCACATTCTGGAGAGACACCCCCAAAAGCTGCAAGGTGAGACTCCAAGCATGAAGATGTGGAATGAATGAGACTCATGAGTTCAAGGTGGATGTGTCGCCCCACATAACCCAAATAGCTGTCCCCTTTAGGACCACACTGGATTTTCTAAGGAAAGGAGTGTTTCCCTCCCGGCAGGGATACACAGCAATTCTGGCTAGGCAGAGAATAAAAAGCCACTCACCGCCATTGCCGTCCATTAATGCTTTCACAGAGCTGGTGAGGTCCAACAGACCCGCAGAGTTGGACGTGAAAGATGAGGGGACAGTCAAGGAGCTTCCTATGGATACGGCGCTGGGGCTGACCTTCCCATCTAGAGAGAGCGGGTGCGGGTGGGAGGAAGGAGGGAGAATTGTCAAGATACACAGTCACCTCTAAGCCACCAAGCCGCGACCCAGGCACTTAATTTCCAAATGGCACACACGGGCTGACTTGGCTAGTAGCCACGCTCCGAAAGGGGCCTGCGTGCCATGGAGTAACTCCTCTCTCAGCCAGTAACGTACACCTCCTGAGAGGCTGCACGTAGCACCATGCCTTTTCCCACAGCAGCTTTAGTGGGCACTGTCTATGGGCTCCTGCAGGGAATTCTACCCACACGGTACAGTGTCAGCCAAATCCCACTCAGATCTCACCACACCCGAAGGGGAGAAATCGTGTCAACAGATTTTTGTGTATCTGCAGAATTGCAGATACCAAACACAAGACAAAAGTTTCCCCTACCAGCACAAGCATCGTGTGCACGGCGGAAGTCTGACAGCTCTCTCCTGGGTAGGAAGGGTGTGACAGACGCAACAGGCATACACCTGACTTGACCACCTGCATTCCTACAGTTCTATCGGTGTTTGTTGCCATTTGATACCAGTCTACCTTTGGGGCCAGCATCCCTTTGAGAAGAGTTTTCAGACTGTCCACGGTTTGCCAGACCCTTCAAATTCGGAGTGCAATGTTTCTCCCCATCACTTTTTTCCACGTGGTGACTCCCCCGATCCCAGCAACAGCTCAGAGTCGTTTGTGCTCCAGCGCGAGAGCGTCAGCGGCCAGGAGCGTGGGTTTTCACCAGTGTTTAAATGCCACTTCAGAGGCAAACCCCGTCACAGTCACTCACGCCAACTACGCTCTCACTCTCCATTCCCATTCGCTCCAAACCCACAGCTCATTTCTTTAAGCACTTTACCAGACTACACTTATCTAGGCACATCTCAGCCACTACCGCACCGCAACCCCTCCTATTTGCTGCCTGAGGGCTGCCATTCGTTGCCCTCAGTTCAGTTGCTGGGTTTAGTGTGGGGGGACTAGGGGAGCTGGCGCTCCCTCTGGCCTCGAACACTGATGCTGACCCACCGTCCATCCCAGAACAGCAGCACCTCTAAATGAGAACCGAGACGACCATGTGTCCTTAATGGCTTCTTTTCAGCTGCTCGTGGCTTCTTCTGTCTTTACATTGTAGGCTGACATCTTCTAGGCTTCAATGGGAAGGCTTTTTTGGTTTTTGTTTGGAAGCTTGAGGAAAACCGATTCAGCTGTTTCTTTGTACAAGGAGAGCAGCAGAAGAAATCCCATTCCGCCCTTCTAAAATAGTGCCATTTTCTGAACAGCCCTGCTATTCAAAAAGAGGACTGACTCTTTGCATGACATGGTGGGTCTGCATACCTCGGACTGAATTTTGAGGAATTTTGTTAGCATCCACAGTACTGTATATTTGTTTTTCAGTTAACAGCATAGACACTACTGGTGCAATTCGGGTGGAGGCTATTAGCCACAAAGCTCACTGGAGAGGATACGTAATGCCAGCAAACTTTCTCTCTTACTCTCGAAAACTTAGCTTTTGGTAAGAAAAGTATAGAGGACGTTTATATTAAATATCATTGGCCTAAGAAAACTCCTCTTTTGGGCGTATACCCAGAAGGACAAAGTTACCAGATGCTAAATGCATCTCAGGTGGTACAAAAGGAAACAGTACATTTCTTTGGAAAACAGGTGATGGTGTAATTGAAGACTATTGCTATTCAGAGGAACCAGGGTTGCCCATGAAATTGTGACACTTCCTAACTAACCATCTCAGGATTCTTTTCGATAAAGAGCCTTTGCGAACAGTGAAAGGTCACACATTAATGATGTCTACTTCTACCACGATATTAAAGCAGGGATTGGAGTAATCCAGCCACCTTCTTAAAGCAAATTTACTCTTGCAGTAACCGGGACAGCAGCACAGCCACCGAGCACTTTAAATGACAGTGTATTTCCACCACTTCCAGGTCCTTCTGAAGCCCTGAAGGATCAACCGTTTCAGAAAGAACAGAGCTCCCCTTCCAGAGATTAACTCCACTGGCAAAGGCCCCATTCTGGTGTCAGGAACTGAGAGACAAGTCAAACCTAGCACTTTTTCCATGGGGCCATAAATGCAGTTAGCCTACCTTCCCGGCGGCCATTACTCTTCCTGTCCTGAAAGAACGACTCGTTAACGCCCCACCAAATGCTCACCTGCAGGCGGTGCTGGTGAAGAGAATCGGTGTGTGGCTCCAATGGCAGAGATGCCATCTCCGGTTGCCTGCGGAGGAGTGAGCGCCCTAGTGGCAGTCAAAGGGGAACCAAGAGAGCGCAGTTCTGTCGTCAGCGGGGGACCTATCTGGGTCTGGACCTTCTTTCTTTGCAGACTGCTGGTCGTGTCCAGGCTGGTACAAGAGCTCGGGATGGAAGCAGGCATACTCGTGACTGGCGCAGAACCCCTCTGTGCACAAGGAGTGGGCCCTGCTACGTTCTCCGTCTTCACGACACCTCCGACGGCGTGATTCAGAACTCCACAAGCCGCTGGGGGTGTGAGGGGCCTAGGCCATGCCTGCCGATGAGACAGCCCAGGTACTGTATTACTTGGGGCAATGAGCCTCTGAGAATCAGCCACGTGTGCCGAAGGCTCAGAGGAAACACCATACAGATGAGGACCATTTACTTTAACGTCGGAGGCTGTCGGTCCATTAGAAGTCCCGCAAGAAGAAACTTTCTTGGACTTATCCACACAAGAGCTGCAGTTGACATCGTCCTGCTGGGACTGAGAAGAGCTCAAGGAATTCTGGGTGGTAGTCCCTGAGGTGCACGACATGGAATAAAGGGAAGGTGTGGGTGCTTTGTCAGCTGCCTGGTAAGGGCTGGTGATTGAGCCATCTGCCACAATAACAGGCTTAATATCAGCCTTCTCTGTCTGTTCAGAGTCCCAAAGCAAAGGCATCTGCTTAGCAGATAAATGTCTCAATATGCTGCACTGGAGCGCAACAACACTACAGAGCCACTGCAAACAGAAAGAAAACACAGGTGAGCGGCATTTCCCCAAACCCACCACATCCAGCTTTCGCTCTGTGCCTGGAGGAATGTCTGAACAACTCAGGCATGCCTCAATCCTGAGACGTCGTGGAACGCTCCCGCCGGTGGCTGACAGGCGCTGTGGGCCACACATCAGTCTGGGGACGGTAATGATACCCTGACTGGAGCTGGGAGACACCACAGCTTGTTGGGGGGGCTGGGATTTGGAGAGGTGGAAGGTGCCAGCAGCAGAATAAAGGAACTAGGTGGTGGTGGCAAAAAGATGCAGCAGTTTGTGTAAAGGCGATGTCATAGGAACACTGCAGGGCTCTATTCAAACTTGGGGCTCAAAACACACCCAACCCATGGCTGGATCCCCCTCGCAGCCACGTGGAGTGGACAATAGGCAGTGTTCAGCTAGAGATGTGACGGGTCAGAGGAGTCACCACGGCACATACATGCTAGACTTGGCTTTGCTTGCCTAGAATTGGTATGGCCAGCAAAGAGGTCCTCGCCCGCAGAGAACCAATGGATATGGATTTAAAACGTTTGTCACCCTCTACCTCTTGTTGTTCTGACTGGCTGGCTAAGTGCTCAGAGTTCAAAAGGTGCTTCTGTGCGGATTCCTCGGGGACTCCATTGCAGATGAGCTCCCCATCCCGAATTGCTGCAGGTGTGAGTAAGGGGGGTGGGAACCGGTATTGAGATTTTATCGCATCAGGAACCTGAATTGGCAGGAGGGAAGAACAATTACACACGCATTCCACTACACCACAGTCATTCTTGACAAGCACTATCCCATTTACTACTGGCCAATGGTTTCTGGCTCAAAGAAACCAGGGTTTGTGCCCACACCTAGCCAGCGCCGTGGCAGAGTGTACCAGGGAAGGGAGGCAGCGCAAGATAGCAATGCTCCAGGGCTACATTCAGACTTGGTTTAAGCTGATGAAACTTTGCTGAAGTTGATGGAATTTCACCTGCTTATAACAGATCTGGACGTTAGCCCTTAGCATATTGGTTGGAGCACGAATGCATCCGTTCAGATGAAACAAAAAGAGTGGGGGAAGAAACTTGTTAGAATCAAATGCTCATTATATTAAATGACTCCTCCTCCTTTAGATTGGGTGGGGTATTTTGCTGAAAAGTTAGCACAACACATGACTAAACACAGCTGCTTCAGAAGCAGTTTCTTACTAGCTTTACGCTAAATCCCAGTAGCGACTTTCGAAAAGCAGGGTGTTGAGCTGGCTGGCTTCTGATTGCAGAAAAATACTTACAAATTCTAGAGCATATAAATAGAGGATGGCGTGCGTATTCCATGCCTGCTTTTATCTCATGCACAAACAAGTAATAGCGGAAGCTCTTAGCAGCCTAAACCCTTCTAGCTTTGAAGCATGAATGCCACTCACTAAAAAGGCAACCACGCCAAAGATGCATAGTGCCCCCAAGTGGCAAAGCTGTGTAATGCTAGTTAATTGGTAGCTTGTACAATTAAAAGGAGCTATCCAAAAGCATCAATACTCCACTTTCAACGTGGAGATCAGGCGCTGTCATGTCGCCCTAGCCCTGCAAGACACCAAAGGCTACAGAAAACCTTGATCGAGCACCACATGGGGCATGCCCATTATCCATCTGGTTTCGTTAGGCTAACACATAAGCAACTTCTCAGAATGTTTCCTGTTCTCACTTACCTTCAAACCTCGTCTCTTCACTAACTGAACAACTCTGCGGTTGGGAGGGTGTTTCTTGTGGATTCGGTTCAGAAAATCCACCTTGACAACATGCTGAGATATGGTGTCTTGGAACCGATCAAAAACCCGGCACCGATTGCTCAGGGTCATATTCTTCTGGTTCAGCTAGAAGGGCCAACACAATACCAGTAAAGTCAGAATGACACGCAGACCCTATTATCTGCCTCATTCACAGCACAGTTTTACTGCTTATCTTTAGGATACAAAAGATGAAATGGTTTCTGCCAAAGAGTACAACTCCAACGTCAAAAGAGAAAAAAAACGTTCAGTGGCCCAGTAAGTTAATGCCACTAAAACTGGATCTCCTGATGCACATGTTTCGACCCCAGCCACCACTATAATGACTATCTGACCATAAAACAGTCTCCACCCACTTGAGGCAGAGAGCTAATTCACACAAGGAACTCCTCATTCAGAAAAGGGGAGGGAAGTTTCTGGGGGATAGTACTAGAACTGTGGTATGAAGAAGCTGAGAGCTAAGGAGAAAAAACATCACAACCATTTAATCTACTGCTTCCCTTCTGTCGCAGAGGTTGCCAACTTGATCACATTTCTGTCTGAAAAGTACCCTCTTCAGAGTCACAAGCACCAATTAGGACTGAAAAAAAATCAGCAAAAATCAATATTCTACTTTTTCAGTTTGTTTTCTTTGTGTACAGTCAATTTACTGCTGGTTGAAAAGGTCCTTAGAAACCCCAACAGAGGAGCAATCAACTGAAAAGTAGGTGATTTTAAATGAGCTCATTAATAAAATTGAATTTGACAGTGTCCCTTTGAGATCTGTTTGCTATTACAAACTTACCACCACATGTTCTATATGGTTTGGACACATCCATCTGCCCAAGGGCATGGCCGTAAGAGGGGGCTCCAGACAATCCATGTGGAACAGGAGGGGACAGTAATCACACTGAATAAGAGGTGCCACTCTGCAACTCCTGCAAAGAAACAGGGAAACAGCTGCTCTTTTTGTTATTTCCTAAACTGAAATTCCTAAAATTAATGCTGCTCTCCACCTGCTTATGCTACAAGCTGGAGAGGGCAGGATCCCCTACAGTCAATTAAAAGGTGAAAGCGTGGGCCCAGACACACAATTCACATAGCCAAATAACACTCCTGTGGCTCTCTTTCTTCCTTTCGCCATCTTTTCCCTGTATTGTCTGTTGCTGTTGTATTTTATCTGTGTGGAACCGCACCGCTCTGAAATCTAATGGGTACAAAGGTCTGCCCATGTAAATTCAAACGCAGAATGGGAGCCTTGGATTGTCAAATCCTTGGGTAGAACAGGAAGTGTATTTGCTCTCCATGCATGCCACAGATGTCATATAACCAGCTCTGAATAAGCTGCTCTCATTACTCATTGCTTTGGCCAGTAACCTTGTTAGCAAGAAAAATCAGAGAAGCCAGGAGCAACCTCCACAGATTGAAGTTATTCACAGTTATGCCATTCTTCAGAGGGAGATTTTGTTGCAGTGGGGACTTTTCCTTCAGTGACACAGAAGAGGCCTTGAAACACTGGACATGACCGTGAGAGAGGCCTGCATTGTGCAGGAGGTCAGACTAGATGATCATACTGGTCCCTTCTGACCTTAGAGTCTACGAGTCTATACTTGTTCTTCCCTGACATGCACACTTCAGAAGACTGCTCGGTTTTGTGAACTTGTTTCAAAGTTTCTTGGTAGGTTTTCCTCGAGCTCCCCCCCACTTTTGACCGCGAAAAGCGACGCTGAACACAGCTTTCCCATGATTCAGACTCCACAACACAATGATTTAGACTAGCACTAACTGACCTTTTGGGATGGGAATTCAATTCATAAACACGGATCACTAGGCCAAGAACGCACCATCACAAATACTGAACTGTGGTGAACATTTGAGTGTCCCTAGCATAAGCTGGTGGCGTGCATCTTTGTCAGTAACGGTCTGTCTTTTTTCTTGGACTCATTTGCTCTTAACACCCCCTACAGGCACTGTAAATTAAACTCCCGCACATTTCTTACTCTTCCAATGCCTTTTAAGACCAGAAGTGATGTTCAAGCAGAGAATGCCAAACTTCTTTCACTGACTATTCCGCACTGATTTGAACTATCGCTCTGGGGGAGAGAAACCACCTTTTATGCTCTCAGCACCACAAACCATTTACATTTTATTGAAGGATTTAAGCGGGGGTTTTTGGGGTACCATGCTGTGCATGCAGCTCTTTCCTACATCTTTTTCATACTACGTTTGAATGTGTGTTGTCCTGCAAGTTAGTCAAGATGCAATGGTTTGATTGTTTCAGTTGGGCAGACTAGGGGACTATTCTAAGCAGAGAGTTGTGAAAGGAAAGAGACCAAGTACTTCCTAGTGTGAAATCCATCCGTGAAGGTGTCACTGAAGAGCTGCACAAAGGTGAATTGCACCCAAGAGAAACCCCCAGAAGCGGGAGGCTTGGGTACCTGTTGCACGTGAAGCAGACTTTCACCGGTAAGGGAACCAGACCATTATGGTCTAACTCGTGCTGTGCTTTCTTGACATTCTTTCCTGTGGTTTCCTCCTTCCGTCTCCTCTTACTGGTACCTGAAAAGCAAAGGAAAAGGCTTTGGTACAGCAGTGTGTAAGTGAGGTCCTGTTCTGATCACTAACTGGAGCAGATGGACACACGCTGATCTAGGAAGAGGCCAACAAAGCTGGATAGGCCACCATGGCCCTGACTTTATTCAAAATAAGGGGAGATGAATACAGGTCTATCTCCTTGGTACTTAAGAGCCAAAGAGCAAGCAGCCAGGGACAACACAGACTGAAAGTCAGTTTTCAAGAGATAAATTTGTTACTCAGTATGACAATCCATTCACTAGATCCAATGGCAATGAACCAACACTTGGCAATTCATAACCCTAAGAAACACAAGGAGACGTCTACTGGCCTTCGTCATTTGCTCTGGCCGAGTGTCCAAGCGCATCTGTACACTATTTAGTTCAACTCTGTTGAAGGCCCGGAGGCATTTTGCTATTGAACAGGTTTCTGAAGCCTGCTGCGTGCCCCGGAGAAAAATACAAACCCATTTATTGTCCTAGTGCAGAAGCCACATCTGAAAGGGGCTACACCTGCAGCAAGAGAGTGTACGCCTGTATCACCCGGGCCAGAATTAGAAAAGCCTGTCACAGAAATGAGACTCAACCAGACAAATGAGAGCCCAACACTAGAGGCAGACCCGTCACATTTCTGAACTGCAGGCTACGCAGGCAGACGACATACACTCACCTGGAAGTGCTGTGGTGCAGGTCAGTTCATTCGGCAACTGGAACTGGGTTGGGTTTCTCTCCATGGCAGCCGCAATTAGCAGCTCAAAGGGTCGCTTCAGCTGGGGCTGCCCAGAGTCCATTTCTGCAATGGCAGAGTCCTCATCCACATCAATTATGTCCTCATCCACATCATTCTGCTCCGAACTGGGAGTCTCAGTGCTGGCATTAGAAGTGGGCGTGCCAGGCCGACTTGCTCTCCGTTCCAAGATCCTGGCGTGTGCGATTGCCCTGATGCTGGTGCTAGACCGGTCCAACAAGTCTGGGTCACTGGTGGGGGACGTGGTCCTTTTCCCAGATTTGTCCACCAATCCATTGACCTGCCCCAACTCCTTCTTCTGCTCTCGCTTCTGCGCAACACAAAGAGTTACACTTACTACATAAACACCTCGGCCCTGACACACACACACAGGTAAAGATTAAACAGCTTTCAGAAGTGCTAGATGAACAAAAGCTGAAGACATTCACTGCAACAGTTTCTCTCCATGACAGTTAGCCTTCAGCCAGAGAAAGCAATCTGGTTATTGCTGGTGTGACAGTCAGAGCAGCCAGGTGAGAGAGGGTTACGCCTTACTTGCCCTTCGGCTCTGGAGACTGGGATTCAAAGCCAGTTTGGACACAAGTGACTTCATTAAGTTCCAATGTAATACTCAACAGGTCAACCACCCACCCAATTTGGAAGAACTCGTTAAAGCAATGCACCATAGTACAGCGCAGTGTTTCCGAATCGGCTCAAAAAGGAGACAAGAGTTAGAACAATGACGTGAGAGCACAGAAAAGGTAAAATTACTGCAGTGCGCCAACTTAACACAAGCGCCGGCCATATCCGCTCAGGACAGTCTTAACACGGGAGCTGCAGGTGAGGAAGGAGACCGGACTTCAAGAGCAGAAGTTGGTGGCCAGAGGGGCGTTAGCAGGAGTGTCTGGAGAAGCCTCCAGCCTGCCTAGTATGAAGCATGACAGTGGGGGGTCACAAGGGACACCACCTGCAAAGCAGTGAGAAGTGCAGCGTATAAACCTCCCAGGGAGAAAATGGGCAGTGCCAGCTGTACATGGAAAGGTGGGAGGGAAGGAGCGAGAAACAGGAAAGAAAGCAGGAATAAAGAGAAACCACACAACCTTTTCCTAGATACAGTTTTTCCTGTGTGTGTGAAGTGCTGGAATGAGCAAAAATTAAGAGCTAAACCATTCCAGATAACAAGGAAAAGAGTTAGAGAAAACAAAGCCATAGTTTTTTTTTAAATTGACCTTTTGTATTGTTGTGGTAAGTTTCTGAAGTGTAACCATCCTCAGGATATAACAGCCACACAATTGGTTTGCCAGGAACAAGAAACCATGATTAAAAAGTGGCAAGTTAAAAAAAAAGAGTGGGTTAGAGACAAGTTTGCATGGCACTTCACATGAATAGTTTCCTGAATAATTGGGTGCCGAATCTCTTTAAATACTTGAGTACACATTCTGAAGACATCACTGATGCAAACTCATGTTTACATTTAGCAAGGCCAGCTTCCTGGGAAATAGCATGTCAAAAACCAAGCCACAATCTTGCCCAGTCATCGCCCCATCCTGTTCTTACAAATAAGGAAGTCATAATTCACAGTGATTTCAGTCTGTTACTATGGAAATTGTTGTGGGATCAGAGTTTTGTTTTTATTAGCCAGAATCATGCGGTACTGGAATAAAAGAATCAGACATTAAAGATGGGAAGCCGTGTCACAGATAGTCCATCTCTTTCGCCCATGCACAATTATTCCTTTTCAGATACATTAGAGTTGTTTTCTCCTGTTCAAGATAAACTGGCAAATTGCTGCTTGCTGAGGGTATGTTATTGAATTACTGCTTATAAATCTGAATTAAGTTCACTTTTATGATTTTTAAGAGTAAAAATTAGTACAGGTATTCGGCACCTGCTTTGAGTTTTTCTGTGCACCTATCCCTAAGCCAAACATCTCTGCTCTGCCAGCAAGGTGTCTAACCTGCACCCTACGCTCAGCAAGTCTGATCTCTCAGACAGGAGCAGAACTCCCCGAGGTTGTGTGTGTGTGTGAGGGGGGTGTATAAAGGGCAGAAAGAGACTCAAACCTGAGCGCAAAGGTTTGGAAAATAATAAAAGAATAGCGACCCGAAAGGCCCAGAACTCGTTTGGTTAAGACCGTTACCTTTCGGCGCACAGTGCAGCGATGACACATCCACTCCCCTGGAGGCAACATTTCCTCGCTTAATGGAGGGTTACTACGAGAGAACATAAAGACAGAGTTTACTTTCAGATTTCAGCTCGAAGAACATGGCAAACCAGCCCAAACTAATTCCAGTTCCAGGAGTCTTCTCTGTTTTACTCAGGTTCTATGAACTGTGCTCCCTCAGTAGAAAGATCTCTGTAGTATACCTCCTCTTACCAATGAGGCAAATTATAAAAGAGTCTAAATCTCACTTCCACCTTCTGCTGTGAAAATCAGCCCTCCATAGTAAGTGTTTCTTTTCCACTACTGCGGGGCTTGCCCCACCCTTTTTGATTCAGGACAACAGACTACACGTGTTGCCAGAAGTCACCATTAATGGAGGCAAACCTCACTGCCGTAAACATATACACCAAGTATCTAGCCACCGTGATCATTCTAATCAAGTTCTTCAAAAGGTCTTTTAGACAGGGTCCCCAACTTCACTCAGCGAACAGGCTACAGCCACTTCTATTTAGTGTAAGAGCTAGCGCGTGTACATTTCCCCGAGATGGTTGGAGGGTACACCTCCAGCTCCAGTGAAGACATACTGGAAGCGAGTTCTTGCCATGAAACTGGCCTGCCCAGGAGCAGAAGAGGCATAGTATCGTACCAGTGTATCAGAATTAGCTAGGCGGCAGTAAAACATTGATCCTTAGCATCAGCTACTATCAGTGGCAATAAGGCCCTGGTATTCGACCAACCCATGAGACGCAGTTTGATTTGGATAGGAGTATATGATAGGCTGGACTCAAAGCATCAGCCTTTGGCCATTAATGAAGAGATATAGTACATCATCAGCAAGAAGCCCCCCAAAACTGAGAGATGTTAAACTACATACGTGAACCAGAGTCCATATTCCTTAGAACAGGATTTTCTATGCCTATCTTCTTTAAACATTTTTCTACTTGTCCACGCCTCCTTCCTATCTAAGTGATAAGGCCATTGGTGAAAGAATCACAAAGTTACTGTGTGATCACAGACTGGGAAGGGTGGAAATCCTTTTCACATGGCTTAATTACACTTCTGTCAATTTTCTAGAAGCAACAGAATTGTATAAAAATATTTGCTGGGCCTGGTCTGTGGCCAAGAGCAGCTCCAGTAGAAAGCATACAGAAGAGCCAGCCTACTGCCTGACTGAAGTGGGAAACGTGGCAGGAATCTTGGAAACCTGCAAAGTTTTTAAGGGGCTCACATCAGTAACCAATGTGAACATAAACTTACAAATTACAAATACATCTCAAACCCCTTTTCTCCTTCACCATCAAAAGAGAAATGAATTAAAAGTTGCCTTTGCAAGATTTGATGACTAAAATCAGCTTAAGCAGGGCCCAGAAAGAAGAAACATCTCATGAGAAACCCAAATTAAAAACAGACCAGTTTAAGGAGGGATAGGGTTAATGCTCACAAAGCCCTCCAGAGCAGTGGGATTTTGAAATCTGGCTCTTCTCTCAATATTACAACAGCATATGAGAGACATTTGAGAATTTTTTTTAAACATATCCCAAGACGTTTTGCTTATTGGTGTTTTGAAAAGAGACTTTCCCACACTAGAGAGCTAACAGGAGCAGAGCAGTACTGATGCAGCCGCACCACGCGGCTGGAAGAGAGCATGCCCCTGGACAGAATTAAACCACCCCCAACTAGCTGCAGCCGCTATGCTGGCAGGATGGCGTCTCTATGAGTGATTTAGGTCATTCTGGGCCGTGCGGCCCGCCTCCGCCCCCCAAGTGACATCACACTGACATAGCTGGAGATTTCTGTTCTTTTTTCCAGCATGAGATATGATTTAATCAGATCGCTAACTGTCTCAAGAAACAGAACTGCTGTCTGATGAACAGAGGACTCTGTTTCCAAAGTATATTTATTTGGATTTTAACTAAGTTAGCAGCAGTTCCCAGGCATGCTCCAGTTCTACAACGTCCTTTAGCCCAGTGAGCCCTCCTTCCGGCGCAGAGTAAATCCCCTGGTTTCAGCACTAGCACAAGCTGTGGGAGATCTCAATTCCTGCCCTGTTCTGCTAGACACCCTGGGTGACCTCAGGCAAGTCCCTCAGCCTGTGTCACTGCTCTGCATCCGTACCATGAGGGTGACGGCACATCCCTGTCTGAGCTCCTACAGTAACGGGGGCCAAAGGAACAGCTAAGTGTGTAGGGTCAGGGCCGTAGTTTGACAATACAGAAGTGCAGGTAATGACCAGAGTGTTAGCTAGCCTTTAAATACCAATATTTCTCACCAAAGAGCAGAGGTCTGTTAGGGTCCATCTCTAGCTCCCGAGTCCTTTTCACGACAACACACACTCAGACAAGCCGATGCCAAGCTAGCAGATGTCAACGATCTACTGTAAGTTCGTCTGAGCAAACAAATCCTTCTAAATAAGTCTACAGTGAGCCTGCCGGCTCCAGGTCCAAAGACGCAAGTGTTTGCTCCGTGGAGCACCCTAAAGCTAGCACAGGTCCCAGGCAGAGTTCCAGCCTCCACTTCGACTTCCTCCTTCTAAACCATGCCATGGCAGGAATTGGGCAAGGCGCACAAACACCCTGACACCAAGTCTCCCGCAGGCATCGACCCTCTCAGTTCCCGTTCTCTCTGGTCAGTTGCACAGATTATTCAAATGGTTCTCGCTGCATTTTTCCTCCAGTCTTTCCAAGTGGTAACACCCACCATTTCTGCTCTCAAAGAGGAGGGATTCAGTACAAACACCACATCTGGCAGCCCTTTGGAGAAACAAAAGTTCAGGATTTTTAGAGACCTGTGCTTCAGGTACCTCTGGCACACCTTTCTAGAATGCCCAGCAAAACACACCTGGAGTTTGTATCTCCACTGCCTGCAGGACTCAGGTGAACAGATGACCAAGCTCCTGGGAAAACAAAGCCTCTCTTTCAACCACAGGTGCCCAGACCAAGTGTCAGACACGTGGTTGAAATTCTGAGGATTTTGTGTCTTAAATTAACCTTTGGTTAACAGGTCCCTGACAACCACCACCTCAAATGGGCTCTTTAAAGTTTGGACTCATTGCAAGTCCTGAGGTACACTCAGCAATTGCTTCAGACTCTTCACACCCACTGGTTTAAGAGTTCTCCAAGGCAGAGGTTTTCAAACTTTTTTCCCTCAGGACCCAGCTGAAAAGATTTATTTATGCCCGTGACCCAGCAATTACATCTTTGAGCAATGCATCCCCGTCTGTCAGCAGCAGGAGGCACCGTGACACAGTGCCTGAGGGTAACCCACAGTTTGAAAACCATGCAGCTATCAGTCATTGATTTACTTTGGGGATCTTGCTGAGTCTCTGGCCACTCAATAAAAACCCAACCAATTAGCAGTTCCAAAACTGCAAGGAGGAACAGATCATACCCCAACAGCACTTCTGCTTTCAGATCCAACTCCACCAGAGCAGCTATTCCCCATTTTAAGGTATGTTTAGTGTGCCAACCCAGAAATACATACTGCCAGACACACTTCAGGCTACTGATTTTAACCCTCAGATATTTTTACAATGAAGTAGCAAACAAAGCAATGAATCCCAGGGAATGATGAAAAGGACAAATGATTTTTCAAAAGCCAAAATGTTTCCTCTGTTTATGCACAATATAGCTATACACAAAATTTTAGCAAGTCACTCAATACCCACACACACATCTCTTGCACTAGTTTTAAGAGAGACTTTTGGAACAGGATGCAAATTGCAAAGCCTCTCTGAGTAAAGTCACCATTTTGGATCAGCTACAGAAGGTCCTGAATTTACTTAGCCCTACAAGAGGGCCTAGCTACCACAATCAATGCTCCAGCCACGCCTGATTCTGGTCCTAGAGGATAATGAGCACTGTACAGCACTGCACTGCTCTACGCTGAGCCCGGAAAAAGCCACTGCCTGGGTTCTAATGCAAAGAGAAGGACCTTTCTTAACTAGTAATGAGCACATCCCCACCTCTTTCCAGCAGGCACACAAGAAATAAGATCTTTAAGCAAGACGGCAGTCCATGCTTTTGCGACCTCACAGAATTCTACTTGGAGCTGTGCAGTGTGGCTCTTTTCTGCCCACTATCTTTCACACTGAACACAAACCCCGAGAGCAGCACTTGTTGCTCAGCACCACCAACTCCAGTATGTATTTGCTTTTCTCTAGGGAATCGTATCGCAGATCGTTCTACAACTGCCTGCCCTCCACCCCACGTTATCATAACATGCCAGCAAAATGGTGCCGCAGCACTGACGTAAGATGGAAGGTTATCGACGTATGACCTGCAGCCGTAACATCTACACTTCAGAACTTAAGACTAAAGAAACACAACCCTCAGAACCAACACCTGACTTTCCGAGTTAAAAGACTAAAGCCGCACCTCCGAAAGGTCAGTCCTACAGACAGCTAAGTGAAGATCTGCATGGCTGTACCTCCCAGAAAAGGTGTTAAGTATTGTTTACACTGATACCCATTTTAACAATATAAGGGTTATACAAGATTCATTTTGCAAGTCTCCCCCATGAAATCATCGTTTAAATGGTTACGATGAAATCAAACAAGGCTCCCAAAGTGATCGGTATTCTAGGCGTTTTCGTCACGCAAACAACAGCATGACCCTCCTTTACTTTTCAATACCACACTTCTAAACTCACCTCTGATGCTGGTACTAGGCTAAATCCTGTAATTATGTTTACAACCATTCCCCGAGGTCAGCAAAGTAAAGAAAACAAACGCTCAAAGCAAGGGCACCCTCTCTGCTCTGCCAGGTAAGCAGCTTGGCCCAAAAGGAAGGGACTGTGACTGCCCTGGAAATAAAAGGTGATTACATTCCTGGTGACACCTTGCTGGAAAGAGGATTTGCAAAACCTGCGATGAGGGCACTCTCTGCCTCCTCATGCTAGAGGATGGAAGCCACTTCCCATCATGCCTTAATAATGGAGTGGAGAACGCTGGGGCTCAGTGTTTGTTCAAACTTTCTTGTAAGACTTTGATGCTGATGAATTGTGCGAAGGCAGTTTTCTACACTGCAAAGGAAAAGCCAGAACTTAACAGAAAAAACTGGGCACAAATTCACAGCAGCCCCTTCATTGGGTTCATTCAGTCAGCTTCCAAAACCTTCCAGGTGTGTAGTGGGATTTACAGACAGGCTTACACTGGAAGAGGATGGTGGGTAAGTTTGCCAGCAAGATAAAACGCAGAAGAGTGGAAAGCCTTCAGGTGGATTCTTATTCTAATGACGGATGCAACTACAGTGGTTCTAGGACCATCAGAGAAAACAAAGCTCATTGGCTTCCCAGTGTATTGTGTTGTAGAATGAGGGCCACAACTAAAACTAACAAGGGAACGAACCAGAATGCCAGGGTATTACAAATGCCCCAGTGAGAAATATAGAAAGGTGCATCATTTAAAAACTGCAGTTCTTGGAAACGGTTTTCCTGTGCCCACATTCCACACTTCTATTCACAGCTGCTCCCCAAAACCCTCCAGGCAAAGGACACCTGGAAGCAAGTGTCTGGAGCCAATACATTATACAGAGAATGAACAAGTCAACAAGTGCAGTTAGTCAAAATCTCTGCCTCTCGCAACTCTTCGACCATTCCAGTAGAGAGCTTTTGTGCCAAGAAACGGTTTGCTGGTTTATTTACCGGGGAAAAGGAAACGGAGACCTCGTATCTTTAAGACAGTTAGGAAAGATTGCAATTCCTTGCTCCCCCAACCATCCCAATGCCACCAAAATCTGCCCTAGTCTACACTGCCCACTCTTTCTGGCAACAGTTGAAGGAAACATGCAAGTTACTTCAAATACTTTGCATCTCCTTTCAACTTTCTAATGCTGAGGGGTCCACTGCACTGAGTCAAAGGAAAATGCAGTCCCCTCGATTCATGCTACTCCAGTTCAGCGGCTGGAGTTAATCCCCGCTCACAGACCAGCTCAATCAATCAGGGAATGGCAAATTTGCTGCCGCCAGTTCAACCAAGCCCTCTCTCCAAAAGGAAGTAGAAGAGAAGAGAGAATTCAGCAATGTGTTACACAGAGCTATTAAACAGCGTATCTAAGCTACTCCCACTTCACTATGGAGAGCCACCTGAAATGTTAGGCATGTTGGGCTCTCTCAAAGCTGTCAGCTTCCTGAGGTTTATAGGAAATCCAAAATGCCCATAAACAAGTCGAAGTACAGACCATCTCCAGTACTAATTATTTCCTCCTAGGAATTTTCAGCAATCCAATCCATCTCAACTATAATGTAGCTTCAGGAACAAAAACGAGAGTCCCGTGGCACCTTATAGACTAACAGATTTTCTTCAGCATAAGCTTTCATGGGCTATAATCCACTTTGTCAGGAACAAGGTATTCTATGGGCCTGATTAGACTTTAAGTGGCCATTTTTGTCAAGCAAGTTATCTAGTAAAGTTGTAAGATTTAAAGCTAATCAAAACTCTTTTTGCAGCATGTTTTAGTTGATAGGTCTTTATGGAAAGCTGCCCTAGAGGTCTCTAAGGATTTTGCACATTTCCCCCTAATTTTAAAAAGTTCAGTCTTCACAAGCATAAAGATAATGTGAACTGGAAGGAATACATTTAAGCTGTTTATATGCATTGCTGGCTCTAATCAGTACCACGTACAGCAAGGAGCCTTGATGAAAACTGCTCGATGACAATGGCGTTCAAGAGGGTTGTACAAGGAAGACTACAAATATATCATTACATAATTCTTGGATTAATCCCAGCTCCCCTAGAGTCCTGCATTCAATTGGGTCACTCAGATGCAAGGTACAGCAGAAAGAAAAAGGGTTCAGAGATGGACAATAGAGAAATCAGAAACCAGCAGTCACTTCCGTGTGAAGAGAAAGAAAAGAGGGGGAACATAAAGCTTCACTACACGATTCCGTAATTGTTTACTATGGGGTTTTTCTAAACGTCGTTCTGAAACAGCTAAAACTTGCCACTATCACAAAGCGAAAACTAGACCATCTGCTGGTCTGATTTGATACTGTAATACCTAGGCTCATGAAAGCGAGACACTAATAGAGCTGGATAAATAGTGGCATATCATGAGCTGCTGCTTTCCCCAAACATGTGAAAAATACATCTCCATCCTTCTAGGCAGCACAGCACTCCTGAGAACAAACTGTTAATCTGCTGTCTGATGAAGATTTGATGTGCACATATGTCCACTGGCATATGGTCCCCAAATCATTTCATTTGCTAATATGTGCTGGCCAAGGTCAGTCTCCAATGCCAGAAGTGGCAAACTAGCACCTTGCTTCTCCCACCACTCCCCATATCTTGAGTTATTAGCAGAGTTTGACTGGTGCCAGCCTACCAAGGACTGAAACACTCAGCTAACGCAGAAGATCAGACAGTCCATGAGAAAACCTGGAGAAAGCACCCCAGGGACAGACACTCTGGACGCTAAGTCTCCGTAAATAAACTTACTGGGTTATCTCAGGAAATTTCCAACTCAGGGAGTTACATTCTGCCAATGTAAAATTCACTCTGCTGGTGTCCTCCTCTCCTCTGAAGTGTTTGGTGTTATCAGAGTACACTGTACTTGCCTGGCATATGAAGCTATCCCTAAACAGTATTCAAAGTGATGTGAAATCCTCTTGGAACAAAAACGATTGAGATTAATACAGTATACAATATTGCACCTGCAAACAGACAGCAATATGTATGGGGGGTTCAGGCTGTCAGAATCACATGCAAACAAAGATTATTAACATCTGTGATGGATTTAAGCTCCATACAGTGGGATGAGACCCTCTTTACCCTGAAGAGATTAACAGCCAAGTCATTTTTGACTTATTAAAAAGCAAGAAAAGACTCCTCCCACCAAAATTGCAGACTGAAAACAAAAAACCCTAAAAATGTCAAATGCCAGGACAGTATCCAATACAAAAATTCCCCACTACATAAACAATATTTTCCTCACACAAAGCAGTCACCTGTGGAACTCAGTGCCAGGAGATGTCATGAAGGCCAAAAATGTAAATGGGTTCCAAAAAGAATAAGCTAGCTTCAGGAAGGCTAGGTCCATCAGTGACTATTGGCTAAGAGGGTAGGGGCACAGACCCATGCTGTGGGTGTCTCGTAAACCCCTGACTCCCGACGGGGGATGGACCACTCAAATCACCCTGTTCTGTTCACTCTCTTTGAAGAACCTGGCACCAGCCATTGATAAAAGACAGGATACAGGGAGAGATGGACTATTGGGCTGCTCCACTACAACCATTCCTATGAAATGTCTTACGCCGTGAGATGTGAGACCGTGTATATCCCAGCCAACGTAACTGTGCATGCGCCGGTGACCTCGAGACATTTCAAACATTTGGAAAACTACAAAGCATGTGATCGCTTACTGGAGTGAGCTCCATAGGTTAATTGTGTATTGCATACTATTTTAAAACCAGTTTTAAACTTCTTTGCTTTTCAGAATACTCCCTTACTTTTTCTCCTTGATGAAGAGCAACCAGCTGTGCCCATTTAGCTTCCGCTAAAACCATTTGTTGTTTTACATAACTCAAATTATGTTCTCTTACTTCTCATTTCTAGAACTGTTTATTATTAATTTACATTTTAAATTATTTAGTTTAACTGTTTCAATCTCTCCATGCACTGAAGCCTTTCCATCTCTCGCCTATTTTGTCATTCATTCCTGGGCCTCTATTTCTGCTCTGTGTTTCTGTGATGGAAATGCTCAAATGACTACATCTTCAAGGTGAGGATGTGTAATCCGCTTGGGGTTTTTTAGCCTTAGAAACAGAGGCATGTCAAATCAGGATGTCTGTTTGCTAGATGTTTCACTAACAAGACAGAAATGTGCACTGAGTGCTCCGAGTCGTTACAAAAGAGTTAAAACGTTGAATTTTTAATAGCGAACTTTTCTCCAAATATTTTAATGAAGTGGGTGTTTAAAACTTTTGTTTTATTTTGTTCAGTAGTCTGAATAAAAGCAGTATCTTCTCAGGCATCACCACAACACATCAGACTTTTCAGATCTTCATCTGGACTCAGAATATTTCCAGATAAAATAATAGTTTAAAAAACCCTCAAGCACATTTAAAAAAAAAAAAAAAAAAAAAAAAAGTGAAACTGAAAACCCACCCAGCAGTTTTCAATTTTTTTAAAAAAAGAGAATAAAAAGATAAACATGAGCACAACCCCCTTTTCCCCACCCCTTTCTTCATATCTGGCTCCTGTTACCACTATTCCTGGTGGACGGAAATCCTAAAAATAGTTAACACAATATCTCTCCCAAAAATCACAGCAGAAATTCAAGACCTGTGTAGGCACATAGTTTGTAATTATTAGGGTCCTTGTTAGATATTCAGGGAAGGTTTTTTGGTCTGTTAAATTGTGTCCTCAGGCCACTGCTAAATTCAAACTCCACAGAGCGCAATCTCTAGCTCATTCTAGGTTATTTCAAAAAGTGACTCATGCACAGCAGACATCAGCGGAAAAGGCTGAAGTGAGGTTCAGGCACTAGATTTCCTCCCAGCCTGCTGTTACAATATTTGCCTTTTGTACTCTTGAGATCCGATACACTGAACACCTCCCAGGAAATGCAATTTGTAAAAAGTATGTTAAAGGTGGAAAAAAAACCCACTGTAACTATTTCTACAGAGCAGAGACGCACACCTGCATGGCGACAACTACATTTACGTGCTCTGACAAGATTACAATCCACGGTGACACGGTATTTTCCCCTCTAATTGGCATTTATTACTCCAGGCCCTCGGCACCGCACAGCAGCCTACAACGGAAGTTGGGCAAAAGCCATGGTGTGAACTGATGGCTGGGGAAGAAGAAAAGCAGTCACATACAGTTTAGCCAGTAACTCAGTGCTCGCTTGTATTTTACTCCTGGCCCTGATCCACACACAAAGCTTGTGTCGACCTAGAGATGCGGCTCAGGGCTCTGAAAACCTCACACACCCAAGAGGCACATTTAAGCCAGGCTGACGCCTGGCATAGACATCACTACGTTGAGGGAAGAACTCTTCTGTCGAACTAGTTACTGCCTCTTGAGGGGGTGGATTTACTACAGTGAGGGAAAACCCCTCTGTAGTGAGGACGCCAACTGCAGCTACAACGGCATAGTGCAATTGTGTAAACAGGCTGGATCATGAATGGCACAACCCCCACATTATAGTTTGCACTCCTTCGCCGCCTTCACAGCCCTAAGCTTGCTTTCCGGAGTGGTCTTTCAGACTGCTAGTTCTTGCACGGATTTCGATTGTATTGCTGGATAAAGCCTCTGACTGCCAGATGCTACGATGGGATCACTTAATAATTGCCCCATCCTGTCCATTTCCTTTGAACCATCTGGCTTGGCCACCGCTAGAAGACGACATTGGGCTAGATGGCCCATTGGTCTGACCCAATACTCCTCCTCTTGGGATCCCTTGTTCCCATAACATTCCTCTCCCATTTAATGCACTGAGGTACACTTCCTTCCCTAATCTGGAAATTACTGCCTACTTTCTTCGTAGTAGGCTTCTGCTAGACAGTACTGACTTTAGGATTAAGGAGCAAAGTTCCTAGAACACAGGGAAAGTCAAGGAAGTGTCCAGCACATACTGACAGTCTAGGAACTGAGATATGTGTGCGTGCCTTTATTTTTATTACCAGCAGACGCACAAAGTGCCCCACCATTTGATAGCGCCTGGTGGAGAGCCAGTAGTCTGCCGCTGACATAAGCTAGTGGTCAGTTGTCAAAGATACGCGGCTAATCGGCCATTGAGGGTAGCTGCATCATCGGCCACTAGAAAAACTCCACTTAAAGAGACCGGCCGCGCAGTCACCCCGTCCTGTTCGAAATCAGTTCCAGGATGACCACAGGCAACTTGGCAGATCAAAACCCTGATGGACAGTGACAAGAGACTGACTAATGACTGTCGTCACTGGCCACTCCTTGCACCACGCAGATTCCACCGTCACGTCCTGTGGTGGCAGAAATGACCATAAAGGCTGTCAAGAGGGCAGGCAAGCTGGCTGGCAATCAAGCCGTGTTTATTAGGTGCCTTGACAGGCAGCAATCCAGCACTGCTGCTTTTCTTACATCAGTGCCCATGCTGAATGTGTTTTACAACTGACGCCCAGCAATCTGCTTTTCTTACAGACTCACAAGCTGGAATTGTCATTTATACACACATGCTCCGCATCCCGCAAATAAGATGGGGGGGGAGGGGGGATTACACCCAGACAAGAACAGTCTTACCCAGCAGCCAGTGCCCGCTGTTTCAAGGAAATGAACAGAATAGGGCAATCAAGGGACCCAGCCCCAGTCCTCCAGACCCAGAATCAGGCTGCCAGAAGCTTGTGGATGGCAACTACATGGAGTGGCATCCCTGACCATCTTGACTAATCCTCCATGAATTCAGCACATTCCTTTTGATTCCAGATACAGAAGAGTACACCAGAAGACTCAGTGGAGTTTCAAGTTGCCTCACAGCAGCCTTGTATCAGGCAGTGACACCAGACAAGGGTTTCAGAGACAGCATAGTTCAAGAGAGGTTCTGCTCTAGTCCCCACAACCACAGCTTCTTCATCACAAACAACTCACTCAGAGACCTGAGACACGCACTGGTGTACCGGGCTTAGCCACACACCCAAACTCAGATAACTCCTCTGTACAGTCTGTGAGTGACAGCACTATGAATATTTTATCAAAAGCACCTTGAATTACAGCTTCTGATTTATTATCCATCTCTAAAGGAAGCAAATGCTACTTTTCCTGATTTCTCTCTCACTAGCCAATACCAAAAACAGGAACACACATCTTTATTGTATTCTATAGCTAAGGCCCTGTACTAAAACAGGAGCTCTCCCTCTCTCTCTCTTTTTTTAAAAGAAAATTCATGAGGATAAATGGAGGACTGGCTTTCACAGAATTAATTTTACAACTTAATTTAGTCAGTTTAACCAGTTTAAAGGCCACAATGAAATTGACCAGCTAAGAT
Organism: Pelusios castaneus; assembly: GCA_007922175.1. Lineage (NCBI taxonomy): Eukaryota > Metazoa > Chordata > Testudines > Pelomedusidae > Pelusios > Pelusios castaneus. The sequence goes on from ML685939.1 coordinate 40,825, forward strand.
AATTTAAAAAAATAAAGACTTGGTTGTAAACATTTTCCATTACAAAAAAATTAAACACAGTTTGGGGCATTTCCATGATTTCTGTGGTGTCCCTTGATTTGCAATTGTCCTCCCTCCTTAAGATCTGCACAGTAGCCCTTAACTAATGGACATTATGCATCAAATCCAATTAAAACATCCCTGCTAAAGCAAGTGCCTTTAGGTATTAGAAATCCTTTGGGAGGAGCTTTACACATTCTGAAATGTTCCTGTGAGCCACACCTACAGATCTGGTAACATGCCAGAAGAGGACAGCTAGAAAGTATCTAGTAAAGTTAAGCTATAATGGGCACCATTGAGAAGAACAATGGATTCAACACAAACTGCATCACCGAAACACTTCACAAAACAGGATAGTTCAGAGAGATGCAACATAAAGCAATATATTCCCCTAGGCAAAGTAAAAGGACTTTTTAGTTTTTAATCAGTGAGCGATCTTTACCCCATATCTTTCAAACAACTTTACGTATCATTTCAATGTCTTTCCTAAAAAAGTTCAGTCCATCTGATATAGAGGTGGAGGAAGGATCCATGTTTCAGTTAAGCCCTTATGCACATCTTGTTGATTTTAGTAAGAGTCCCACAGAAGACTGGTAAACCTGATCCGATTCAATTGTAGTAGCAGTAACCACACTTCATTCCATATATTGTTAAACAAGCCAAGAGCCAATTTCACAAAAACAGGCACCCACATACACAAGACAGTGATAACTTTAGGGTCCCGAATTTCAAAACATTCACTTCATTACGTTGTGACAAACCAAACTCCAGAAAAGTCTAAGTTCTCTGCACAGCATTATCAGTATTTGAACTTTTCTGCCTTTGTATTTTGAAACCTCAGTGTGTAAACCGAAAAATCCCAAGAGCTTAACAGAGCAGCTATGGCTGATCATGTTACTGTGTCTAAAGGCACAAAGAATGACTTTTTTTTAATTAAGTAACTAGATCAGTGCAATTGCTTCTTTCATTAACTTTAATATCTCAGATTCCACACTGCTTCCTACAACACCTAAATAACAAAATTAAAGCATTAGAATTTGGCAAGAAGTGAATTCATTTAAAATATTTAGTTATTAAAAATAAACAGGTTTTTAAAGCACAAGTTGTTTCCTTACATAACTTCAGAATATGGTGATCTAATAGTTAGGAGCTCAAAAAAAAGCTTAAATTATGCCCAAGTCTCTGTATTCCAAGCTGACTTCAAGGGCCTTTTAAAGGATGAATTTTGCCAGTAAATTTTTCACATATAACGAGAACCTGGTTTTGACAGTAAACATTCAAACTTAAAATTTAAGTTAATTTCAACCTACAAAGGGCCAGTGTACAAGCTTTTTAAAAGTTATTAGTAATTTCAGTATTAAGTCACATTTCAACATCACATGTAAACCAATGCATTTAAATTTGCCCAATTCACTATTACTTAGTTGAGTGCCTAATTTTCTTGAGGCAGGATGTCCAGAGCACCTAATTTTATGGCCATTAAAACACCAAATCACTGAAATAAAGGAGGTGGCTCAGAATTTGGATGCCTCAAAGACTTTTTCTCCCATCAAAAAGTCAAGAGAAAGAGTGGAATCAAGCAGATACAAAAGTGAAAAATCAAAATTAACTCCTAAATGAATAACTAAATTGAATGCCAGCTTGGGCTAGGCCAAGAGACTAAGGGACAAAAAGTTATTCATGTCCTAGCAGTTAAACATGACAATTTTCCAGTCTAAATGTGAAACCTTTTACTGATTGGCTCAGAAAATAAAATATGCAAAAGACTAGTTTAGCTTCATCTGCTTCTCTTAGCAAGCAAGCTCTTACTCCAATCCTTCAACAACAGCATGTCAGAGGACTGCCAAATCAGAAAAGGGAAACAGAGCCAAAAACTCCAAATATAAACATGGGGAGGCAAGTGTTGCAAAAATGTTTGATGGAACCAGCAGACCTCCATACTCCATGCAGTGCTCTAACTCTGTGACAGCTACAAAATTCATCTGGTTCGGATTGACAGTCAACTATTAAGGGAAATGTAGGGGCACACCAGATTCACAATTTTGTGATGTCAATTCTGTCACAAAGAGCCATATTCACTTCCAAAGGAATTTGATTAGTTTCAGACAAGTTAAGTTGCTTCAGTATACTTTAACAAGGTACTCGGGAGCCAGACAAGCAGGCAATTATAAATGGGACTAACTGAATGCTGTGGTTCAGTAATTTGAGAGCACCCTGCAAACTAGGAAAAATAAATAGCACAACTTTAAAAAGTCAGTTCACCTGCTTTGTTTTACAACTGGTAAAAGTGGCAACAGAAGTTATCTGTTTTAAATCTGTGTTTTTCCACTCAATCACTTTCTGCTTAATCCTTCAGAAAAGCCATATTCAAAACTGTTGACATCACAATCATTTTGGGGACTGATCTCAAGCACAGGATCATGAGTTTATTGCAGGACCAGGCAGAAGAGAGACTGAGAGAGAGCAAGCTGTGAGAGTTACACACATCTAACTCAAGAGAAAAATACAGAAAGTTACTAGACAAGAAAACTACTTCTAGATCATTTTTGAAAAGTTTGTCCCAGCTCAAAAGCCCCCTTGGAATTGAGTTGTGTAGTAAAATTAAAGTGAAGTTTCTATTGAATTATATCTAGACCTGTTCAATAACTTGCATTCACAGTCACATAAGTAAGTGACAAATTAATCTGCAAGCTTCATAACAAATGCCGGTTTTAAGAGCTAAAACACAATAAAGCTTCCCTGGAAAAGGCTGGTAAGTGGAAAAGGCATTCTGAGCAAAATTTAAATCTGAAGAATCTGAGGAATATACTATACACAGTGTCATAGCCAATCTAGTTGAAGGGCACTACAGAATTTTCTATAAATACTACACCATCCACATTATTTGCAGCAAAGCTGACGAAATCCAACCAATGCTGAAAGGAATGTGAGAAAAGAAAATATAGATTTGATTTGGTTTTTCCCCAAACTATAATTTTTCTTGGACAAAATTAGAAGAGCAGTCAAATTCATAATAGATGAATCAGAGATCTGTTCCATCCACAGGAAGTCCCTCGACTGACAACCCATTTGTAACTACAAAGAACTTGGTAAAAACAACTCTTTTTGTCAGGTAAATATATTGTAACCAGACATGGAAATATTCTAAGTTAACATCTTTTTTTCAGCTATCTTCCAAATGTGTGGAAATACTATTGGAATCAAGATATGTTTAAGAACAAAACAGAGAACTTTAAGAAGGCTGGTCTTTTCTCCTCCAGTACTCCTGACACCCTAAACCAGTGGTTATCAAACTGCAGGCCAATCGGCACCCAGCTACGGCCCATGGAAAATCCTTTGGGCCACAGTATGCAGCCCACGATGGTAAACAGATTGAGAACTGCACTGAACCAAAAGAAAAATGAAACCACAGTGCCTGCCTGGATAAGGCCTCTAGACTTGCTTACTGGAACACACAGAACATGGAATGAACGTAAAGTACGTGGGGATGAGCTCGCCCAGCTGACTAAAACAGACTATGGAAGGAAAACCACACTGCAAAGCTTTTGGTTCTGTCCCGTCTGTTAAAACTCTCCCTTTGGAGAGAGACATATTTACCTACTTAAGCAGCACCCAAATTACAAGTTCTGTATATGCAGGAGGCAGTGTGACCTAGCAGACAGAGCACTGCACTGGGACTAGGTAAACAGGTTCTACTCTCGGCTCTGCCTCTTCCCCACTGGGCAAGTCACCTCCCCTCCTTATCCTCATTTTACAGATAATGGCCTCCTTTGGAAAGTGCTCCAGGATGTACTGCTGAAGAACTCTAAATAAAACTAAGTATTGTCAAATATAAGTTTCCTCATTGTTACACAACGTTTTAGAACAGTGAAAACAAACGAGGGAAATGCCTGGAAGATGCCTTGAACAGCAGGAGTTACAAGTTGGCCGTAGACTGGTATATTTAAGTTTATGGTCACTGTTTAAATTTACTTAAAGCAAGCGTTACTTTACGGTCGCAGATGAGCAGTGCAATGCAGAGATGGCATTCATGCCCAACGGAAGGAAGGGAAGTTTACTTTAACCAAGATGTCGGAGGTAAAGACAAAACCCAACTGCCCTTTTGAGGCAACTTGCCTCATTTGCATGTGTTTGCAAAGTGGCGTGCAAGCCTTTGGAAATGAGAAGAGCAAAGCGGCAAGGAGGCTCTCTTACTTCTGCTGAAGAAAAAGCAAGTTCAAGTTAAGCCTAAAAGGATTTGAATGCTGTGGCTGCATAAAGTGGGGGGCTGACCTTACACCCCTTTATCCTGGAAAGTAGTCTCACTGAAATCAACAGGACTAAAGCGAGAAGGGGCTCGCAGGATAGGGCCTTGCATTCATATAATGAAAACAGGAACTAATCAGTTGGTTCTAATTTAGTTCTGTCAACTGTAGGAAAAAAAAAAAGTCTCTGAATTGAATAAAACAACCAGTTTCCCAATCCAGATTATAAAACCCAGAAACTGTTGCCAAATTAAATCATGAAGTATGCGCCGAGTCTCCATGACCAGAAAGCGGATATTGACCATTATAATCAATCCTGGGCTGAGTCTCCATTAATTCATTCCCATTGAGAGGTCAGGTTTTAAGTAAGTGACAAACTGTACTCAGACCATCTCCTCCCATAAATTCTCAAGGTTTCTAGCAGCTATCCTGGTACAACGAACAAAGGAGACTCAAAACTGGATGGAGACTCAACATTTCTAGGCACTTCATTGGACTGGTTGAGATTTTTATCAACAGCATCCTAATGTAAAACATTCACTTGTCTATGGTGAACTACTGAGCCCTACATTATAAAACCCTGTCTCAAAATGCTAAAATGACAGCTATCTGAAGGAGAGCTTTGTGCACCTTCTTGTCTACCAGCAAAACAGATCGAACCAAAAAAAAAAGCCAACCTTTCCAGCAGGTTTTAAGTGCTCTATGCAATAAAACTACCAGGTGAACTTCCTCCAGGTAGAAATGATGCTATCATGGATAATAAAAATGGAGCTTCCTGTCTTGGCTATATGGATCTACAGAATGGTAACAGGACGCTCCCTACAGAACTCTGACCACACAGTTAATTTCCACAGCATCAATTATCAGTGTAATAAGTGCCCAAAGACCTGGAATTAGCATATAAAAAAGTAAAACCATTCAGCTAAAGTCACAAGGAGATGACTCTCGCGGGATAGCAAACAAAGATCTGAAGCATGAAAAACAATAAGGAATGTGGTTAAAAAAATCTCTCCCCCAGGAAGAATACCAATTCCCGGGAACTCCAGTGCTGCGACTTGTCCTGCTCCCTCCCCCATCCCGTTATCCACTTTGGTTGCATGAATTTCACACGAACCGCCCGCCGGAGTCAACCGCTGAAGGGAGAGGAGCAAATTCGCCTTCTATGCACCTGGCTTCCTCACGCAAAAGCAGGAAACAACATCTTGGGCCCGAAACTGAAATTCAGATGCATAGACAGACTTTGCTGGTTTGTTTTTTGTTATTAGGTCGCCAGGCTTCCTGGCAATGCACCGAAGGCGCACCCACAGCAGCCGCCCTAAGGGACAGCTTTGCAGCACACAATTCAAAGCTGCGAGGAACAGCAACAAGAGCCCGCGGTGGCATCCGGACTGGTCACTCCTCCAGAGGGAAGAGGCAGGCCCCAAGGGCAGGAGGGGCTGGGGAACAAAAGGGGCCGGGAGCCCGAGAAACCCGACAGCGGCGGTGCCAGGGGCTGGAAGTCCCACGCGCAGCCAAAATGGCGCTGAGAATAAAAATATAATTTAAAGGAAGGTCGCCATGTTGTAAACAGAGCAGGAGACACCGAGCCGGGCGGCGGGCGGACCTACCAGCACTGGAGGTGGAAGGCGGCCGGGCAGTGGTCGCAGCACAGCAGGTCCCCGCCTTCCTTGCAGCTGTCGCAGCTGTCGTGGTTGGTGGCCCGGCCGCTGCGCCGCGCCTCCTTCTCCGGCCGGCGGCTCCGCTTCTCGCCCTCCTCGCTGCGCGGCGGGGCCAGCAGGGCCTGGATTTGCTGCGGGACACGGGGCCGTGAGGGGCGGCGGGCCGGGGTAGGGCAGGGCCCACCTCGCCCCTCAGCCCCGGCCC
>ML685939.1:64679-123863 GCA_007922175.1 Pelusios castaneus
TGCGTGTGCGTGTGCGAGGGCAGCTGGGGGCGCGCCAGCCCTCGGAGGGGAGGGGAAGGCATCCAGGGGATGCCAAGGCAGCGACCTCCCACCCCATTGCTGAGCACCCATAGGTGGGGGGTCCTGCCGTGCCGAGGAGACAAAGGACGATGGGAAATGGGAGAGCAGGCTGCTACCCACCACCGAAGCCCTCGCTCTACCAATGCCCTCGCTCCCGACCCACAGCCCCCTGCTCTCCCAGCCACGGCGCTGCCCCGTGGGCCACTCCCATCTGTGATGGGGACACGTCCGGCTGCAGGCTACAGTAATCTGAGCCAAGAGGCTACGTCAGTGTCCCACACGCCAGACTCCCATCGCCCTCTGAGCCCCTCAGCTGCACAGGCCGCGTGCTCACCTGGGCCTCTCCAGGTAGGGTGCCAGCCTGGTGCTGCCCGGGCGCTCTCACTCCCCAGGCACCCGGAGCTCAACGCTTGCCTACAGGGAGAACTCCAGCATCCTGCTTGTGGGGGAAAGCTGGAAATGACCCCTGGAGGAGTGAGCAAAGAACTACCCACCCCGCCCAATGGCTCCTGGGGCCAGGAACAGGCACTGCTGGCCTGTTAGGCCTCTGGGACCCCTAGAGATGGACTCCAGCTGCACCCCATATATGCCAGGCCCTGCCCCGGCCCTGCCGCCAGGGTCTGCGCTGCGGGAAACCAGAGAACGAGCTGCTGCCTGATGCCTCCATGAATATCTCCCAACAGCCACGAACCTACACCTCAAACAGCAGAGCCTCTGCCGCGTCTGATGATGGGCACACAGGGCCCCAAAGCCAGGCAGAGGAGAAAGCCCCGGAGCTCTAAGCAGGACCATGGTGAGGGGCCAGGGGTGTAGCTGCCGCCCCCTGCCAAGAAGCGCCTCCAGCGAGCCCCACAGGAGGCTCCCCCCGGGTCTGCCAGAGTCAAGCCGTGGCCCTGCGGCACATGGGCGCTGTGCAGGGGAACGGCATCGGTGACAGGGTGCCTAGCTTTGCCCGTAATTATGTTAAATGAGCCCGTAATTGCTCACACCAATTATCTCTCCATTAGCGCGTCTCTCTGGTTGGTGCCCGTTTAACCTGATGGCGTCATGGAGAAATCCCAGCACTTCAAACAGGCTAATTGCCCCGCCTGGCTGCAGCTGTGCCAGGGAAGCTCCGTTCACCTGCATGGGAGGGCAGCAGGGTCTGCCGCACGGGCACCCTGGGCAATGAGACTCTTGCCAGGAGGGTGCTGTGCCATGCACTGAGCGCAGCAGGGAGATGGGTGTGTGGTCTGACCCCAGCATGGCTCCCTCTGCTCCACTTCCCCCAGCACCTCCAGCTGGTGACTCCACCAGACCCAGCCACCTGAATCCTGGGAGGGAGACGCCACTGGATGGCGGGGCCGTGTGGGGAGAAGCAGGGGGTGTATGGGACCCACACTCAGCCAGAGCTTGGCTGGCAGCTCCCTGCCAAGGTGATGAGCCGCCAGCCCAGGTAGGATGCTTGGCAGATGCACGCCCACACATGCCCAGGGTGCCCTCTGCACAAAGGAACTTCTGGGGAGAAAGGTGAACCCCAGGCTGGCTCCAGGGGAGGGGAAAGGGGCCCCTCCCATCCTCAGCAGCCAGCCCCTTTTCACCAGGGCCAGGCCAGCCCACTGCTACGCTCTCCGGCTCTGGCACGTGGGTTACCAGTCCCCCACCCTGTGCGTCCGAGGGTGGTGCTGCCTCAAGGGCCCTGGCTCTGTGTCCCGGGCACCACATCTCACCCTCCAACCCACGCTGCCCTGCTGCAGCTCTGCAACTCTCGGCCAGGCAGACGCTGCCCACCCGAGTGACCTGCTGCCCCCAACCAGCACCATGGGGCATCTGGCTGCCGGAGACAGCACCAAGGAACCTGCAGAGGCAGGTGGGAGGAAAGAGGCCTTCTCCCAGCCCCGTGCCAGGGCCAAGCTGGCTGGCGCACGGGGCTAAGGGGGACCGCGGCTCCCTCAGGGCCCTGCACGCAGGCTGTGCCCGTACCTTGGAAGTGGAAGCGGAAGGTGCCAGGGCCGGCAGGCTGGGGGCTCTGGAACCGCACGCTGACCCGGTTGATGGGGCTGCGGATCACCTGGCCCCGCATGAGGAAAGACTCGTTGGCCAGGACAACAGGCTCCACACCCCCGAAGGCCTCCACAGCGACCGTCTCCCCTTCCAACAGGCTGATGTTCTGGACCTGTGGGGAGAAGGGGGTGTTGTTGGGGGGCCCCAGGTTATCACTAGCCTCTGCGCCTGGCCCAAGGGCACAGCAGGGGCACTTCCCCCACCCTCGGCCTTGCCCCTGGGGCCACAGTCGCTACTGGGACAGCAGAGGGTGCCTCAGGCCCAGCTCCCCACCGCGCCCCGCCTGCCGAGTCCATAGATACCCCCTCGCCCACTCCTGCACCAGGCCTGCCAGCTCCAGGGGGCCACCCCGACCGGCCCCGCGAGGGGATGATGCCTCTCTCCTCTCCTGGAAAGGGGTGTGCCCACCCCACCTGCATCTGCAGCACCCCAGCCCTCCCAGCCAGGGCAGCGCCAGGCTGGGACATCTCTCTCCACTCCAGCAAAGCCTCTTCCCACTGCCAGTGAGAGGGCAGTGAAGCCTGTCTGCAAAGGCCAGGAACGGCAGCCACAGCCTTCAGACCTACTTAGCAGCCCCATAAATCTCGCCGCTTGCATTGCTGCTCCCATGCCGCGCAAGGTGCCAGACGTGGCTGCCAGGATGGCCGCGCTGGGCTGGCAGACAGAGCCGGCTTTCGTTCCAGGGTCTCAGAGCCCGGAGAGCATCACTGTCCCAGCGCACAGAAGCAGCGAGGGTCCAGGGACCCACCCACGTCACACAGTGCCATGCCGTGGCAGAGAACCCAGGAGTCCTGGCTCCCAGCCGTCCCCTCTGCCCCCACTCCACGCAGAGCCAAGCTGCCCCCAGGCTGTTTGCCCCAAGCCTGGAAAGGAGGTCTGGACCTATCGCAGCCCCAAACCCTGTCCTGGAGGAGGCAGCGTCTCCCCCCCAGCTGGTGCTGCCAATGCTGTGCCAAGCTCCCCCAGGGCACCCGCGCCAGCTCCCCCAAGCAGCACTCACGCCTGCGCTCTGTCGCCATGGAAACTGGTGGCGGTCCCAGCCAAGAGCATTTGGAGCATCATTCACGCCTGTGAGCTCTGTCGGCGCCAACCTGCTTCCTCTGCCCCCTGGGCCCATGGCACGTGGCCATGGGGGTGAGCAGCACCATGGGCCCTGCCCATTGCTCTCTGGGGTCGGCCCCAGGCATCGTCAGTGGCTTCTGGGTGCAGAAACTGGGTCTCCCCGCTCGTGACCGGAGCCCGGAGAGAGCTGAGCGCTGGGGAGCGGCAAAGTGCCCAGGAGGAGTTGGCGGGCTGGACGGAATGACATCCTGTCACCCTGGGAGGGGGCCATGGCTCTTCCTGTCTCTTCCGCGGGAGGCCGGGGCTATGTGGCCTGCACGGAGCCAGCACCAGATGACAGAACAGCCGGTGGTTCGTGCTGGCCTGACGCTGGGGATGGGCAGCCCCAGGGGCTGCGGTGATGGCAGGGAGAGCTGCACGGGTGCCCTGGGGCAGTGGGAATGTGGTTCCCTGGGACAAGGACAGCTGACGTGTGGGGCAACAGGGCTGCCAGATCCCCGAGCAGGGTAACGGGTGCTCAGGGGCTGGGTCAGGAGAGAGTCCCGTGAATCGCACAGCATGTAACTGAGTGTGCACATGGCTCCAGGGGTGGGACACACAGATGCTCCTTTGTCACTAACGCGCCGGTGACAGCCTACGGAAGCCGGCAAAGAGGAGAGCTCCTGGAAACAGCGGCTTTGGGCCCGGCGCTGTGGATCCTAGCCAGCAGGAGATGGAGAACCGCCAGCCACAGGGAGATCCAGATGGCAAAGAGGTGCTGCCAGCTGGCGAGAGAGGGCCCAACCACTGCGCTGGCAGGGTACGGAGCATCTGGCAGGATCTGCACAGCACCCAGATGGGGTGTGCACACTCACACACTCCTCCTGCACATGCACCATGCAGGCACCATCAGGCGCACACTCAGCACCCACAAGAGGAACATGGGCAGGGTCCGTGGCAGGAGCTGCAGCCACAGGCCGGGCTGCGTTTGGCTGTGCCTCTGCAGGGCATCGTGGGACTGTCAAGTGCTGCACGGGACTCGGCCAAAGCAGAGCGGCTCCACCCTGGCCGCTGGGGTGCAGGTCCTGCCGCTTCCCCACCAGGCTCAGCCCTGCTTCAGCTGAACTGCTTTCACAGCAGATTGGATCAAGCTGGGCACTGTTTGGTCCGCAGGAAGCCTGGCCAGGACAGCTGGGTGTGGCTCCATGCGCTCGGTGCAGGCTATGCCTGTGAACAGCTGGCTGGGTGGCTATCAGCTGACAGGTCGCCCTTGGGGGCAAGGCAGACAGAAGACACCGAGAGCTACAGCCCTGCGCTGGATCAGCCCTTTGGGCAGCGTGATCCAGCCAGGTGCCCACATGCCTGGCCAAGGGCTGAGGGGACCCTCGTTCTCCTGAGACAGCGGGAACGCGGCTTCCTGTCAGGCAGAACAGGCCAGGCCCTGCACACGGCTCGTAGACCAGCTGAACAAGGGACAGCCCTGTGGGCAGTCACAGCTGCCGTTCAACCTCGTGGCCCTTGTAGCTGGGGGCAGCCGTACAGCCCCATACCACCCCCAAGTACTGCCTATTTGTCCCAAACATCCTTTGCCCAGCCCCACCTCACTGGGGCAGCTGCGAGGATCCGGTCTCTGAGGCCTCCGCGGCGACAGCATCATCACTTATCCTGAGAAACTCCAGGCTGCTACCTTGTCTCATTACGAGGTGATTGGATATTAACGACGCCAATTAAGCAGCGCTACACGGTAATGAGCAGCAGCGCCAGCACACACGTCCTCGCCTTGCGCCGCTAATTACCGCGAGGTGCCTGCCGGGCAGTAGGTGTGGGTGTCAGAGCTCCCTGCAGTGCGGGCAAGCTACGGGGAGATTCAGGAACGGGATGACGGAGAACTCCGCGCTTGAGTCCATGGCAATTAGCTTTCCCACCCTCACAGCTGGCTCCAGGACAGAGCCAACAGCGGGTCCTGCAGGATCCAGGGGCTGATCCCTGTTCATCTCTTTGTGACACCACCCTAGTGCTGATGTGGGGTGACCATGGGCTGACCCCTCCTGGCTCTGGGGGGCAGGAAACTGGAACCTGGCTTAGAGCTAGAGCAGGACACGGGCCCTTCGGCCTGCAAGTACAGCCTGCGTCCTTCTCCTTCCGGTGCATTGTTCCTTGCCCAGGGCAGGCTGGAGCCTGCAGCCGGGTTCTTGATTTATGCATTCGGCGTTTGACAGCTGTGCCGTGCCGGGGTCTAATTAGGCCCCAGGAGGGGGCTGGCTGCGGGAGGGGCTCATTGTTCAAATGTCGCCAAATACCGCGTGCATTGATTTGACATTCTGCAGCACGGCGCGTGGCCTTTCGCTCGCTCGCCCTGGGCCCGTCATTCGGGGCTGGATTTGCTCCTCACTGACAACCCCTCCCCCCTTCGCTGCGCCCCTGCTCCCCGGCCATTCGCCCTATTGCCAACCGGCATTTCCCTCCCAGGTGCTTCTGGGGAGCCAAGAGACATCCCTGGGCCCGTGGCAGAGTAGGGTTTGTTTTTGATGCTCTCTCCATTCCCTTGGCACTGCGGCATCCTGCCTACAAAACAGGACCCCTACACAGGGCCCGCCCTGCCCCTCGAACCAGGCACCCCAAATGGTGATGCCCCACAATTAGCAAGTGTGGGAGACGCACAGCATGCCTTGTGCGGACGGATCTGCATATTGAGCGCCCCTCTCCGGTACCATCAGGGCTCTTTGTTGCAGGGGAAGAGAGCGGCACGGTGCTCAGTGCAGGCTCCGATTGCATGAGGATTAGCGGGTTGAGGGCAGCGAGGGTGGGAAGAGAAGCCCCATGCTGTGACCATTTGTAGGCCGTCCCCGTGTTTCCACTCATCATAAGAGATCCCATATGCCTGCAGTGACCCGCTGCTCAGAAACCCCTCCGCGCCTCCCACTCCTGCCACGCTGCTGCATTCAGGAGCCCAAGGCACCCACCTGGATCTCCACGCCGTAGCCAGGGTATCCAGAGATGCTGTAGGTGCAGTCCAGGCTGTCGTAGGGCGAGCTGACTGGCTCTGGAGACTCCAGGAAGCCCTCTGGGCCAGTGAGGTTCCAGATGCACGGAGCTGGGGACAAGAGGAAAGCAAGGGATCAGGCGGGTGTCAACCCAGCTCCCTGCCCAGCTGGCCCCTGCTGCTGCTCCCACCCCCCGAGATGGGGTGTAGCATCCTCTCTCCGTAGCATGGTCTCCTGGGGCACGGGGTGGCTCACGGCCTCACACCCATGGATCCCTTGTTAGTCTCATCCCTGGGTCCACACCAAGGGCCGCAAGCAGCCTGAGCCCTCTGGCCACCCCAGCCCCATCTCCTTTGATAGGGGAATTTGCCTATTACATGGCCTAGGGGTGCCTGCGTCTCTGGCAGGGGTGCAACAACGGGAGAAGTAGCCTAGGCTGGGCACAGGTCTTGTCTCACCGGGCTGTGCTGCGGGGCCCACCTGTAGTGCAACTCCCGCCACACCCTTCCCAGGGGGCCAGACACCACGGCCTCAGCCGCCCCCTCTACCACAGCAACGGCCGCCTCTCCCGCTGGGCCGGGCACCGCGAGAAGTGGCCTTGGCTGGAGCTCTGCTCGGCCAGACGAGGTCAAAGCATCTGGGCTCTGTGTGGCTGGAGGGACTTACAGGTGCTCCGTACCTGGACGGCACCTGTGCCACCAGCCCAATGGCCAGAGACAGCAGTGCCCTGGGCCGCGACCATCTTCCTGCCAGGCGGTGACGCGCTCGCAACGTGCAGCCAGTCGGAGCTGTGTCCCACTTCCCTAGCGCCACAACGTACCCGACTCCCCCCGCAGACCGGCCACGGCCACGGCCACGGCCACGGCCACGGCCACAGAGGATTGACTCCGAAGGCTGGAAAAATCGCCAGGGACAGCGAGCGAGAGCACAGGGGCCTTGCTCTCTTTCCTGGGCTGAGGATGCGTGAAGAGTGGACAGCTCCACACGCAGGAGACCGCGGGGCGTGGGACCTCGGGGGCTGGGCGGAGCACTGCCCTCACCTGGCACGGGAACCGTGGTGATGGTGGTCGTGGTGATGATGGTCGTGGTGGTTTCCTCGTCGTCCCCGGAAATGGTGGCCGTGGGGGCAGCCTGTGTTCCGGGCCCCTTGGGCCGTGGCAGCGCCTGGCTGGGCGCCCCCAGCGAGACAAACGGGGCTGTGGGGGTGGTGGCGAGACCCGGGTTGGGCAGGGCGGCCTGGGAGAAGATGGGCCCAGGGGTGACGGGCGGCTCCGTGAGGACAGAGACAGGGCTGGTCTCTGGGATGGCTGGCTGGGGGTCTGCCCAGGGCGCCACGTGGCCTGCAGCCACAGCGAACGCTGGTTTGACCATTTCCGGCATTGTCTCCGAGTCTCTGGCCTCGGCCTTCTCCCCGACCAGGGTGGTGGTGCCGGTCGTGGTCATGGGGGCCGTGGCGGGCATGGGGGGGGGCGAAGTCAGGTCAGAAAACATGGGGAGGTCATCTTGATTTGGCGGGTTGGCCATGGGCATCTGGGTAATCTGCCCTGGTGCATCGGGCAGGACCGGGCCAGGCCCCCCCAGGCCCCATGTGAGGAAGGGCACCTCCCTCAGGTAGTCCTTCTTCATCAGGGCCTCGTGCAGGAACTCCTCCAGCAGTGGGTGATGGTTGAGCAGCGTCAACGTGGGAGCCGTGGTGACAAAGGGGACCTGCCCCTCCAGCTCATCCGGAGTGGGAGGCACCGTCTGCTCCCTCTCACCCTCAGCGCTTCCTGCTGTCTTCTGGGCCACTGCGTTGGGCTCCTCCGAAGCAAAACCTGGAACGAGGAGAGAGGCAGCTGGGAACTTGGGTGGGCGGGCGGCCAAGAGGGAATGGGACCAGGACGGGAAGGGAAGGCTGCCTTTGGCCACACGAGACTGGGCTCTATCCGCCTCAGCATCGCAGCCCTGCCTCTGAGGGGACTGGGCGTGGCAGGCCACAGTGTGGCAGTGGCACCCTGAAGGTTCCCGTGTGCAGAACACCCCTGGACAGCCACCAGGAAAGCCCCAGGATGCTGGCTGCCCCCTGAGGCACCGCCTGAGCCCTCCATTGCTCAGGTCTGCCTGGAAAGTCTCTGCGACCAGCAGCCAGTTCCCTCCTCAGCTGAGGGCAGCCACGAGCCTCTGCCAAGCTGGTGGGTAGGAAGGGCCATGCCCACTGCACAGCCCTGCTCCTGGGCACAGAAAGGCCCCCAGTGATGTTCCTCTCTGACAGTGGGGCCAGGCCAAAGCCAGTGCCCCATACACTGCAACGGTGCCCAGAGCGTGCTGGTGCTTGGGGGCACAGCCCTTAGCCCAGGCCCTGGCATCCCACAGACCCCAATTACCAGGCATTGCTGACAGAGTGAACAGCTCCATGGGGCACCCCTGCCCTGGCTGGGGTCCTGGGCCCTGGTCTGGAGACGCCTGAGACACTGGCTGCCCCAGACCTGCACCCACCCCTCCCACCTGACCCCAGAAGAGACTCCCTGCCCTAAAAGAGGCTCACACATAACCAGAGCATTCCCAGCCCAGCCACGGGGCCAGGGCCAGTCTCTGGGCAAGAAACCCAGCTGTGACTCGAGCCGCGGGGAGGAGCGGATGGTATCTAAGAGGCGGTGCCAATCACATTCCACAAAGCTGGTGGTTTTATCAGGGAACGAGTTCCCGGGTAAGCGGAGCTGGAGACAGAACATCAGCCGACCCCCGGCTGGACGATCAGCAGGCACTGCCGTGGCTCCGCCGGTGGGCACATGGGACCCTGGCCCTGCCCTTGCTAATTGGTGGGCTCTGCTGCAGCTTGCTTTGCATCCAGGCCACAGCCATGTCCCGTCCAGCACCCGCCACACCTGGCCGTGTCCCCCTCCTGCTGTGAGGCGGCTCCCGTGGTCACGGACAGGCTGCTGCACACCCCCTCAGTGCAAACTCTGCTCCCCCGGAGCCTCCAAGTGCAGCTGTGGGACAGGGGCAGCCAGTGACCTGCACCCAGTCCGCTTCCCTAGCACACAGCTACTCTCCCTCTGGGCCCCCCACCCACCATTAGCCCTGCTGGGGGCCTGAGCCCCAGGCTGGATGACATGGATGAGAGGGGCACCCACCAGGGGCTGACACGGCAGCGTGGAGGAGCGAAAGGCGTATGTAGAGTTCCTGTAATGCCTCGCTCCCCCGACTGGGTGCCCAGGGCGCCTGTCCAGGGCAGAGCTGGGCCCAGCACAGCCTGGGACAGGGGCACATACACAGGCCTGGCCACCGGGGCAACACTTCGCACAGGGATTTCTACCCTGCCCCCCCTGACCCATCCAGATGAGGCCCCAAGGAGCAGCTGCCATTAACAGCCTATTCCGGCAGGTGGCACTCTTACAGGCTAACCTTCCCCTGCCCCCTACCCGGCCTCGCCAGCAAAAATCCTGAGCTGGGCCCTGACATGAGTTTTTATCTCTAAGCACCTTGGGTTGGTGCGCCAGGGCCTGTTCCCGGCGTCTTTCCCCGGGCATGGCGGCTGGGAACGCACGCGCTGCTGAAATTTCCCTGCATCACCTGACTCCAGGAGCTGCGACTTGAAAAAAGCAGCAACCTGGCAGGAGCTGGCCGCACCACGCTCCCGGCCTTCCCCTGCCAGCCACCCGGGACAGGGTGGGCATGGCAGCACCCACGGCTCCATGGCAGGCGCTCTCCCCTCCTGCCCTCGCTGCAGTTTCATTAGCAGACCTCCCTGCACATTACCTCCTAAGCTATGCAAATAACCTGTGCACGAAGCCATTTAAAGTATTTAGACTAAATGAGAAAAAGCTTTCATCAGCCCTAATGAGCCATTGAACATGCCTCCCTGGCGAATTCACTCTCCCGCGCTCTCCTCCCCACCATGGCCTGCGGGCGCGTGCCCTGAGACGCTGCCATGTGGCCTTTCTCCTGGGGGCGGCTCACATCTGTGACCCTACCAAGGGGTTAGAGCTCCCAGGACGCCCCCAGTTACAGCCGGCCCATGGCGATGTCACAGCTCAGCCACATGGCCACTGGTGCTACACTTACTGTAGGACCTACGTAAACAGTGGTGGATTGTTTATTTTCTCCAGACAAGCAGGTTGAGGGAATGGAGAACCCTTGCCCGTCCCAATGGGAACAACACTCCCACACTGCACTGTGCTTCTGGCCCCCTTGCACAGGGTGGGCTGATCTGGGGACAGGGCCCCCCCCAGGGAACTGTAAGGCGTCATGCCCGGGTGGGGCTGTTCCAATGGATCGTGTCCTTCGACTCTGGGGAGTCGAAGGACACGACCCGCTGGCGCCAGACACGTCCCCAGGGCCTACGCAGGCGCCCCCGATCCTGCCCCAGCCTGGCCCGTGCAGCGTGGCGCATGTCTGCAGGAGTGAGTGGTGCCAGGCGGCGCGGCGGGCGGCGTTGGTGCCCAGGACACGTCTTCACACGCTGCGCCCTCCCCGCCGACACGGTACTGCCAATTACGGGGTAATTATACCCAGCGCTACCAAGGCAGCGCCTTCGAGGATTAATTGCGATGCGGCTGCACTTTTAAGGAACTGTGAAGAGGGTTTAGTGTCACCGACTGTCTGGGGAAAGTTATCACTCTGGTTATTAAGACTCCATCGGGCAGGGGTTTACAGCAACGCGTCCTTCCCCCAGCTCCGCTGGTGCCTCTCATCCCCTTCCCCATCCCCATGCGGTTCTTCAGCACCTCAGGCTAGTTTAGACCCACTCTGACCCCCAGCAGCGGGTGTACGTAGGCAGGGCCCAAGGAGCCTGTCGGGGTGGGAAGCTGTGGAGGAAGACCCTGCTCTGCGGCCTCCGAAGCCAGTGGCTGGGCGCACCCCTGGAGACAGGGGGTGGCCCTGCTGCGGCAGCTCCCCCGGCGGAGCAGGAGAAATACGCCCCGCTACAGAAGTTCTCAAAGGTTAACTTGCACCCAGCACGCCTGGAATTATTTTTTAATAGGATCCATTTATTACGCCATAAAAGTTAATGAGTTTATCCTGAAGGGCGCCAGAATCCCTTTTAGGTTTTAATAGGGGATTACACTGCAGCCCAAGCCCTGCGCCGACTCATTAACCACAGCCTGCATTTGGGAGAAGAGACTCCTCAGCCCCCAGCCAACACTGCTGCCCCACCACAGCCAGGAGCCTTGTGGCCCCATAGGGCCCAGCCACTTGCAAAGGCTGCTGGGAACTCTGCCAGCCCAGACCGGGCACTTGGCAGTGAGACACTGTGCGGCTGCAGCCCTGCACAGGGCGTGATTGGCGCCCGGACAGGGGGCAGAAAAGAAGGACCCCCTTGGGGTCTTGGGGGCCAGCTTGCTCAGGCCAAGCCGACCCAACAGCCGTGGAGCAGCCGTGAGCAGAGGGGCCAGTAACTGCATGGGCTCATTGCCTCCCCAGGGCCAGGGCCACACGCCAGAGGGGCCAGCAGGGAGCCCGCGCTGCGCCTGGTGGGTGGTGCCCCAAGCGCCAGAGACAGGCTGCTCGGCCCGGATCTCGCCGAGTGGTTTTTTCTCCTGGCTGCTTTAAACGGCTGCGATAACTCTGCTCCCGCTGGTAGCTGGATGGCTCCGATAATGAGATGTAACTTCTCAATGGGTGTTTTGTGCTCCAGCAAAACGTGTAAATAAATTGAAATGCTAATAACGCCCCATCAGGAGAGATTCACTTCGCGACCCCCACGACCTCATCAGCGCCGGCTCCTCCACACCAGAGGCTGTGCAGAGAGAGACGGGGCACCGAGTAACGCGGGGCAGGGAAGGCGGCTTTCGGGGGGTGGGATTAAGGCAGCCAAATCAATGCCCACTGCCCTGGGCGCCACTGGGCCATCACCCAGCCTACAGCATCAACATCACCGCCCGCAAACACCAGCCCTCGGGCCAGGGGCACGCAGTGGGCGGGGGGCTGGAAACCAGCAGAGAAGATGTCATGGGAGCTGGGGGGAGGAGACAACTGCTTCCTGCAGGCCCCCTCCCCTCAGTCCCAATGCCCGGCCAAGCCCTGCTCCTTCCCAGTGTCCTGCAACCTGGCTTGGTGCAGGAATAGCCACTTCTCACCCTGCCCGGAGCAGGCTGGGTCCCAGCCCGGCCCACCCCTGGGCCGCAGCTGAGGACGTGCTTACGTCCCACTGGAGTAGGTGCTGCTCAGGACGCGTGCACGGCTGGCTGAGCGGAACGAGGGGAGCCCCCTTCCTCCTGGCCTTTCTCTGCCCTGATGCGCCCCCAGGCTCAGCGTCCCAGGGAACGGCTTCCGCAGCTGAAAGCAGGCAGCCAATGCCAGTGCTGGGGCAGGCGTGCGCTGAAGGCAGCCATCTCTCCCTGGTGGGTCGCCGGGCACCAGGAGCCGTTAGCAGGACTGGGCACCTGGGTCCACCAGGTGGGTGAAGGGTGCGGTGCCCAGGGTGGGACTGGCTGGGCATTAGGTGCGGGGCTGCCTGGCAAGCAGCCCACAGGGAACGGCTGGGCACCAGTACAGGGACACTCCTGCCACGCACAGCCCACGGTGACGAAAGTGAAGCACAGAGCGTGAGTCGTTTGCCTGACATCAGCCAGCGAGTCAGTGGGTTGGAACCCAGGATCCTGGCCCCCAGGCCCCCTTCCTGCCCGGGGCCAGGGATAGACCCTGCATCCACCCCTCCGGTTCGGCTCTGCACCCGACTGGCCGTGGAACAAGTCTAGAAAGAGACCACGCCGCAGCCCTGCCAGTGGGGGGTTGGAAGAGATGTTCCCTCGGGAAAACGGCTCCAATGCAGAGCTGCTGGGTGCAGGGATGGGGCAGCGCGGCTGCCTGTTAGCGGAAGGCCCGTCAGACGGCGGGATTAGGTACTGAGCCGGTAACAAACACTGGCAGATCAGCCTGCGCTGCGGCTAATCACATAAGGCAGCACCGGCTTCTGCTGAAGGAGGCTCGTCTGCTCAGCAAAGCCGGGAGAGGGAGAGAGAGCGCCTGTGCCGGGCCGCGGTGCCGACGGCACCCAGAGCTGCAGGGGGATTCCCAGCCGCCCACCCCTGGGCTGTCCAGTGCACCTGCCATGGGCTATGGCAAGCAGGGGAAGTTGGGGCTGGCCGGTGCTGGAGGGAGGGGGCCAGGAACCAGGTCCCTGCCCACCGACCTGCTCCAGCGGTGGGACACGAAGAGGGGAGCTCTGCGCCATGCCCTGCTCATATGTTCCCTGCGTGCTCCGATTGCTACCAGTGGGTACGTGGCGGGGATTCGGGAGCACATCTCCGTCGGATAGCTTGGACAAGGCTGCAAAGGGGCACGGAGCGCAGCAGGGCGGGGGGAAGGCGGCAGAGCCCCAGCGAGCACCCAGCGCCCAGCTCCTTTACCGGGGTCGTATTTGACTCCTGTGCAAACAGCAGTGTCTCAGCCGTCACTGCAAGGCCCAGCTCCAACAGGGACGCACACCGGGCTGGCCACAGCCCCACTGAGACCACAGCGGATTTGTGTGGAGACGCAGGCTCCTGGGGAGGGCGCTGCAGGCTGGCTCCCAGCAGCTTGTCCGCGCTTGGCACGCGCCGCACGCTGCCAGCCAGAGCAGGTGGTGTGGGGGCTAATCCGTCCCAGCACCAGTCTATTAACAGCATCAGGGCTCCTGGCGAGTAATCCTCCCTGTGCTGAATGAGGCGGGCGTGCGGGCGCTGGGGGTGTTCCCTGCAGAAATCAATAGCGTCGAGTGTAAAAAATAAACAAACAAACCGCAGCCAGGAAAGTGCTCGATCAATATCGCGCGGTGCACAGAGCATAACGCGGCGCCTGGCAGAGCGAGAGCGCCGGAGCCGCTGCTGCTCTGGGTGGTGGGTGTGCCAGCCAGCAGCTCTGGCACGCGCTCTGGAGCTGGGCACCCCTGGCCACACCAGGCCCCACGATATGAAACACAGAGCTGTTGGCATTGGCTGTGTGGGTCTGTGCCGGGTTGGAAGCAGCGTGGGCTGGCAGGCAGAGCACCAGACTGGGAGCTGGGAGAGTGAGCGCCATTCCTGGCCACTGCCCCAGCGCCATCCTGCCAGCCCTGCCTGGGGCTCTGCCATCCTGGCTGCTGCCATCCTTGCCCAGTCTCTGAAATCACTTTTACAGGCTTGCCCAGGCCCAGCCCGAGGGGCAGAAGTTTCCCTCTCCCAAACGTCCCCAAATGCCAGCGTGGCTTGCCTGCAGCCGGCGTCCTGGGCGTAAATCACCCGCACAGCAGCAGCAGGGCCCAGAAGAGCAGTGTCCTAATTACAGCAGGGAGGAGTCGTCTGGTGGGCTCTCCAGCCCCCCACGATCAGTCCCATCTGCTGCAGCATGGAGCCAGGCCGCTGTGGGGCCCAACAGGGGCTGGGTTTGGAGTCACCTGGCCGAGGACTCTCTGGCCTGCCCGGTGCGGCTGGTGTAGGTAACTGGCCAGGGCCCTGAGCCCACGGCTGAGGTCGGAGCTGGGCCCCACTGGCTTATCCCACTCTCCCATGCCTGCCCATCCCCATCCTCCGCGCCCACCTGCCAGAGCGCTCAGTTCCTGCCTCTGCTGCCAGCCACTCCCCACAGGAGACTCCATGGGCGAACTGCCCATTCCTCCACGATCGCCCGCCTGCTGCGTGCCCCCTGCCTGCACCATGCTGGAGCTCCCCACGCCAAGCCCGGCCCCTCTCCAATGCCAGCTAAGTGCCCAGCCCTGAGCCCCGAGGTTACAAGGAACCGACAGGCGGCAACCCAGAGCCTGGCCCGCTGTGTGCTCCATGGCACTGGTGCCACATCCAGCCTGAGGCAGCATGCTCCTGCCGCCAACCCCCACCCGCCCCAGGCAGCCCCCCAGAACTCCCCCCGGCCGTGCTGGGCTTTGCGGTGAGCCTGTCCCATTGGCTTTGGCTGGGCCCAAGCGGAAGGGCCAGGGAGTTACAGTGAGGAGCCCAGGGGCCCGGCCCTGGCTGTTTTCGCCCCAGCGCTGTTGGATAAAGGTGTTACTCCCAGGGTCCCGGCAAATGCCCCTCCGCACAGTGTTCCCTGTCCTGCTGCTGGGCTGTGCCCAGACGTGGCTGGCCGTGTGCCCTGGAGAGAGGTGAGGCGCAGGGGAAGACGGGGACACAGACACACGGTGCTGGCTGAGCTCTCTGCAAGCGCCACCCACGTCCCCAGCTAGCAGAGGGGCCTTTCGTTTTCCTTCTAATTGTCTAACGCGCCCCGGCTGGCAGGAGCCATGCCCAATCATTGCTCATTAACCTCCCCGCTAACAGCCCCTGTCTGTGCAGGAGGCTGGGCACGTGGCCGCCATGAAAATGAAGCAATTAGAGCGAGCCAGCAGCCCTGGGCAGAGGGTGGGGGAGTGGCCAGCTGACAATCCAGCTCCCTGCGACTCTGCGCCTGCTCCCGCCACCAATCAAAGCCCTCGTTCCTGTCCTTCAGCCTCAGGCCCCAAACCAGCAAACACCTGCAAAATACGCCAACAGCCTGTGGAGCCTCTGGCCCCCATCCCAACCCCATGCAGCTGCCCCTCCTGGCAGGGAACCCCCTCATGTTTGCAATGAGCACCCGCTGCACTGCCTGCCAAGCGAGGAGGCCAGGGCGCGGGCAGGTGGCCCTGGAGGCACGGAGGGCTCGCTTGGAGAGGAGTCAGTATATGGGCACTGCCTTCGCATGCTTTCCATCAGCCAAGCACGAAGGACAGATGAATCCAGGTGGGGAGCAGCTGGCGGAGCTGGGCCCAGGAAAAGGTCACTATAAATAAAACATGGCCAGGCTGCTCCCCTCCATGCATCCGCTGACCTTCGCTGGAGGAAATGAGATGTTCCCACCACGCACAGCCTCTGACTCCAGCCACGTGGAACGGGCCAGCCTGGAGTCCAGCTGGGCCACCCGGGAGGCAGATGGCTGGACCCAGACCAGCTCTGCCCCCCTCCAGAGCTCTCTCCGGCTGGCCTGTTTGGATTAAACCCTGGAGTCCAAAGAGCCCCCCAGGTTCTGCCTTGCTGGGCTCTGTCCCCCCTCTGGAGCTCCCAGCACTCCAGGCCAGTGCCCTGCCTGCCACATCCCCGCTGTGCTTTACAAACCAGAGGAAAACCAAGGGACCCGAGCCAACCCTAACCAAAGTCTGGGCAAAAAATCCCCGCGCTCTGGTGCTGCTATTGCGGTGAGGATGCAGAGAGGGCGCGACGGATCCCCCTAGGAATGGATGGAGGAGCGTTCAGAGCACAAAGCCAGGACGGGCGCACTAACGAGAACAGACAGGGCCTCCAGGGGGAGGGAGCCAACGATGGGACAGGGTGGGAGTGCCCCGGGAACGAGGGATCTGCTAATTAGCAGCAACCCGCCCTCGGACACACACCCTGCTGCTGCCGGGGTATCCCACCAGCTGCTCTGGGCGCCAGGCGGCTCTCCTGGGCCGGATGTCTGGAGCTGCCCCGCCCCGCCAGCCCCAGCTGGGAGCCTGGCACTGCAATCCTGCACTCATGGAAGGAGAGATCCACGCCAAGCCCCCGGCAAGGGGGCTCCCCCGGCCCCACCTCCCACACCGGAGCTCTGGGCAGCTGGGCTGGTTTAATATTCCTGCTGGCGCTCGCGAGGAAGCGTTTGACCTTGTGTGTTGTGCGATTCTCCTTGAATTGAACAGTCATTTACCCACTGACACGTGTCACATGTCGTCTCAATAGGCTCCCTCGAGCATCAAGGAGAAATACAGCGATGACAAACGACGGCTGACATATCAGCTGTGATGTTTGGAAATTACAGCCGTGTAGCGGTAATGGAGCTACCCTGTCAGGGCTCTGCTCCAGCCAGCCGCGCCCGCGCCAGGGACACACCAGGGTGGGGGCGCAGCCGGTGTGCCTACGCATGCCCCCTGGGACGCCAGCTGTAGGGGAAGGGCTGCTGCCTCCAAGGGGAGAGGGGAGGGAACGTCCGGGGTCACGCCACGAAGAAAAATCTGGACCAGCAGTGCGAGGCCCCGCGGGTGGGCGGAGCGCTGGAAGAGGGGGCCAGGCTGCTGGGAACAGCTGCTGCGATGGGGCAGCATCAGAGCCCATGGGCAGACTGCACTCTGGCCCTCCACGGGCAGCTAGAGGGGGGCCCATGGCTGCCCACAGCCGGCTAAGTGCCCTCTAGCCCCTGGTGGTCCCTGCGAACTCCATGGCTCCATCTGCCAGCTGGAGAGCTTCTTCCTGCCTCGTCTCTGGGCCAGCCCATCCTGGGTTGGTAAATCCGGGCTCTGCCAGCACTGCGTCTTCTCCTGCCACAGCTGTCTGGGAAGGAGGCTGCAGAGGCCAGGAGGCCTTGGCCCCTCCACGTGTCCCTCAAATGCCACAGCTCAGTAGGGCACTGCCCGCCCTTTGTGCCCGTCCCCATTGCTGCCCATGCTCAGTGACGCAAAGCCGGCTTGGCCGATCCCTTAGATGCCAGAATCTCAGGTCGCGATCCCCCAAACAGCAGCCTCCGATGCTCCCCAGCCTCCCCAGCTCCTGCGGCGGCCTCAGCCAGTGTCCGTCTAATCCTGATTCCCCGGCTCTCCCTCTGGAGCTAATGCGTTTGTACAGCAATTTCCATGAGCAGCGGAGATGATAAATTACACGTCTGCTGCTGTTTGGGACCCGGCCGTTACACCCAGCGCACATAAAAGGAGGCAGCCAGCTTTGCTGTGGCATTTTCTCCCCGAGCCAGCATCCCTTGAAACAACACCTCTCTCTTCTCATGGCACGCCGGTGCATGGCTGCGACTGCCGTTGGATTTCATTTGGGGCAGGGGAAAATAAGCGGCTGCCAGAGCCGTGAAAGGAAAGGAACAGGTGGAATGGCTAAATGGCGAGCGCCCTGCCTCTCCCGTCACAGCTGGAATGCACCCCGCAGCTCTGCTCCACAGGAGCCCCGGGCACTGCCCAGAGGCCAAGCAGGGCTGGCAGAAGCAGCAGGAGCCATTGGGCTGGGGTACGTGGCACAGCGCTGCGTGGACATTGCCCCAGCTCTGGCACGGAACTAGACAGGGTTAGCGAGGATGCGGCCGGGTGGGCAGAGTCGTCGGTGCAAGGAAAGAGCCTGCATTAGGCAGGGCGGGGGCGCAGCGCCATTCCTCACTGTGAACCCCCAGCACCAGCTGAAGTCCTGCATCCAGAACGGAGCAGCTGCCACTGAAGAGACATGGGGCAGGCCAGGCAAAGTCCACGGTGGGGGATCTGCTGTGCCTTGGGTGGGGGGAAAACCGGGGATGGCTCTGTCCTGCCCACGTAACACTAAATGCTGCTCCCTGCCCGTGCCTGGGTCAGACGGACCCCCACGTGGTCCAGCTCCCCAGAGCCTGTGCATTCCTCGCTCGCTTGCCAGGCGCTCCATGCAAACCCAATTTCCACCTTGGGCGAGGATGGCTCCCAAGCCACTGGTGACGTGCGGCCATTGACTGAGCGAGGGGGGCACCTTGGGCTGGAGGCACGTGGTAACGCTTATGTTCCCTGACTGGATGGCTGGTGCACTGTGTCCCCACGTGCTGACAGGAGTCCCCCAGGGGCGGCCTGGCCAGAAAGCAGATTGAGCAGCCAGGGAGGGGGCTCTGGGCTCATCTACATGACTGTTTGTGCAGCATCTGCCCAGTGCCAGGGTGCCAGCTGGGCACAGAGACACCACATATTTAGACAGGCACCAGCCTGCACCCCACACGTCTGGGCACCTGGGCTTTGCAGCTGCAACCATGCGCCACTCCAGGTGCAGGGGCTGGAGGTTCAGCCCAGCACAACGCCCCATGGGGGGAGTTGGGGCAGGCTGGTGGCGCTGAGCCATGTCCATAGGGCACCTTAGCTCCCACGCACACACAGCAAGCGGGGTGGGGGCTCAGTGATTGCCAAGGCCGCCCCTTGCAGGAAATCCGGGAGTGCTCAGCACCACAAGCCTGGCTGCAGTGCAGGGAACAAAAGCTGCTTTCTTCCCCACTTGCTCACTGAGCCCCCATCTCTCTGCCATCAGGAGAGGAGAGGCGCCGGCCGGGAGTACAGGGCAGATGGCAGTGTGGGAACCCCACAGCCCTACAGATAGACCCAGCACATGAAGCTGTCTAGTGGGGCTGCGGGAAGCCACGCAAGAGGGTAGGTTCAGTGCCCGTGGACAGTGGCTGGTTGGAGTTCTCTGCCTGCAGGACGACGGTTCTCCCGGTGAACTAGGAGTTTGGGGCCTGGCCCTGTTCTCACCACAAGCTCTCCAGTGCCTCAGTTTCCCCAGCCAAGGGGAGCAGTTGTCCAGCAGATGCTATGTAACCAGTGCAGCCCCTAGCGCCCGGTGAGCCTGCGGCGTGGAGGCTGCTGGCAATGTGGGATCCAGACCATGCCTCCCGAGGTGTCTTTGTGAAGAGCCACTCGACTTGTGCTGCTGCTGCTGCTAATCGGCTCCCCGGCGGGGGATCGGGAACGTGCGGCGACTGCCCTCCCCAGGGCCCCGCTGTTTGGAAACACGGCAGTAAAGCAGGAGATGGGAAGGGGGCAGCCCTCCAGCCTGATGTGGACAGATGGCCGGTGCTGAGCACGGCAGGAACACCAAGGCGCAGCAGGGGGGCAGCCCTCATTTGCCGAGACCCGGGGACTCCAGCTCTGTGGTTTTCAAGCGCCGGAAGCTCACCTGAACCACCCCATACAGTGGCCTTCCCTGGCCAGGCCCAGCCTGGGCTGACTCCCCAGGGGCAGGATTTCCATGGAGCTGGGCTGGCCGCTCTGCCCTGTCCAAGGCACAGTCCCCATGGCCCAGAGGATGAGGGACACCTGGGCTCCGAGCGGGGAAGGGGAAGAAGGCCTTGTGTGCTGAAGGAATGACTCAGGCGCCTGTTGAGGCATGTTGCCTGACCTGTCCCGCGGCTGGTATCCCACCTCGGTGGGTGCAGTGCCCTGTAGGGTGGCACCTCCTGGCTGGTCCATCTCCCTGCCGGCCTCATGTTTGTCTGACTGCTCCCCCACCCACTGTGGAGTGGTGACCATGCAGAAGACCCAGCTTCCTTTTCCAAGCCAGCTGCCCCTTGGGCGGGTCGGGTGGCTCCCAGAGCCGATGGGTGCCTAATCAGGGCTAGCGTGAGCCGTGCGAGTGAAGCAGAGAGAAGCTCCGCGTGTCAGTGTGTAAGTGAGATCAAGGTAGAGAGATTTTCCATTCCTGTTCTGATAAAGGCACAGCGCTGTTCAACGTGGCATGAGTGAACTCCATCTTGTTCGTTTCCCAAGTAAACTCTTTCTTGTACCACTGAACCTAAAAATACCTTGCTGGATTCTCCGCATGCTCAAGTGAGGAATGTATGTTCAGAGCCCAGAGACACCAATAGCAACAGAAAGGGAAGTGAAGACCCCAGTGCCCTGAAGGCCGAAGAATGCATCTCAACGACCCTAAAGCACAGAAGGATCTGCCCTGGGAAGGATGAAAGGATGGCAATAAGGGACTAATCCTGCTGGCAGCTAGCTGGTGATCAGCCACACTGAAGCTGGAGGCAGCGCGACACAGCGATACCCGCGGGCTGACAGGAGCTACGGTAACTTCGAAAGATGGGGTAAAACCACGGGAACTTTGGCACTGGATTCGTGTCCAAGAGAAGCCGGCTTCCAGGAGGCCGAGCAACGCGGGACAGGGCTGGTAATTGTATGCCGGCGCGTGGACCCTCCCTGGGCTGGCAACACGCCGGGGCCACTAGTGGGAAAAGGCCTGGGCAATTTTGCACAGCTGGCCACGCCCGGCAGCTGCCGTTCTGTAAGGGGCCCGGAGCCTCCATCGCCAGCACCTCAGTGGGTCTGGCAGACAGCCTGGCATGCCGTGAGCCGCGTCGGCGGGGACAGGATCTGGCCACTGCAGACTCGCCCGCTCTTAGCACCTCGCCAGCCAGCAAGGACGAGAGGAAACGATCCTTTACAAGGCGCCCTCCCCTGCCACTGTCTCTCTGTGACACACAGTAATTGAAATCCAGCCGCAGTACGCTTCTTCCCTCTCCCAGTTCAGCGGCTCAGCCCTGTCATCTTCAGGCTTCTCTCCTGAGCGGCCAAGGGGAGTAACTAGGGGCTGTGCGAGTTAGGAGCCAGCCAGGCTCCGTCCTGTTAGCACGGCTTCTGGTGTCCCCTGGCTCCACGAGTGGGCACAGCAGGGGTTTCTTGCAGAGCCGGGCCGACAGCACATGCCTGGACCTGCCGGCCCCTGTCCAAGCACGAGGCTGTGTCCTCACTTGGCTTCAGGCAATGAAGAAGCGATCTCCATCTTACAGCAGCAACAAAGGAGCAAGCCATGCCAGGAGAGGCTCCCAGGTAGCTGGCACGGCATGGAGCGAGAACCCACCTCACCAACTGGGCACTGGAGCCGGGCAAGGGTCTGGAGCTCTGAGGGAGTCCCCACCTCTCCCTGCAGGCCCATCCCTCAGCCAAGGTCCCAGCACCCCAGGGCGCAGGAAAGGAGACGAGACGGCGGGCAGATCCAAACCCACCTCCCATTCCAGGCTCAACCCTGAGACCCAGTCACTCGTCCTCGGGTCAGATACTAACCCTCCCAACACAGCTGCCTGTACCCCCGTTCCAACAGACCCTCACGCCGTGATCACAGCTGTGTATTTGCATAGGACCTACATTAAAGGGCTACTCAGCAATTCGATTCTGGAGTTACTGCCAGGGAGCCGTAGCAACAGACGCATCATCTTACAGACACTTCTCCCCCTGCATCCCCAGGTCCCGTGCCCCGCACGCTGCCCCAGAGCTCGCACCTGCCACAATCCTCCCCTTTCCATTTGCAAGTGGGGATTATCTGTTCCACGAGGCTCAGGCAGACACGTGCGAGGCGTTCCAACAAGATACAGATCCCCACACCTGGCGAGCGCTCACCTGGCACCGGCCTCCCACTGCTGTGCATGGGTCAGGGGCTCCGCAAAGGCGGAATGGGAATGGGGGCCCAACAAACGCTCCCTGGTGCTGCGGCTGGAAGCCAGTTCCCAAGCCAGCGAAAACACCCGCCCCTCCGGGATCAGCTGGAGTCCCTTTCGGATTCAGCTGGCATTGAGGGATCAGCGAGGCAGGACACTTGGGGAGAGGCTCTCATCTCTCGACGCTGGATCAAGTGACTGTGCTGAGCACACGTCCTATCTCTGCCACACATCCCCCACCCCTGCCGCAGCCAGGCAGCTGAGAAACTGCCCTTCACCCAAGGGAGGCCTGCGGAGTCCCTGACAGACCACGACTTCTCCTGTCCCCTCCTGGCAAACAGGAATCGGCAGGATTTGCTCAAAGTCACACAGCTCCCAGCCCTTTGCTCTCACCGCTAGGACACACTGCCTGTGGCAAGGACGCTCGGCTTACAGATCTTCCTGGCTCCTACACAAAACAGGATGTCCAGCAGAGACGGGAAAAGCTTCATTTACACAGGAGACATTTCCTTCTGCGCCTTTCCCTGCCTGCCAACCCCTGTTGGCCTCACCCACACAGGCTCCGGCTGTGAGATAGGGTGACCCGCAGTCCCCAGTTTATAGGGACAGCCCCAATATTCAGGGCTTTGCCTTACATAGGTGCCTATAACTCCCCAGCCCCATCCTGATTTTTCGCACTTGTTCTGGTCAGCCGAGCTGTGGGCCAGGCTTGGCTGAGGCTCCCTTGGCCTGTGCATCTACCCCTGTAGCGTAGCACTCCTGGGGTCTGGAAGAGAGGCGAGAGGCCATTGCAGCTGGGAATGGGTGAGGAGCATGCTGGAGCGGCTTGCCACCATCCCCAGATAGGCGCAGGGCAACTGGTGCACGCAGCAGGCTGGGCCCAAGGCCTCCATTCTATGCTGCAGGATCCGGCAGGAAGCCCAGGGAGAAGGGAACGAAGCAGCTGCCATTTCACCGAGCGCCTTCACTCCGCTGGCCAGCACTGCCCGGCCAATCTAGCCCACGGCTTCCGCACACATGCAGCGACCTACATTTCCTCCCTAAGCGCAGCGTCTGGGCAGCCCAGGCAGAGAAATCCTAGCACAACCAAGCAAGAGAAGAGAAGAATTCGCTCCAGGGAGGTCAGAGAGCTGCATCTGATCTTGAATTTCAAGCACCTCAACTCCATTTTCCCTGGGTCATAGCCGGCTCTCTGCTCATTAATATTTTAAACCTTCAGCACATCTCATTACTGGATTTAAATTATATATGCCAGAATGCCCACTGGAATTTGCAGCATGTAGGCCGTGTCTTAATGCTTTTCAGTAGGGCTGAAATTGAATGCAGCCTCAATCTGAACAACAGACACCTTTCTTGCGCTCACAGCACTTTCCTGAGACCCACCCACCAGCTCCCGAGGGCCCCCGCACAGCACGTGCTTACTTCACAGGCATGTGAGCCACCCACCCATGGGTCAGGTACACAAAGCTCAGAGCCCTTCCCGGCCTGAGGAACAGCAGGGCCCTGGCCCCACCCCACGTCAACCCAGCATGCTGAGCAGAAATGGAGCCACCAGGGCTGGGGACACTTTCACCTCCAGGTCACCAGCTCCACTCATGTCCCAGCTGCTCATCCAGAGCCGTGTGGGACAGCTCCCTACGCGCCCACCTGCTGGTACACTTGGTTCCCTGGTAAAGGAGACCGCTGCTTATGGGTTTGAAATCCTGGTCTGAACGCTTGAACACACAGCACTGGAATGGCCTTGCCCTGCGGCTTTTGGAGACGACGGATCGAGCCAGACTGTGCCTCTGGGGACAGCCCAACACCATCCTGCGGTGTCCAAAGGAACTGGATTTGGCAGGGATCCATGGTATTAACAATTGCAGGTGTCTGTATTAGTGCGGCACCAGCTGTTTGCGCCTGCACCCTCGGACTGTACTAGGAGCTTCGAAAGGACTTTTGGGAACAATGCCTCTGAGGGCAATTTCCCACTTGCAATCCTCCCTTGGAGGGGAAAACCCGCAGTCTGCTAATTCCCTGCCGCTGCAGCTCCGGATCAGAGACCCCAAACTGCAGAGAGGGTGAACCAAACGTGTGCTAGTTCTGAGCCGCAGCTGTGATGAACCAGTAATGAGCACCAGGGACCCAGGGTGGGGTTTGAAAGGACGGCGCTGCCAGAATCTACGTTTGGGGGGGTCTCTGGCAAGCTTCTCCGCACGTGTGTCGTGTGTGTCTTGCTGGTCTTACATGCGTTTTCTCTGTAGTACTTTTACCTTCCAAACACAGCACAAGTGCTGGGTGTTGGTAACTGTACCTGCTAGCCACCTCCAAAGGGACCGCGAGCAGTGACCTTGGGCGACCTGTCTGTGCATGGAAACACGGAGAAGGCAGGAAAGCACAGCCTGGGAATCCCTGGGCACCGGGAGAGAGACACGGGTCTCCATCCAGAAAGGCACCTGGACAGCTCCTTCATAATTCCTTTGCAAGCCAGCAACACACGTGATTTCTAGAAACAGGCCTGCAGAGATCGCCCCCGGCACCAGCGCCCTATGCCAGAGCCTGCCGGGCACCTCCCGCTGCCCCAATCCATCACCATTCCTGCACAGGAGGGTTTAGACCACATGAGACTTTTGCCTCCACCTGCTTGCAATTGACTGCTAATCCGGACGGCTCACCCCTCGCCCTTCCATGCCAGCGTGCGGTTACTGCATGGGCTCCAAGCAGTCTGCGCTGGAAAGGCAAAGGACTTGACCCCAGCGGGCAGGAACAAGTGGAAGAGGAGGCTGCCCAGGACAAACCTGCTTTCAGCTGAAGGACTCTCGGTGGTTGCACCTGAGGGGCAGGTAGCGCCAGGTGGAGGCTGTGCCTGGAGTTTATAAAGGCTTTGAGATCTCTCAGGAGAGGAGCTGGAGGGAGGGGAGTTCACGGGCACTCAGTCCTCGCAGCAAGCACGCAGGCTGTGCACAAAGGCCCAGCCAAAGCCAGCTGCCATTCCCTGAGGACAGACTGCTGGGACGTGACGGCATTTGAACTCAGCCCCAGCCAGTCCCTGGGCGTGAGCATCAGACCTGGCTGGTACGCGGCTCTGATGATGCGATTCCTTGCCAGCAGCACCCAAGTCTGCCAGGGCTGGCCCCGCTTGGCGCTGGGGCCTCTCTTCCTTGCGTTTATTTCAAAGGCTGCCCAGGGACATGCCGGCTGCCTGTTACTGACGAAGAAGCCATTACCACTCTGTTTATAGGCAGCTTTCAAGGGCCATCTTTCAATTGTGTGCATTTAAAGAATTGATTGGAGGCTAAATTATCCTATTCCCTGGCTCCAGGAGAAAGAACTTTCTTCCTCTCCATTATGGCCAGCTTGCCTCTGGCCCAGCCCTTCGCCTGGGTCCGTGCTGCGCCATCCCGCCTCTTCTCGCCCCCCTCTTCGGGGCAGGGATGCCATTAGCGCCCCCTTTGGAACATGGGCAACTCCAGAGCCCACACTGCCATCAGCCATAGAGGAGCCCGAATCTCCACGCCTGGGCCGCAGACTGCAACCTGCCCCGTGCCCGCGGAGCTGAAGAACGCCAACAGCCCCGTCTGCACAGCGTGCTTGGCCCACCAAACTCTCCTTGCCACACGGCAGACGAGCGCCGCACTGCGCCCCCCGGCATCAGCCACACCTGTTCACACGGGCTCTGCACACGTGCTCTGGGCCGCACACGAGGCGCCACGGGACGGCCTCTGGCCCCTAACACACGTGCCCTCTCCCATGACGACTCCCTGCCCATGCCCACGCAGGATCAGCCACTCCCAACAGCAACCCTGGCCAGAAGACAACACTGGCCCCACATGCAGGAAGTGCCTAATTCACCTCCTTAGCTCCCCAGACCAACTCAAAATGAAAGCCACACAAGACGCTGGCAGGCCTGGAGCCAGCCCCCCAGCTGGCCCCTCTGCCCAGCGCCTGCTGCCCCTTGCTGCCTGCCCTCCCCAGCTCCAGTCCCGGCGATGGCTTCTTGACTGCGTCTCACCCTCGCACAGGGAGCTGTCCAGGGTCTTCGGCTCTGACCAATACCCAATGAAGGCCAACCCCGTGTCATGTATCTGGGTTCGGGGAGTGCCAAGGGCCCCCTCAAGCCCCGCTGGCCCGTGACCAGGGTTCAGCTATCCTTAATTGCAGAGAAACTGCAGGCTCTGAGTGCGACCGCGGGACAGGAGCATGCCCACAGGCAAGGCAGGGCCTCCGGGCCTCCAGCTTCCGCTCTGCTCCTCACAGGCCACCTTAGCGCACTTCAGCCCAGGAACGGAGACAGGCGGGTGGCTCATGGCTACGCAGCTGTGAGGCCAGTTCTGACTGGCTCCTGGCTTTGTGGACGAGCAAGTTGTCCCCAGCACAAGCCCCATGCTCAGCTCCCCCTAGGGCTGCAGGGGGACAGGGAGGCCGCCACACTCGAGCCTCCATCCAGGCTCCAGTCCCACCCACCTCCTGCTTGGAAAGAGGCTGTCAGCCTCTGTGCCTACAGGCACCTCTTGCCCGTGCGTCCTCCCTACCTTTCATCTGCTTGCTGCTCAAAAGAAACACACATGCAGAGTTTAATTAACTTTATTGATATTCAGAAATTAGGAGAATGACTAAAGGTAATTGCTCATTAAAAACCATTACACTGACACAGCAGGCACCGTGCAGGCAGCCTCCTGCCTCGCAGCGATGGCTAGAGCCGTGCAGGTTGCTCCCTGGTGTGCCCAGGACGGCACTGATAGTGTGCAAGGCCCACGGGCCATCGCACTTCCCTGTAACAAAAGTGTGGGGAGCCTGGCCCGCATCCACTGGAGCGCAGTCCCCACCAGGTGAGCAGTGATGGCACACTGCACCATTCCCAAGAGCAGCTCCCTTAGCTCCCAGCCCCCCCAAGCCCCCAGGCCTCTAGTGGGGGGCAGCCCCCGGGAGGGCCAGGCCCTGATCACCTGCGTGACCCTGGAGTGACACACTTCACGGGAGTCTCTGGAGCTGGTCACACTGGTGGAATGTGGCGCAGTCCCAGGGCTGGATTAAGGCCACCTGGGCCCTGAACAAATAGGGAGGGCAGCGACGTGGGCCCAGGGGCTCCCCAGCATTCACCTGTGCCATTGGGGTTTATCTGCCTGGATGGGGCCTGGCCTGCTGCTGGCGAGGCCCCACAGAGCAGCAGGTGTGGGTGAACTCACTGAGCCAAAGGGAGTGGGTGGTGCCTCTCCGAGCAATTGGTTCAGGCTCTCTGCAGACACTGGCAGGCGCAGGCCGGGGTTTTGAGCTTTTCTCCACAACCACAAGAGCTTTTTCTTTAAAAACAGGAAGCTGAGATTCTGTGCTGACCACATGACAGGGGATGGACAGGGGCTAGGCACTGGCCTGCGGGAGCCGGGAACCAGCCGTAGGCCAGTATTGACCCAGCCAAGTTCAGACTGTGCTGAAACTCAGCTTGCCCCCAGCTGCTCTAGAAGGCAGATTTCAGGCACACAACTGTGGCTGGGAAATCCCAGAGAAACACTCCCAGGCCGAGAACTCCATTTCCCCCCAGAACCATCGTGCAAGGCATTGTGGGCAACAGCTGTATATCTGCCAGACAGCCAGTAATGTTGACATCTTTGCATTGCTTACAAGGCTAGATTACTGCCTAGAACATATGGCAGTTTATGTAACTAGCGATACACGGCTCCTGCTTGCACCTCTGCTATTAAACGTGTCTGCTCAGGGGCTTGCCCTCCGCCTGTGCGCTCGTCCACCCGGTGCCGGAAGGCCCTGATCAACCCCAACGTCTTAAAGCCCTTTTACCATTAAATCCGAGGAGAGAGAGACCCTGCAGCCAATTTTATTGCGCTACAAAAATAGCTTGTTCTGCAGGCAACTGGGGCCCTGGCAGCTCCCTGCCATTCTGGGCTGCTCAGGGTCTCTGAGAAGCACAACGTCCCAGCAAAGCTCAGCGGGATGGGAGTTCGAAATCACAGCCCACATTCCTGCCAGGGATCAGCACCAGCCATCAACATAAAAATAGATCCTAAGAAGCCAGCGGGACCCAAATATCCCATTGTTATTGTTAGGGGAGCTGCTCACATGGCGCGGAGTCGAGAACATCACGCTCTGTTAACTGGACCCCCGGCAAGCCAGCACCATTACTGTGGCCTCGGCTGACTACCGTGCAGCACACCCTGGGGCATTACACTCAGCTGACCATTCTGCGTGCTCAGGGTTGAACCATCTGGCGCCCCGCAGTCCGTGGCTCTGAGCCAAGCTAACCCAGCCCACGTCCTCCGAGGAGCCCGGAGCCCACCCCAGCCCTGTCCATCACAGACATACAACCCCCTCCAGAGGGGAGGAGGCAACCCGCTCAGCCGTTCCTCAGCTCATTTAATTACAGCCTCCCGCATCCTGAACTAACGCATATATATTTGGAAGACTGTAATTTTCCCGCACTGCGAGCAGAGAACGAGTCAGCCCTGCAGCCTAGCCTCCCGCCCCCGGCAAGCCTCCCCACTCCTGAAACCCTCCTGCGCATCTTAGGCTCCCCCGGGCTCCTGCCATATGGCTGGCTTCGAGCGCTCCCTTTCCAGCACAGGGTGTCATTCCCACTGCCATATGGCCATCTCCAAAACAGCAATGCCGAGACGGCGCAAACAAGCCAGGCTCGGCTCCAGTGGGTTGGTTTTTTTCCCAGGCATCTTCATTTCAGAGTGAGTTCAGAGCATGCCCCACCAGGTTTGGAAGGAAAAAGAGAGTTTGACACTTCGCAGCTCATGTTCCCTCTACCTCCAGCACCCAAGGGAAGGTGGCTGCTGTTTGCTTTTCCTCTAGCTAGCTCGCAGCAAGCTCTGGTTAACAAAGAGGCTCACCGCTCACCTTCTCCCCTAGGATTGCTCCCCTGCCTCCACCCACTGGGGCTGGAGTGCAGACAGCCAGAGACACTCAGCCCTTTGGCCCATGCTCGCAATTAAAGCACCAGCAAAAAGCTTGACATATTTTTCAAGATGGCCTCTGCATTTCCATGCAGGGAGCACGGCGGCAAGCTGAGTAATATCAGACTAATAGGGGAGTATTGGGGAGAATCATTGAGTCAAGGCTTTCTAGAGCTAACAAGTGTTCTGACTCATGTGAGCCGGGAGCTCAGGCCCCAGGCAAGCAGAGAAGCAAATCTCCAAGTCGCAGAGAAATCAATCCAGGAACACCCAGACCAAGGAGACTAGATTTAAGGGCATGTCTGACAATGTGGCAATTAAGGGAAACCCGAGGGGCCAGCCAGCCCACTGAGATGCAGGCAGGATAGGGGAGAGACGCGTTTCCAGGCTGTTCCAGCCAGTTTGAAGCAGCCTTCTCCCAGGAGCCAGGCGCTCTCTGCACTAGACTGGGCTGGTGGGGCCAAGGGGCTCACAAAATGCACAAGGGCCTGATCCAGTCCCAGCGAGGAGATGCTGATGGGTGCGCTGAGCTTCGGATGTGGCCCAGCCAGTTAACGAAACCCTGTGTTTCCCTCCGAGAGCTGCCCAGAGAGACGTGGCCAGGCACGGTGACAGGGCAGAGCCCGTCAGAGGAAATAAGGCAGTCCCTGATCTCGCCGAGACTCTCCCACGAAGTCTGGCCTGTCGTGGGAGTGCCCGTCACGGCTCTCTGGCGAAAAGATACAGGCCAGGGCTCAGGCGTGAGGAACGTTCTCCCTGCTCCAAGGGACCAGAGCTGGGGGATGTGTCTCCCACCGGCGGTTCCACCCTCCCCACATCTAGCCCCTGCTCACCTCCAGGGAGCAGATCAGGGAAGGAGGAAGCGACTGGTACACCAGAGATTAAGCAGAGCGCTCAGCCCCTGTCTCCCGCACCTGCGAGATTTGCGTGGGCTGTGCTCTGCCTGGGAGTGGGGAGGCCACGGAGCAAGGGGCTAGGCCAGCAGAGGGGCAGGAGCAGGTTGCACCAGCAGCACCTTTGTGCCCCCCAGCGGGGCCTGTGACCTGTCCTAACCCTAGGGGGCATCAAGGGGTTAAAAGAAAGAGGCGCCCACCAGGGGAGGCTCCAGGGAAGGGGATCGGAGCAGGGTGGGACAGGCTGCATGAGGCCAAGTGCCAGGCCAGGTGCAGTGGGGCCCAGGCCTCCTCTCCCCCCAGCGCCTTGTACCCAAAGGCCCCGGCTAAGCAGCCAGCCGGGGGGGGAAGGGGGGCAAAGCGCCCTGTCGCCCCGCAGCCGCTCAGCACAGCCCGGGACACACGGGCGCTCCCGGAAAGACGCAGGAGGGCCCGGGCAGGGAGACCACAGCACGCCGAAGGGATTTAGGAGCCCGGTGCCGGCAAGCGGCTCCTTTCCCCGGTGGGGCTGCACACGGCCCCGGGGCCGGGGCGGAGCGGGGCCGTCACACGGGCACTCCGAGCCGGCGAGACGAGGGAGCCGGGGCCGGGCCCCCCGCGGCAGCTCGCCCAAGTTCGCCCGCTCCAGCCCGGCTGCAGGGGGACCTCGCCGGCCGCCCCACTTCCGCCCCAGCGCCGGAGCGGATCCGCCGGGCCGGGCCGGGCCGAACCGAGTTGGCGGGAGCGCGCAACTTGGCAAAGTTTGGCGGCGGAGCGGCCGGGTGCGGACCGAGCCGAGCCGGACCGGACCGAGCCGGGCCCAGCCCGAGGGGGGCGCGGGGCGGCGATCCCTTACCTGCAGGCCGGCCCTGGAGCAGCGCGGCGAGCAGCAGCAGGCGGCGGGCGGGCCCCATGGCCGAGCCGAGCCGAGCCGAGCCGAGCCCGGGGCCCGTCAGCACCGCGGAGAGCGCCTGGCGTCTGCACCGGGCGGCGGTACCGTAACGCTGCGAGTAGCGCGCCCCGCCAATCCTGCGGGGCGCCCGGCTCGGCTCGGCTCGGCTCGGCTCGCCGGCTGGGGCGGGGGCGGTTCCTCCCTGCTGCGCTGGGCTGGGGGCGGGGGCGGCGTCGTCCCCCGCGCTGCCCCCCCGCGGCGCGGCCAAGTTGCTGGGAGTTGGGGGCGCGGCCCCCGAGGGGTGCTCGGCGCTGGAGGGGACGCGCTGCCGCCCGCCCGGCGCTGGAAGTGCTGATGCTGCAGCCCGGCCCGGCGGCGGGGCTAATGAAGATGGGGTTGGCGCACAACGGCGATAAATCCTGCCTGGCGCGCAATACATGGCAGGGCTGCAGCCGGCTGCCTCAGCACCGCTCCCCCGTGGGGCCGAGATCCTTGCTCTGCCTGGCACAGGGGTTACCGGACCGGTTTACTCCTCTGCCAGCCTCTGGAGGCCCAGGGCGCCCTGGCAGCCCCCTGGCTCCGCAGGGGCAATGTGCTGAATGGTGCTGGCCGTTCCGGACCGTGGGTGGATTCTTCTCATCCAGTCCATTTTTCCTTCCCAGCCTGGCTAGAGGAGTGATCAGAAAGTGACAGCAGGTGTCCGGCCGAGACAGCTGGCATTGGGCAACGAGCGGACGGGGCTCTGCGGCTGGCTGGCCGGCCAGCGCCATAAATAAACCAGCAGGCGGCTTGTTCCACAAAACACACCCTCCATCCAAACGCGCCTGGCTCCGGCCTTTGTGCAGACCCAAAGCACGTCTCAGCCCTTCTCCCCTGAACTACGTCCATGGACACCCGGCCGTGGGCTGCCCAGTGCAGATGTGGGCCAGAGCCACTCAGGCCCCTTGGCACCAGGACGGCTTTGGGGAGGTGGACCCCCCCTCCATCACCTGGTCCAGGCCCTGTTCATGGGGGCCTTTACCCCACAGAGCCTGCACTGCCACAGTGAAGACGACAAGGGCAGCAGATTGGCGCCAACCCAGCATCAGCGCCAGGTTTCTAGGCCTGCTGCACCAGCAGCCCTCCCCCGGGACCTGCTGGGGTCCCAGGCTGCAAGATCGGAAGGAGGAAGAGGCTGGCTGCAAACCACGATTGCCTAACGGAGCAGCGTGACCTTTCCCAGGTGGGTCCCCAGCCCAGTACGGGCTAGAAACGCCCAGCTGAAAGGGAAAAGTTCCTTGCACAATCCTTGCGTGGCCTTAGCCCCTCACTTGGACAGAAGGGTGCTTAGAGCACCTGGGAAGGAGTTACCTTCCAGACACAGGACCGCTTACTCCCTGTGTATGTTGGTGTGACCCCAGTGAAGCCACTGGAGGGCCAGCCGTATGCTGATCCAACGCTCCGGTGTAAGCCGACCGCACTGCACTCCTGCACTGGAAAGCCAGGCCTGGCACTGGGAGTGGTGCTTTAGAAATTGACAGCGATGGTCACTGCTTTCCACTCCTGCTCCGATGCGGCGGATACAGCCCCTTTCCACAGGAGAAGAGGAGAAAATGGCTGCAAGGAGGGGCAGGTTTAAATCATGCATTATTCAGAGTGGGAGGAAGCAGACTCTGCTTTTTAAATACCAGCACCAACAAGAAAATAATAGCTATTGTTTGAATGGCAGCCTAGGCATGCAAACTCCTTTGCAGTGACCCTGGAGTAAGTGAGGGCAGAGCGATCTAGGGGACACTGTACTTTCAGGTAAGTGGCAAAAAACAGCTGGTGTGGAAGCCCCAGCCCGCTCAGATGTTGTGGACTCCATGGAGAATTGGTTTCTGCTTCTTTTCATTGCAGGCGAGAAGCTAGGCACACACCTGCGAAGAGCTTTCAAGGCTAAATTTGAAACTTTGATCCTCGGGCACGCTATAAATGTTTAATGCTATAAAGCTCCAGGAAGGACGCAGAAGAGGGGCATTTTGAAGCCCATTGAACTTTCTAATATTATGATATTCAATCTGCTTGGCCCTTTCCCAGGCACGTACTTGGGAGTCTTAATGAGGGGGACGCCTTTCAAAATAGATGTTGATTTGAAAAGAAAACAAACAGTTGATTTGCAGGTCCTGGCAAAGCTTTATAGAGGGAAGCGATGGGAAGTTAAATGATAGCTGAATGCAAATACAGCTCAACAAACAAAGCAGCAAATAAAGTAGCAGATGAATAATCAGCCCCTTTGGAGGTGTGTGGATGTGAGCGGTGCCTCGGTGTGTTTGCATTTATCTGGAGTGCACGAGAAGCTGAAGACTGAATTTAATTGAAAACCTCGTCATTTCCCCATGGCTTCTCTCCACCAGCTGCAGGAGTGCAGCTTGTGTCCCCGCCGTTACGATTCTGGTGGTGGTGGACGTCTGGCCTCTTTCTCTAAAATGCCCCTTGCAGCTGGATGCCCGCAGGCTCAAGGGGAAGCTTGCAGGAGGTTCTTCCTAGGGCGAATGGAAAATGTCACAGCCCAGCGAGGCCATGCCTTAAACCATCCCCGGTGTAAGTCGACAGGCTACGGCTGAGCACCAGCCAGCACACCCTCGCCACGCCATGGCAGGTAGATGGCAAAAATCACTTGAGCAGCCAGGGCGCAATGAAGGCGCTAGCCAAGAGCTAGGAGTGGTGGGTCGAAATAAGCAGGTTAGGGTCCTAAATCAATAGATCCACACTGCGGAAGGGCCCAGGTTTGTGGTTTGCTTGACAGCTGAAGCCTCCGTGATGGTAGAAGAGGGCATGCCTGGACAAAGCGCACACCGGCCAACAGCCTAGTGAACTGTGAAACACGCAGGGCTAAGGCGACGGCCAGCCCAGCAATCGCAGGCTGAGAGGGGAAACAAAAGGAAAACAGCAGGTGCTCCAGGAGAATCATGAGCTGCTGGAGAAATGGCAGCCAAGGCCCTGGGGAAAGAGATGGCCAGCCTGGAGCCCGAGCGGGCTGGGGGTCTGCACTGCACTGTGATGGGGCCATCAGCATCAAGCAACAGAGAGAGGAAGAGTGGGTGGCTCATTCCAAGGAGAAGGAGGGGGAGCTTTAGCAAATACATCGGCCCTGACTCTCCCTGCCTTGCACATCACACCACCCTCACAGACGCCCCTGCACCAGAGTCAAAGGCTGTACAAGGGCAAGTGAGAACCGGGCCTGCATTAACACATGCCAACATCTACAGCAGCGTTCATTTCCCTCCTTCCCCCTCGGTCCTGGAAACAACAGCTCTGTCACTTTGAATGCAGATGTGGAAAGAGGGCAGGCAATAAACAGGAGTGAGGGACAGGACAGGAAATCTACAGCCTAGGTGCAAACAGCAGAGACACAGGTAGGGAGGCTCTGCTAAAAAAAGCCCTGAAAAGGACTGTAAAACAATTGGATTATGGCCTCCAAACATCTGGAAAGAATCCCCCCTTTTGCCCCTCGAACATTTTTTTTAACCTTTGAAATAACAGGAAGATTAAACGGTCCCTAATGTTGCTGGAGAGCTCCTAAGGGTCTCAGTAGGTACATTTCAAGTTTTGGAAGCTCAGATGCTGAGGTGGAAGATGAATCTTTCTCAAAGAAATCCTTTTTCTACAGTACTCATTAGGCATCAGAGTCAAATAAGCGTTTAAAAGCCAAAAGATTTAAACGTTCCTTCCCCTCTCAGCTACTCAACTTTCAATCACCATAACAAATCCTATAACCAGCTGCAAGCCTCTTGTGATTCCAGTTGCCAGCCTGACCTGGATTTCGAATGTGTAAAGAAGCAGGAATCCCCTTTGCCCTTTTTAAAAACAAACTTTTCTGCCATTCTCTCACCATCACAGACAAGCATGAAAAGAGTCAAAAGCGCAGTTGTATCTTATCTTTGCACGTCACCATTAACAAACCAAAGGAGTGGCCGTGTCAGTCTAGGTCAGCAAAACAAACAAGGAGTCCTGGGGCACTTTTACAAGACTAAAATGTATTTCTCGCATGAGCTTTCGTGGGAGAAAATCCCACTTCGTCAGACGCTTTGAACAAAGCAGACAGTCAGGGCAGAATATTTAGAGACCACAAGAGAAAAGGGCAGCTGGGTGGCAGGGAAAGATAGGAAAACATTGGCAGCACCACAGAATACAGTTGATCTGCAAGGTCACTAAGTGTCAAAGAGGCCGTGAGCTGCTGCGATCAATATGGACCCACCATGGGTACCAAAGATAGAGGGCACTTGTCAGGGGACTAGATTGGATTAGCAGGAGATGAGTGCTAGGGTATCAGTGCTTGGCTTGGTCTGACCCGCGAAGGAAATCAATGACCCAGAGGAAGAGCCATGCAGGGCTGGAGCTTGTCAGTGATCCAAGCAGATTAAGCCAGGGTACTCCATTATTATTAATTATTATTGAATAAGTGCTGACAAGACAGACAGTGTCTGCTCTGCAGAGCTGGTGAGCTAAGCCAGATGTAGAAGGGCAGACACAGAGGAGTGGGCCTGGAAAAGTAATGTATATTAGATTTATTTCAGTTGCCTTTGGTAGGAAGGAGGGCCAGAGACCAGGGTAATCTCGGTCAGAACCCTTCCTTGCCTCAGACTGCAGAGACTCGGCTCCCAGCCTCACAGCCCTGTGTGTTAGTATCTGCAAAATGCTCAGGGTGGCAGGTCAGCAACAAAGAAGGGGTTTGGGCAATTTCAGCCAGCCCCAAAACCTTCTTCCCCTCTTGTCGAGAGACAAAAGCCCCAATGTCCAGGCTCGGTGCTCTTAGGCAAATGCGAAAGCAGCTGCTCCGTGAGCCCCTGGGAGACGGAAAAGCTGGGAGCAGGGGCTGGCCGAGGCCGAGCTGAAAGGTAATTTAAGGGTTCTGGAGCACACCAAGTTGTCAAGTGTCCCTGATTCTTGCAATCTTGTTAAAAGATATGAAATCCAATCCCAACCCTTCTATCACACGACACTCCTCAGCTCAGATCATTAGAACTATCTAGGAGCCTCAAAGTCACACGTCGCCGGGCTGACACTAGATTGGACGCGAGACAGGCCGTTGTCATGAGCGCTCTTCTCTTGACATTCACCGCTCAGCTTGGCAGGAGCACGCCTGTCATCCCCCCAGCCCCCCCGCTCGCAGCTTTCTGTGCCGAGCAGTGCTGACCTCAATCTGGGCTTCACGCTCAGAGCCATCCAGTGCATTCTCCTTCCCACCCCAGCACAGGCCCGGGTGACAGACGCGGGGAAATGGCAGCTCTGACATGCCCTTGCATGCACTGCCCTGCTTCAGCACTCATTAGCTTTGCAGATTTAATGCTGATCAGGAAAGGAATTCAGAGGAGCTGGGGAATAGCCAAGCACCAGCCTCCTGCCCAGGATCCAGGTGAGGGTGGGCAGGGAAATGCAATCGGGAAGGAGCACGGACAGAGAGGGTTTCTATGTGGTCACCAAGCAATCAGGTGGCCAGCCAGGAAGCAGGACGCAGATCCCTGGATGCTGGCCCAC
Organism: Pelusios castaneus; assembly: GCA_007922175.1. NCBI lineage: Eukaryota > Metazoa > Chordata > Testudines > Pelomedusidae > Pelusios > Pelusios castaneus. The sequence goes on from ML685939.1 coordinate 100,780, forward strand.
CCAAGGCACAACAGCCAAGGCCAGTTTGCAGGAGCGCAGGGGCTGGTCTGAGACCAGGACCCGCCACAGCGTAGCAGCTGCCTGCCTGCCACGGCAGAACAAAACTGTCACATGGACATCCGTGCTACCAGCCGCTTAGTAATGCTAAACTGCAGCGTGTCATCTTTGAGAACGTCTTCTGTCTATCTCCATGGGAATCCCACGCAGCAGGCTGGCTCTTAATTAAGCCAGAGCTACATTCGCATAGACAGTGCCGCCAAGGCCCACCCTAAAGCCAGATCACACGCGGCGCGCCCCAGACCCGCCAGGGGCCCAGTGCTGGGCTGCCACCCAAGACACCTCGGGCCGAAAGCATTCAATGGTGCCACGCAAGGCCCCCGGTAACCTCATCCTGCAAGCACTTGGTGCAGACTGGCGGAGGGGGCACACGCTGGAGATTTACTTCCAGCAGCCTGAATGCAAGTCATTTGGCGTGAACATCTCCTGTTGCTCTTTGTGTGCAGGGAACAATTAACTAGTGGAGAGCGAGGAGGCGAGCCAGGCAGAAGCAGAAACATTTGGAGATGGGAGGTTTGCCAGGCTCCCATGAGGCATTGCAGGCTCTCGAAATAAGCAAAGCCTCATAACACGTTCGCTGGCCCAACAGCTCCAGCGAAGGAAGCGCTCGCTCGTCTCTTGCGGGGATAATAAGCAGCTGCCGAAAAGGCTTCCTGATGGGTCTTTTAGTCCCTCACCCCTCCCGGATAATTACAGCACGTTGAGTCACAGAGCCTGCATTGTCCAGCACCGCCCACCTACCGCACGGCAGGCTCGCTCTGGGCCGGGGGGATGGTGTAGAGAAAGGGACCGAACATCCAAAGCATCATCCAACTTGTACCCGGATAAACAGCCCCCACCCCTCGGCCCCAAGACAGAGGCTGAGTGCCCTGGGCTTGGCTCAGACTCTTCCAACTGCTTCTCTCTAATGAATTAAGAACTCAGTGAGCTGTGCAAGTTGGAAGCAATCTTTTTATTTATTGCTTAAACTCCAGCTCTATAAAGATGGCAGGAATCAGTGCTGCGTGTATCAGGGACCATGAGAAAAATCAATTCCATCATCTGCTGCCTTTTCTTTGCTAATAAGTTTCTTGAGATGTTTATCTTCCACATGGATTAGAGAGTTGATTTTCAATGACACAGGGGCTCGGAGCATTGCAGACAGGTAGCCAAAAATATCTATCAGAGCAGGCTTGCTGGAAAGGTTGTGCACAAACCGGCAGTCGAGACATCATCAAGGAGAACAGATCTGAATGATCTTGGCTACTGTATGAGTTGGGAAGAGGCACTGAGAACACAGGACTCATCTCGGGGCCGGTCTGCAGCCTCCCCGGGCACAGATTGTTAATTTATTCTTAGTTTGATTTTCTTCAGATCATCAGCTCGGCTCAGCAGGTAACTGAACGCCCAGGAAGCCACATCCAGAGGCAGCTCCCGAGACCAGCCAAGCTCTGGAAACACCAGGGGCACAAAGGCCCTGACTCCTCTGGCATAGTCCGCGGTGGCTTCTGCCTGTGGCCTCCCAGGTGATGGGAGACCCTGCCCGCGCCTGGTTTGGGTCCTCAGTCTTGTCTGGCTGCTATTTGCAGGCCTGTGCTACGCAGGGCATGACAGTGGGGGGCAATGTAGCTCCCGGTCTGTGGGGCACCCCCCAGCACTGACTTCAGCTGATGCCCCCACTCCACCCCCTCCCATGGCCTGGTCCACGCCAGGCTGGCTGGAGCCTGCACCCCAGCCTGACGGTTGTAGCTGGACAGCGCAGGGGAGCTGCAGAGAAGGGCTGGGACCTGGCACAATCCCCTCCCTGTCGCTCCCTTCCCCCAGCAGGCCAGCTCAGCTCCGTGGGCCTTGCCACAGCCTGGGCCATCTCGCAGGGAGAAAAGGAAATGCAGTCAAATCTCCTCGAGGGAGCAGGGTGTGCTGTCCCGAGACAGGCTAACGGGCTCAAAGCGGGGAGATCACAGCACTGGCCTCAAAGCTGGCCGCGGCTGCAGCGAAGTGCGACCCTGGCAGCTCTGCAGCGGGCCCCAGCACCAGAGGTGGGCGCAGGCAGAGGCTGTCTCGATCAGGCCCCCAGACAGCCCACACGGCACGGCAGCCCACACGGCACGGCACACTGGTGCTACTAGAGCACAGCCATGGGGAGACACAGGGACTCCCTGCCCTGCAGCGAATCCACCTCCCCAGGTGGCAAGAGCTGGGTGAGGGAAGACTTTGTCTATCAGCCTCACTCTGCCTACCCCAGGGTTACTCAGTGCAGACCCCGAGATACACGTACCCAGCCCTTGCGCGGAGTGATGCGACAACTCCCGGCCAGCGACCTGGCTTTGAATTTCTGCAATGCTGGCGGCGATGTTCTCATTACCCCTGGTGCAGCTCGCTGGGGGATGGAAACGCCGGGAAGACAAAAGGTGTTGAAACCCCTGGGGGTATAAGTCAGCTTGGGACTTCAGGGCTAATTTATCCTCAGCCTCAGGGGAACCCTGCACAATTTGCGCTGGAATTCATAGATGTGCCAGAGTCTGAAAATCACGGGCTGAACAGAGTCCTGGGCCCTCTTCCAGCCTCTCCTTTCCCCTCCAGGTTTGCACACTTCAATGCTGGCAGGCGCTGTTTTGAAGGCACATGGAGCGTTGCCGATTCACACAGCTGTGTTGATGCCTCCCGGTAGCTGGGGCCTTCCAGAGCCTTGGGAGGGGACCACAGGAAAAACTCAGCTTCCAGCCTTGCTGGCTGCAGGGATCGGCTGGAAATGTGGCCCCTCCCGGCTCACAAATCACAAGGCAAATCAGAATCATTTGAAGCTCACCGGATCTGGGGAGCCCTGACCCCTCACTGCCTGCGGCCAGCTGCACAGCAAGGAGCTGGCACAGCGTAGCTCAGCCTGCACGGGGGCCCTTTTCCACACGCTCAATGGATCTGAAGACACCTGCTTGCACCAGTTTAATTCAGCCACACCTGGCTTTGCTGGGCCTGACTCCCTGCCCATGGAGGCTTCTCTGGAGCTGCTGCTAACGAAGATCCCTGAGCTCCTCAGCCTGCCACGTTCTCCTGTCCTTAGTCCTCTTTCTGGGCTGGCAGCAGAAGCGAGTGGCTCACGGTTACCCCTGAGGAGTCTGGCACTAGGAGACGCTTGGTCTCTGCTCTTCATTGCACAAAGTCAACAATTCCCTCTCTTCTCGGGAATCAACTGCAGAATTCCCCCCAGAGCCTGACACAAAAACCATCACGTGGCACCCCACAAACCTCACACTACCTGCCTCCCCATGTACGGATTTCTACAAAAACGGTGACACGTTCTCTGGGGAAAGGGGGATTTTACCTGGCACAGAACAAGCAAAGGTTTGCAATTCACCCCCTGGCTGGAATGTTTCCAGAGATAAAGGGGTTCAACGGTTTTAGGACCAGAGAGGACTGTTCAGAGATCCCTGTATCCAGTCCCATCATCTGTGGCTGAGCTAGAGAGGAGCTTTGAGAAAGACACACAGTCATGATATAAAGTTCCCAAATCATGGAGAGTCCACCATCCTCCCCTTGTCTGAAGGCTGGACCTTTATGTGAGTCACACTGCAAACACACCATCTTTGGCAAGGGAAATGGGACAACTTGTCCATAAATCTCATCTACCACAGCTCCGAAAGCGCCAGCTGAACTCTGACCTGCTCCCTGCCTCTGTCCGGACGATGACACCGCTGCCGTTTTACATCCGTGTTCTATGCCCCCAGCTGCAAGGGTAACCTTTCTCCTGTCAGTGCAATGAACTGCAGTCAGTCCTCAGCCCAGGCAGGCTGGCTCGCATAAGGTATTTTCTAGGACGGAAGCAATATGGAGCTCCAGGCAGGTTCCATTGTTAGATACAGCAACCACTTTGTCACAAATAATGGACTCAAGTCTCCCACCTTGGGAGATCACACACACCAGTGCAAAGCGGCCGCACAACACGACTGCCTTGCTCTGCTAGCAATTTGCACCTACATTGCCCAGGTTTAAATGAACACACAGCCCAAAAGGCAACTGGGAATCAGACCCCAGGTCCACATCTGTTGTGCGTGTCCCGCATCAGATGGGCTTTCCCTTTTCTCTCCTACTGGCCCAGCTCAGGGAGAAGGAAGGCGAGTTCATCGCTTCCACAAGTGTTCATTTGGCATCAGGTGCACAACATGAGCCAGACGCTGCCCATCTTGAGGCTCCAGCAGCTCCTTGGATGGAGCCTGCAGGACTGGCAGCTCCAAAAAGTAACCTCTTTAGCTTGAAATTTGGGCACATCTGAGCTGGAACTGCTGAGGGATAATGGCATCTTTTCAGAGCCACTGTGAGATAAAATCAGGGCCCAGCAGCTGTTCTTGGAAACATACAGCAGGTAGCCACGTTTGCTGAACACGAAACGAACTGGATTGCAGCACGCACACATTCCTGGCGGCCAGGCACCAGAACTCCGCCGCTCTGAATCCCTCCCCTGCTGCTTGCTACACAATGAGATCGCGGGTTACCGTAAGATTGTGACATCACAGGTGATCTGGCCACCGAGGGAAATGCCTCCAAACAGCAGGCAGAGAGCTAGATGAAACTAGAATTTGTATCCGCTATTACACACACACACTGCGCGCAGATACAATCTGCACCAGCACACAGACACACATTGCACACCAGCTCCCCTCTGTCCTAGCTCTGAATCTCCCCAGCGCCAGGCAGGCCAGCTCCGCGCTGAGTTCTTTTCATGGCGCAGACAGCCCCATCAATCTGGCTTGGCAAGTATTTCATTTTTACAGTCCAGCCTGCAGAGCTCTCCTGACCCTCACATGCTTCTTTAGGAAACTGATTTCTTGCTGCCATGAAAATCACTTCCAGTTAATTTAAACCTGGGTCAAGAGGAACATGCGGGGACAAAGGCGCCAGGGATTTTTTCCCCTCCATCTCCTCTCTCCTGCACTCTCTGAATTTATCGGCAGCAGGGCCCAGCCGCTGGCCGCAGCAGCAGGCATGGGAGACCTGAACGGAGCAGTAGGAGAAAGGAGATGGGCTCCCAGGGCAGCTGGTCCCCAACAGCCACAGAGCCGGTCAGCAGCAGCAACAGAGGGGACAGAGCAGCTCCCTGCGACAGCCCATCTTTGGGCAGAGGAGGGCCACCTCTGCATTACAGAGCCCAGAGATCTGACATCAGGGGACGGGGGGCTCTGTAGCCAAGCTGTGGGACTAGGAGGTGAAGGGCAGGGCTGGGCTGGGTCCCAGAAGGCACCCTTCTTAACCCCTCCCCCAGGACCACCCTGCAAACACCAAACCCCCCCAGTCAACACTCAGCGCACGTCTCGCCAAGCCAGCAGGGCCCCCATCTCCAACGTGCCCGGCAGAGTGCCCAGCGTTCGCTCACGGCTGCGCCATAAGGTCCCTGCTCCACTCAGCCATGCCATTTCCCCAGCACCTGGGGTGCAGGATACGTCCCAGCCCCACACTTCGCGGGGAGGCAGGCAGCCTATGCACGAGGCCCTGCCATGGCTCTAACAGGCCAGGGGCTGGGCAGGGCAGGACTATGTTGCACAGCAGGGATACTGGCAGACAGGCGCTGTGCCTCAGTTTACTCCCTGCCAGAGGGGTGCAGTGATCCAAGCTCACCTCAGATCACATGCACATATGGCGAGTAGGCAAAGGCTCACTCACAGACCTTTGCTGTTAGCTTGTCCCCCACCCACTCCATCTGTCCCACCAATCTCTGCCCCCCACTTTTCACCCAAAGCTCTTGGTCAGGTTACAACAGGACGGCCCGTTCCCATCCCGGGGCTGGGGAGATGACTATGGAAGCCAGTAAGGCCAGGCAGATTGCAGCTGCTCCGGGGCACCCGGCTGATTTGTTCCCCGGAGAGTTGGCTTCCCAAAGCTTCCTTGGGAGGAATCCACTGTTCTGAAGGGTGGAGAATTCTGGGCTGCAGCCCCAGGGACTGTGTCTGGGACCTAACACGCAGCAAGCACTCCATATGGTACGCCCAAGTTCCTGCTAAACCGGGGGACGCACCGGGAAAGGGGTCTGGCTCAGGCTGGTCTGGGGTGGCTAATCTGAGTGGCAGAGCCACATTTCCAGTTGGGCCCAGTAGGTACATGCCCCGGGGCGCCTGTGTTCGAAGGGCACCTAAATAGATTACTGCCTGGGCCATCAGGGCCCCGCTCCCTGGCCAGGCTCAAAGCCAGAGCTTGGGGTGAGCATATTCCCCCTGTCCCTGTCCCCTGCCCCTGTATGTGGGAAACGTAAAGGTGACCTGTAGGCGGGAGGGGTGTGTAAGGTGTAAATCGGGCCCTGCTCGGGGGTGTGAATGGATAACAGGCCAGCTCAGAGGAGAGCGTGGTTCCCATACACAGAGGGACCTAAGATGAGTTTGGCAGCATGCAGAGCACAGCGGGTGACTGAGATTTCTAAGCCTTGTTCAATATGCTGCTCCCAAGGCCCCGAGTGATAATTGCGGAGGAGGCTGGCAAATGCAAACAGAGAGCCCCTGGCAGCCCCAGCAGAGACTCCTAGATGGCAAGGTGGAGCTCTTCAGGAACCAGCCAGGCTTGATTTTACAAACTGTCAGGGTGCAGACTCCACACCAAGCCGTGGGAAATTGTTCCAATGGTTAACTCCTCACACTGGTAAAAACGTACCCTTAGTTCCAGTCTGAGGTCATCTCACTTCGGCTTCCAGCTGCTGGAGCAGGCTAGGCCTGTCTCTGCCAGCCGGAAGAGGCCATTAGCAAATGTTTGTCCCCATGTTGCGGATTGTGATCAAGTCAGCCCTGAACCTTCTTGAGTCTGTCGCTAGCAGGCAGGTTCTTCCCCTCCTTGCCTCATTCTCGCGGCTCTTCTCAGAATCCCGCTGTGTCAATTTCTCAACACCCTTCTGGAATAGCAGTCCCAGAGCTGGGCCCTTAATTCCAGCGGTGGCCGCACCAGGGTCACGAAGGGAGGAGCCATCACGTCTCTGCTCCTGCTCAAGATTCCCCGTCTATGCCTCCCAAGATCATATCGGCTCTTTGGGCCACAATGTCACACCGGGAGATTTTCAGAGTCACTGTGTCCCAGGCTGGCTTCCCTGTCTTGTAAGCCTGGCCGACGGCCTTTGTTCCCAGCCGCGTATAGTCACACTGAGCAGTGTTAAAAGGCACATTGTTGGTTTGTGCCTAGTTTGCCAAGGAACCCAACTCGTTCAAAGCCTGGCCTCCGCCTCATTTCCCACTCCCCCAGGGTGGGTGTCATCTGCAGACTGGATCGGTGATGATGTCACGTTCTCTTCCCGGTCACTGTTGAAGCGGTTCGGTAGAGCAGGTCCCTGCAGGACACCACCGGACACACACCTACTCACCGAGGATTCCCCGTTTACAGTAGCATTACGAGACGCATCACTTAGCCAGCTTTTAAGCCATCTAACGTGGCCGGGCCATGGTAACTTTCTATTCTTCTAGTCCTTTAGACAGTGTGTGTCCAGAGTGCCAGGAGCCTGCCAGGGCAGGGGGCAGTTCCCTCTCCCCCAACCCTACACAGGGCTCCCGGCCCTCCTTGAACTATTCCGAGGCAGCGCAGCTGGGCTTCTCTGGCACAATCTATTCTGTGCAGCCAGTGGTGGTGGTGTTCATTTTGCCACTTAACGTTTCACAGATAATTAATTATTCGTCATGCTCCGAGTGAAAAGCTGAAGCAGGTAGAGGCAGTGCGGAGCACTAGTTCCCGCAAGGAGCACGTTCAAAGCCAGGGAAACAGGTGAATTATTCACATGGCCCAACGCAAGCAAGGCGCTTGCCCTTGATGGAGGAGGGCGGCTTGCAGGCGGCCAGCATCCAGCTGAGTGAGACCCAGAGAAGGTCTGTGTGTGATCCTCGGTGTCCTTTCCTGCGAAGCCATCTCATCCTTTGCAGCCGGCCTGGACTAGTTCACGTGGCTCTCTGTGGAGAGAGACCTTCAGTGCCCAGGGTCTTCGCCCCAGCGCCTTTCCTCAGTGCTGGGAGAAGGAACCACAGGGCCACATGCGATAAGAGAGAAGGGCCTTCAAACCCACCCTGCTGATCTCTCGTGGCATTTGGAAGGCATGCATGGAGCTGCCTCGCTCTTGGGAATGGCACTGCACTCTGACAAAAAGAAACCCAGTCGCTGGCTGGGTCGGAGCAGGCAGGAGATTGCATGAAAGGAGCCGTGAGCCCGGCACATCTTGTCGCAGCAGCTGTGATAATGGAATGTTCTTGCCTATTTTCTAGGTAACCAGCTGAAAGCTGCAGAGATTAAATTTCCAGGCAAGGTGCTGGTGTTCAGGGCACAGAGCTAAACTAATTAAAAGGAAAGGAAAAGGCTGACCGCCGGGGCAAGGGAAGCTGTGCCTCATGCTCAGGCGAGACGTGGCAGGTGTGGAACAGAAGCTTGGGAGGGAGCAGTGAATGGAGGCCATGAGTCTCTGTGTCGTCTTCTTAATTGCATTGGGGCCGCAGGGCACAGGCACCCGGCCCCTGGAGCGGAGAGCAGGCACTACCCTAGGCAGTGACCGTCTGGGGGCAAAGCTGGGCCTTAGAGCCTGGCGCCTGCCGGCTAAGAGGGTACTTTCGGTAGCCAGCCCGTCTCCCTGCTCGTGTGCAGCAGCAGGAGAGGCAGGGCCCCGTTCCCACTTGTGCATGGCACAGTGGAAGCATTTGACGCTGGGTATTAGCAGCTCACATTTACTTGCTCGTGGCGTTTGCTTCCAGCACAATTCTTCTGATTTCTAGCTCAGGGGGATTTGAAATGAGCTTCTGCATCTGAAGAAAGAGCTGGTTTCTGCCTTTCCTCTTGCCCCACATGGCTGCCCCCCTCTGAGCGCAGCAGAGTGTGGCCTGCCTTCAGCTTCTGTAGGGACTGCCCACGCAGGGCCCCGGTGGGTGGGAAGGGGCCAGCAGCAGGCACCTGGCTATCTGGAGCTGCACTGTCTGATCAATTACGAACTGTTTTTAACTACGCAGAAACTTTAAAAAAGCCTGTAAGCCCAGCGGGGGACGGCAAGCCGCTTCAGATCTAAAGCAATTCTTTAGCATAAAACGTGTTGATAAAACAGGAGGTCGTGAATCATTTGCAGTGCTGTGAGGAGGGTGAGAATAGAAAGTGCTTTTAAATAATGTGTGCAGAGATGTAAATTTGAAGAACTTCCCTGTGTTCTCCTCTCGTGCATCCAGAGCCTTTTGCAAAGAAACAAAGATGGGCCAAGGCCCGCCCACGCTCTCAGGTGCCCGGCGTTACATATGGCTAGCCGGCACGTCGCAGCCCAGGAGACAACTCGTGGGAGTAAAGGGCAGTGGGACTCACCCCGTCCGCCCAATATACCGCTCTTACAGAGGACCCAGCTCATGCGCACACTCCCTTTCCTGAGGAGAACCACCGTGCACGGGTCTCCAGCCCTTCCTTGGTGGAAATGACTCTCACTTAGGTCCGTGCAGTGTCAGCGCAGACACATCCCGCTTCCAATCCCACTGAACTGGTGCAGGTGAGCTGGGAACTGCTGGCAGCTTCAGTCTCTAAGGCGCAGGGGCTCGAAGAACGCTCCTCCTGACAGCCACTCACCCCGCCGGCGTCACTCTGCTGGGGACCCAACGGTCACGAGGGCCTGGAGAGCGAAGACGGCCCGAGCTCTCACGCTGATCGCTAACATACATATGAGACCTCGCGTGGGCGGGCGTCCGTCCAGCTCTGTCTAGGCAGAGGGGAAGCAGGACGCCATCCCCTCATGTCGCAGTCCTTCCTCGTTCTCCCTGTTGTCTTCTACTCAGACAGTAAGTTCCCTGGAACAGGGATGATCTCTTTGTCTTGTGTTTGTACAGCGCCTTGCACAGTGGGCTCTGGAGCAGATAGCGGCTTGGATCTGCAAGCTGATGGTCTCTGTTTCCCTCGTGGTTTCTCTCTCATTTTCTCTTTATCTTATCTGGAGCTTTCTTTTTTCTAAAGCATTTGCACAAATTACATCCTCGCCTGCAGCAGGCCCGACTCGGCGCCTGGCAGAGCTGGTAATTCCCGCCTCCTCCCGTCATGGTTCGGGACTTCCCCTGCCTTACAAACGTGATTAAGGCTCCGTGCTACCTCATAAATTACCGGCAGATTAGCAGTCAGGGGGGCAAAATAAATGATATTTAACATTTTGTAATAACAACAATTAACCAGTAAATAATGTCTTTTAAACTGCAAAAGCCCAAGTAAATTAATTCTTCTAATTAGCTGTCAAGGAATAAAAAACCTGCGGTTTGTGTGTTACTGTCGGCATCTCCAAAATCACGGCAAAACCTCCCGTGCAGCCTCCCAATTTCATTACAAAGGGACCTCTCCGGTGGGCTTGCCAGCCGCGCTCATCGCTAATCACGGCTGGAAGCGCCGTGTTCCCCAGCCGTATGGGGATGGGTTAACAGACAGACATGCACATGTGTGTGCACAGATGTACCCCGGCATGTGCACAGACATGCACACAGAAAACATGCGTGCACACAACATGCACAGACATGCACGCCACACACACGTGTGCACAAATACACAAACTGCACGCACACACATGCACACAGAGACCCATGAACATGGGATGAACAGAGGGATGGACCCAGCTGCTGAAAAAACACAAACTTGCCAGCGTACCTGTGCTGCCTGGTTCATAAATCAGCCGCTCCACGAGCGTTTGTTACCTTTCGCCGGCTCCCTTAGTTAGGTGATGATGTCTTGGAGGTTGGGGCTGTTTTTAAAACCTCCCAATAAATAGAGCCCTCTGCCACTCCCACGTCACCCACATCACACCTCAGCGCCTGCTGCCTTTATCCGGGGCTCTCGTCAGCATCGCACTAAACCCCAGCGTCTGCTGTCACCCTATGGCCAGGCTGGCCGATGGCCTGTCCTCACCTGGTGGGCACAGAGCCACGCTGCAGAGCACTGCCCACGCGCACTGCACCCAGGGGTGGAGGGTGGGGGACCACGTCCCAGGAGCCTGCCTGACAAAACCTGCATGCGGCAGCTGGGACCCCAGCTAGCCCCGATCCCATAGCTCCACCCTAGGACTGGATTGTGAGGCCTTTCACCAGGCGGCCAGTCCCACCGGTGGCCCCGAGACCTCTCTGACCCCTGGCTCCACCATAGTTCTGAGCAACGCTGTTCCAGTCACTAGCCCGACCCATCCACAACTCCGTTTCTGACACTGCCAGCCAGATACGCCTTGACGCATTGGCTCACAACGATGCTGCATCTCCGTCCCTACCTGTGGGGACGGGAACGTCCAGCTGAGGCAGATGGGTGGGTTGAGACAGCCCCCACGGGCCATCATATGTCATTTCTCCTTCAGCTCTTCCAGAGAGGAGGCGACAGTGAGGCCGGATTCCAGCATTGTTCCCCCTCTGAGCTGCCCTGGGCGTGAAGCCCATTCCCTGGCTGTTGCAGAAAGGATAGGCTACAGCCCCTGGCTGGGTGCTGAAAGAGCCCAGTGCCAGGGGCTGGAAGAGGCACTGAGCACCCCAAGGGCTGTGAGAACATCAGCTGCCCCCTTTTCCAACGACTGGCTGGCCAGCAGAGGAAGAATCAATCCAGCAAGGCTCGTGAGCCCTGGGCACTGGTGTTCGGCATGAGTGTGTGATGGTGCACAAGGGCAGCCAAGGTGATTAATCGCCTATAACCCCATGCAGGGGAGGTCAGCCCACAGAGCACAGTCAGCAAGGCCCACTGGGAGTGGACAGAGATGCTGATTCACCCACTGTGGTTCCCCAATTTCCAGAGGTGCCCTTGGTGTGCAACCACAGGAAACTGGAGGAGAACCCACAGGAGCAGCTGGTGCCCAGTGTACCCCAGCTAGAATACAGCACAGAGCTGCTGTCCCCACCTGAGGGAGCTGCGGGGTGAGGTGGAGATGCACCTGCTGCACGGCACAGGCTGGACAGGATTCAAAGAGCTCAGGCCGTTCAGCTTCCCGCAGAGAAGGCGAAGGGGCGGCTTATTCTACCACTGCAACAGCTTACCAGGGATTGTGGTGCATTCTCCAGCTGGTTCCCCGTCTGATCCCGCGCCCCGGTGCCACCGTGTTCCTTGTGCTCCACTTCCTCTCCCACTCACTGCTCTTTTCCCCTCTGCCGCCTCCCTGTCTCTTCCCATCGCCATCTCCTCCCTGCTCATGCGGATGATCAGCAGAGTCCCCTGTGCCGCAGCCGGGCTGGAGCGCCTGCCTGGACCATGCATGTTGCTGCAGCCAGGCTGGGATGGGAGCCTCGCATGCTGCAGCTCGGAGGGAGACCTGGGCTGAGCCATCATGTGCCCACAGCTGACTCTGCACCCCTCAGCTCAGCCCAGCCAGCTGCTAAAATATCCTGGGGCCTCCTCCCAGGCTGGAGCTGGCAGCAAACTGGAAAGACATTGTTTGCCTGCTGGCAGTGGCTATGCCCGGGTGGCAGTAACTCTCCCGACCGCCAGAACGGGGGTTTGAACCCTGAGGAGCAGAGGAACAGCCTTTCGTAGTTTCGTTGTGACGGGAGAGCCAGCTGTTACAGGAGCAGCGTGGGAGAGACGCATAAATATCCCCTGCCCTGGGCTGCACAGAGGCAGCGATTTTATCCTGGCATGCAAGGAAAGGCCTTAAATCCAGCAGCCACTTCAGTCATGGAAGAATTACGGGCCATCCCTTCAAGTGAGGATAAAAGCAGTGGCCCAGGCCCTGGCTGGTGTGCTGGGCCCCCTTCCCCACTGTGCAGGCATGTGTTAGACTGGAGGAATTTCCAGAGCAAGGGGAACCAGCTCAGCAGGTGGGCGTGAGTCTTCCTGCCTCCTCCTATGCTCACCATTACCATGGAGGGGTGACATCTTAAGCAGGGCTCCAGGGGAAGTGGCTGGTCTCCAGTGGCAGACACCTGAGGGTCTCACCCTCCGCAGAGCTGGGCACCCACATCTCCCACCAACTCCAGGCACCAGAGGGCCCAGAAAACCTTAGGCCAGGAGTTCCCAGAGTCCCCTGAGTCAGTGGTCGCCCCACCTCAGCTGCAACAGATCAGAACTTATCTCCAGCCCGGGGCTCGGCCTGCCCAGTGCCAAACCAGATCCAACACAAGCTCTTGCCTCAGGAATGCTGCTCCCCAAGCTCCTCCTTCCAGACGGCTCAGCCCACACACCACGTCCTCTCCCTTACACCGACATAAGGTAACAAGCCCGCTGCCTAGTAGCCCCTACATGACCCTCCCCAGGGCGATCAGCACCACTAGCGGGGCGGGATGCCCATTACAGCCTACCAGCGCCCTGCGATGGAGGGAGGGGCCCATGCGGCTTTAGACAGAAGCACCTTTTACATCAAGGGGAAAAACCCAATGAATACCGAATACGAGGGAGTGGGGCAAGTCTCCATGGCCGGCAGGTTCCTATGGCTCCTGAATAAAGAGATTAGTGACTGATTAAAGGCAGCCTGTGCTGTGCAGTGCAGATCCTCTGGAAGCAGAACAAGAAAGGAGCCAGTGCTGTGAAATCAGCCTCATCTCCTGGACCTTAATCAAGGTCGAAGTTCAGCATCTTACGTGCCATCCTTTCATTGATTTGACACAGTGCCTTTTAGAAGCCAGGAGAAAGCACTGCGCTCTCAAGTGCTCATTAAATTTTATATTTGTGACATGGGGCAGAGCACTCGGAAACACAGACTGATTGTAAAATAAATCAGCGCGCAAAGCAGGGGGAAACAGCTTGCTGAAAAGGAGACAGAGAGAGAGAGGGGAGAAAAAAAGGAGGGGAAACACAGGGAAGGTTTTGTGCCAGGTGGGTGCAAAGACAGAGAAACATAGCCAGCTTCTCTCTCCTCAGATAGGTCCACCCTTACGCTCCCCCCAGGCTATTCCGTCCACTCCCCACCCCAGACCTGATGGGCGGGGCGCTCTCTGGGGATGGGGGAAGGAGGGCAGGGGCCGGCTCAAGGGAAGTCCTGAATCAAACTGAGTTCAGACAGCAGAGTGGGGCCAGCTCTCCACAGCTGTACCTGGCCAGACGTGGAGCAGGGGGCCTCGCCCCAGCAGGATCAGTCCTGGGCACAGAGTGATGCTGATGTCCCACAGAAGACTCACCAAGACGTTCCAGTCCCGGCCCCAGGTGACAGGCAGCTGCCCATATCAGGCCAAAGTGTGGGGCACCCCACAGCCAGGGGGATCAGACCCCAGGAGCCTGCAAACAGCAGGGAGCCAGGGGCCAAGCAGGGCTGGGAGGAGCCGCGTGCAGTAAGATCTCCCCTGTCCACCCACCGTGGCAGGAATCTCTTGAGCGGGGCCAGGGCGAAGCCACTTTCTGCAGCTGAATGGGAACCAGGGCAGCTGCCTGGTTGGGAGGGGATCCCCGCCACCCTCGGTCCAGCAGCTTGCAGCTGTTGACTGCACCCAGTGTGAGCAAAGACCACGGGGCACGCATGTGGACAGCCTGGGGTGCCCTTGGTGTGAAGCCGCTCAGCTGCATTTGATGTTTGGGGCGAGCGAGACGGAGGGGGCGAGCTGGTGTCCCCCAGCCTGGAGCCACGGTGTAACACCGCTCTACGCCCCTCGTGGGGTGCTTTGCTTCTGTCGGCGGGAAGCCTGGCAGTGTGTGCACCGGCTGGGCGACAATCCGCTGACAGTCCTTTGGTGCTGTGCGCGTTGGCCTCCTGCAGACAGCTGCAGACAGGAGAGACTGTGAAACGCACCAGAGGGACAAGAGCCGAACACTGAAGAGCACAAAGACTTTGTTGTTTCCTCCCATCAGCAGAATCTGCTGCTCAGGGAAGAAGGGGGAAGGGACTAGAGGAGAAAGTGTATCTTTATGCCACTTGGACTCTGGGGAGCAAGGATTAGCTGTCACGAGCAACAGAGCCCTGTGCTTAGCTGGGGCAGCACTAAAGGCCCTGGAGAGCTGGCTTATTGAGATGCTTCCCCCCCAGCGTGTGCACTTGTCTGTAGCTCTCACATTTCCTCATCCCGGTGAACACATCGTTATCTTGTTGACTGCAGCCTGGGCTCCAGGGGTCGTCTCAGGTGGGAGATCTAAGGACAGACAGGACTGCCTCTCCCAAAGGCAGGCTCACCTAGATGGCGAGGGGACCACGGCAGGATGCTATGTCCTGAGGAGTTCGCACCTGAGAACTGCTGGTGAAAATTCAAGTACAGACCTCGTCCAGAACGGGGCTGCGCCTGTCTGCTCAGAGGTGGAAATCTCGCTCTGCAGTCCCTGCTGGCCACCTCCAGAGTAGAAATTTAAAAATCCTTATGGCGCAAACTTCACCCCACCTGAGCACAGGGGGCGGCGCTGGCGTTGGTGGCTCAGCAAACCCCAGCCTGCTCCTTCACCGACTGCAAAGCCACCTGTGTGGTCCCCATCCACCCCGAGAGCTGGCACGGCTGCCTGTCTCAGAATCCTAGACGTGAAGGACCTCGATAGGTCATCTGGGCCAGGCCCCGTGGCCGAGGCAGGACTATGTATCCCCTCTCAGGACCGATCTGCACTGAAAACTTACATTGGCTCAGCCACGCCGCGCAATGGGGTGAGAAATGCGCCACTCAGAGCAGGCTCTATGCTGACTTGCCCCCCGGTGTAGCAGCTCTGGGTCCCTAGAATGGTTCTTCTGCTTCTCTGGCTCCCGTCTCTCTGGGAAGCGGATCACCTACAGCGAAGGAACAACTTTCCAGCTTTTCACAGTTTCTAAATCTTTCAGCAGTTTTGTTGTCCCCTCTGGACCAGTTTCTCTGCATCTTTCCCAAAGCGCGGGGCCCAGAACTGGGCACGAGACTTCAGCGGAGGCCATCTCAGTGCAGAGGAAAGTGGAAGAATTACGTCTTGGATCTTGCTTCCGACAGCCCTGCTGACATGGCCCAGAACGATGTGTGTTTTTTTGGCAAGAGTGTTATGCTGGTGACTCTGGTTTAGTTTGTGATCCGCTATCTCCCTCAGACCCTTGGGGGCAGGACTCCCATCTAGGGCAGCCGCTTCCCATCCGGTACGTGGGCGATGGACTGTTGCTTCGCAGGAAGGCGAGTACATCACATTTGCCCTCGCTGAATTTCATCCTGTTTGCTCCAGGCCATTCCTTCATTTTGTATTCTAACCGTGTCCTTCCAAGTACGTGCAGGCCCTCCCCACTTGGCATGGTCCCCTCACTTTATAAAAGTGCACGCTATGCCACGGTATAAAGCTATCGAACAGCACAGGGGCCAGCTCCCATCTCCCACATGATGTGCCTGTCCAGCTGGACTGGGAACTCTCTGGGAACCTTTTTCAACTCCTCATGTTCCCTCCTTCGAGCAGGTTTCTCCGGGCTATGTGTCCCGAGTTTGCGTATGAGAGTGTCACCCAGTGTTTCAGGAGGGGAGCGTGGCCAGGCGTGACGAGTAACATGGAGCGCAACAGTGCCCCAAACCCAGCAACGTGAGGGGGTGGGGGCTGCCTTCCCCGGCCCACCAACTAGCCCAGCCCGCCTGCAGCCACTGAGGGGCCCCGCACCCCGGGACAGGGCTGGGGGGGGGGCACAGCCGTTAGCACTCGTGCAGGGAGTGCAACACCATTAACAGCAGGCGCAAAAAAGATATTCATTAGCACATCCCCAAGGGCTCCGCGACCTGCAGGGGCTGCACCGTGTTAGCTCCCAGCCGGCCCCGAACGTGGGCCCGGTTAGATCAGCGTAGAGCGCTCAGAGCAGCTCTCGGTCTCAGGTCTGTCTGTGCTGCTGGGGAAGGAAGAATTGAAGCACAGGTAGCTGTATGCCAGTCAGCAGCTGCAGCACAGATCCCAGTGTGGGCCAGCACAGCCAAGGTCCCTGTACTGGGGATCGAGAGCACACCGCCTTGTCCTCACCGCCGCGGGTGGCCATGCCGGCTAGATTGGAGCGAACTCAGCGTGCACCTGCTGTGTGGACACGGCCACAGGACCGTGGCCGCTGGCTCCGGTGAATCTCAAAGCTTCTCTTGCACTGGCTCTCACGGCGTCTCTGTTACACTCACAGCTCCGAATTCCCATCTTTGCCTCACACGCACTGCGCTGCCTCCCTCCAGCCTCTCAGCTCCTTCCCCCGCACCACCGAACCCTCACATCAAAAGCCATTTGGGGGGAGTTTTCCAAAGCACAGGGGAGGAGGGTGTTTTGAACCAAGAATCAATTCCCAGAGCCTCTTTTTTTAAAGTCACGTGAGCATTTTTGGGCCACAGCCACTGTCCCTGCACCTCCAGGAAAGATTTTGTTTACTCTGACTTCTTATATTTCTATATCATTATCATGATTATTAGCAAAATGAAAAAGACTTGTTCACAAAGCAAATTGTTGACAGCTGAAAGCCTGAGCCCTCTCTTTCTGGCACCGGGGAATATGCTAACAGACGATGGTTTCTGGGGATCAAACACAGTTTGCAAAATCCTTTACATGTATTATTCATTCCGCCAATGAGATGCAATCTTTTTATTTTTTGAAATCAAAAAGAAAGAAAAAGCCCTCCACGCACACTCCACAGACACCAAAGCACTTGGCTTCAAGGACCTCAGGATTTGTGTGTCTGCAAAATTAAACAGTTCTCACAACCCCCCCAAAAAATTAGAGAGCGAATCATAGCTAAACATATAAAGTTACTTTAAACTCCATAGGGCCCTAAATCAAACTGTTGGCTGCTGGGAGGGGAAAAAAAAAGGCTACAAAATATTTTATGGATATAATAAATTGCAATGGAAAAAAATGTTTCCCGTGAAACAAACTGCATGCTTTTCTAATCTGCAGACAAATGTGCGTTCAGAGATAAAATGGGAGAGTTACAGGCAACCCCTTCTAAGGGCTCTAACGAGAGCAGACAAGAAAACAGTGGGGAAGGAAAGGGAAAATTTATTGAAAACAATTTTCCGTTACATTTATACCACCCACTCACTCTAATCTTTCATTATTCCTTTCATTGCTAGATTATCATTCACCTTTAAATTTCCAACATCACTGAGGGGTACTTTACCCCTCCCGGCTTCCTTTGAATTCAACATAATTCAGGTGACGGAACAAGGCCAGAGCTGCAGCACAAATGTGAGCGGTTCGAACACTGATTGGTGCTAGCTGCTAGAACAGATAAATAAATCAACGCGACAAAAATAAAATAGGACCGTTTCCCAGGCCAGGCACAAAATCAGCTGGCCCAGCCTTTATCCTGCTGGGAAAGCAAGGAAGAAAAACAATGAGCTCTGGACTTGGCCTAGCTGAGCAGCAGGCCCTTTCCCTCGCACACAGTTACCCGCGGCTGGAGCATTGGTCGCCCCGTGCTCTGCAAAGGCATGAAAGATTTCTGCATGCGGTGAGTCAGTTGCAGCCTGGCGCCCAGCTAACTGTGGGCAGCCCAACGCCTTCCAGCTGGAAGGGACAAGCTGGTGCAGGGAGCCTGAGGGAGTCGCTCATGGAAGAACAGGTTGGGGGGCAGCGAGAGATGGCAGGAGTTATGGGAGAAGTGGAATCTTCTCCTCTAGTCCTTCCCACACAGTGAGGTCAGGGCTCGGGCACTGGAAGTAGCCGTGTAGATGTTCTGGTGGGGTGGGTTTCAGACCAAGCCCGGGGCCGCAGACCAGGCTCCAGGCGTTTCTTGCTGTGTAGATGTTCCCTTTGCCCCTAGCTCAGATGGGCTCCTCAGATGCACAGAGAGGAGCCGCCTTGTGGGGTCTGAGCTGCGAGCACTGAGGAGCCCATCTGGAGGTCCCAGCGTGACACCGGACTGCATGCAGGGTGGGATTTGGTCAGCTCTGGGACAACCATTTGAGGGACAGCTTGAGAAAGGGGAGTGGGCCCAGGGAAGAGCCACCGGAAGGGTTAGAAAAGTAGCCAAGTGGAGACTCAAGGTGCTCGGCATACGTGGCTCAGCACAGAGAAGCGACTGGGTCCTGGTCAGTAAGTCCTACACAGGGAACAAATCCGCAGTGCTGGGCTCTCGAGGCCAGCAGAGAAAGGTCTCAGCCCATCCAGCGGCCAGAAGCCGAAGCTGGACGTGAGCACGGGATTCTCCTAGGATGCAGGCCTTCGCGCAGAGCAGGGCTCCCTTCCCCTCCCATCGACAATTAAAGCCACACATGTTCAGCAATACAAATTGGAAAATTACTTAAAGGAGAATTTTCGCACAGAGCAAAACATCTCGCCAGCCAAGGCGGCGCGGGATAGACAGACGCTCGTTTGCTGTTTGGTGATGACTTCCCGGAGCTGGTGGTTATGAAGATGTTGATGTGTAAACACAGGGAGGCTGACTTTCGTCTCCCCTCCTATGATTAAATCAGCAAGCAAGAAAGAACGAACAATTAAAACCCACTTGGCAATTGGCAGCGTCATCCCTGGCATCCAGGGCTGGGACGAGAAATGGGGAGACAGCAGCCTGGGCCCAGCTCCATCTCACCCCACCTGCGTTAAGTGCCTGCCTGCAGGAGCTACAGGGGCCAGCCCCCATGTTCCACGGCCTCAGGCCCATTGCTTGGCTGGCCTGGCAGATTTGGGGGGATGCCCCACAAGCAGGAGTAGCTCCATGTGGGGCATGCTCTCAGCTGCTATCAAGTGCCCGGCAAACCAGCAGCAAGGCCCTCAGCCCAGATGTGGCATTGCCGAGGGGGGAGCCCCCGGTACAGTCTCTTCCCATCCCTGGTGGGTGGGAGTGCACCACACTGCCCCCAGGGCGCCTTTGACTGTCTGTGGTACGGCAGCCAGCAGGAATCCACTCCTGCTCCTTGCACACAGCTGTATTCACACTCGCTGCCAGAGCCGGACCCTTGGCCCAGCCACTGAGTACGATGTCCCCTTCTGCTCAGCCCTGGCTGCAGGCAGCGGGCGGCTCCCAGCCTCACATAATGCTGCTTTCCCACTCGCCGCCCCTCTCTCTGGCACCGGGATGGACTCCCCACGGCCCCTGGGAGCCAGGACACTCCGGCCTCGAGCCCACACGCCAGCACAAAGCCACTGACAGCAATGGATTGCCACAGGGGCCAGTTCAGGGCTGTTTTTAAGGGACTCTGAACACAGCACCAGACCGACCCTCAGCTCATGAGCCTGCGGCCAAAAGCGGCTGGCTCAGGGACACCAGGCGCCGAAGGAACCGCCCTGCTCCCCGGTGGGGCGAAGGGGAGCGAATTCAGCAAATTATTTTTACAGCCACCCAGCAAGTCATCTGCAGAAATTACCCTCCCTGCGGTCCTTCATTTATCTCATTATCCAATCCTAATGTGCTGTCTCCCCCTTTTCTCTCCTCGCCACACTTGGTGCAGAATCTTATTAGTTGCTCTTCACAGGCCAGGGTTTCTTTCCCCTCGCCCCCCCTTGTCATTAAATTCTCTAATAAAGGCAATCACAGTTATTACGTGGTCTGAAGTATTAAGCTGCGGCACGTGCCGGGCCAGCTCACCAGCATCGGTGCAGAGCCAGCCCCAGGCCAAGCACGAGTTAGCCTCAGCCCAGTGATCACGAGTGAGGGACGGGGCAGCCAACATCAACATGGGGGCTGCCCCATTTGGGTGGGCCGGACAGGTCCCTGACCCCGGCTCTTGCTGGACACTTCATATTTCCCGTCTGGAGGGAGGTTAGAGACGCCAGCCAGGCCTGTTCAGGGCATGGCTCGAGTTGAGGCCGCTATCCCAGCCCCCTGCTCCCCCCGTGACTCTGTCTCTGCCTCAGGGAAGCTGCGAGGCCGATGTTGGTGTGGGGCTAGGGCAGGGGAGCCAGGCTGATGGGGTGGCTCTGTCTAGGGCACATGGAGGAATTGCACTGGGGGGACAGAGGGCATGGCAGAGTCTGACACCCGCTCTCCCCCCTGCCAGCTTTTGATGCAGGCTAGAGGGCTGCAGCCTCCTGGCCAGCAAGCTAAAGCACGCCCGGGAGGCCCCACATGCTCGCCGGCACAACCCCAGCAAGTCACGGGGGTGGGTGAGCTGCTGTGTTTATCTGGCCCAGCCCCACAGAACTGACTTTCTCCTCCTGCCACCCCTGTGAGGCCGCGCAGCGCCATCCTCCCATTGTACAGACTGTGGAGACTGAGGCCCAGGGAGAATAAATGACTAGCTCAAGGCCCACAGAGTATGTGGCAGAGCAGGGAACTGCCCCTAGGTCGCCCTTGGCTAGTGCTCTAACCATTGGGCAATGCTTCCGCCCCACTGCCGGCACCCAGGCGAGATGCGTCACTCCAGCATGAGCAGTGGGGAATTCTCTCCAGGAGCATTTCTGGATTCTTATCTTGCGCAGTTAGCGCAGAGCTCCCAGATACACACGCATCCACTGTGGGGGAGAGGGGTCTTTTAAATACATTTCCCAGCCTTTTTTCATGAATCTCCTTCTCGTTCTTGCTTGTTGAGGATTTTTTCTGTCTTTGCATTAGTTTTTCTCTGCTTCCCCGCACGTCCTGATGGTATCAGGACCCTATAAATCAAGGCCAGGAGAAAACTTTATCGTGGCTGTGGCTGGAGGTATCTGTGGAGTGGGAGCCGGCCTTTAATTCTCCGCTGACGTTTATAAATGCACCGTGTAATTTCAGGAGCAATCTAAATAAATCAAATTGTTTCCGAGAGCGAGCCCGGGCAGGCTGCTGCTCACGTCAACTCCATTCCCACCAGCTCCCGCACATCCCTTGGGCCCTCTCTGGTGCGTGCAGGCTGCTGCCTCAGGGCCTGGCCTGGGACCCACCGGCTCTCTTCATGGTCCCCCTTCACACCTCGCAGGCCACACATGGTGCGAGCAAAGAGCTGCCCCAGCAGAGGGATTTCCCGCCCCACTTCTCGCCTGGCATGACAGCCCACAAGCGTGGCTATGTCTACACTGGAAAAATTAGCTCCACTTTGGTAAGTCGACTTAACAAAGTGGTCACCGTGAACCGGGACTTAGTAAGTCGACCTAACTTGCAAGTGTAGACGTACCCAAGGGCCCCCCCTGTGCCCCACCATCTTCTCAGCATCTCAGCTCAGTGGGAGCTTGGCCCTAAGCCAGGAACGAGTGCATTGGCGGGGTGGCTATTGCCTGATGTTTATAGGTGTGTGGCAGGGGACGAGTGGGTTCCAAACGTGGGCGGCGTGGAACCGTCCCAGGCAGAGCAGGAACCTGCGAGCTGGCCTAAGCCCTGGGAGAATAATGGACGTCCGGGCAGGGCCAGTCTGTATTTGCAGCCTGGGGCGCCAGCAGCATTTACACAGACAAATGGAGGCCAGGACGAGTTTCTGAAGCGAGAAGGCAAGGGGGGGAAGCCTGCAAGCCAGGGTCCCCAGAGGGCAGGTTTGCATTGAAGTTGGAGAGGGACTCAATGGAGCGGAGGGAGGCTGGTCTTGTGGACTCGGCTTTACTCCCTGGCTCTGCCCCATTTCCTGAGTCACTTCATCTCTCTGAACCCAGGCTGCCCAGCTCTAAGACAGGGCTAATGTGCGCGGGAAAAAGGGAGCTACAGCTGTGATCTCAGATATCACAGCAACGGGTGCCGCAGGAAGGAGCCAGCTTGCTGAGGGATGCCCTGTGCCTGCTTTCCAAGGCCAGGGGCAAGGTGGTCCAGCAAACGCCTGAGGCCCAGCTGCTGTCAGAGGGAGCCGGCTGGTCGCCCAGGAGGGTCTGAGGAAGACGGAGCTGGTGGCCATTATCCAAGAGGCCTGAGGCTGAGCACAGAGCGATTACTAGGGGGCTGAACCCGAGGGGAAAGGAGTGAACGAAGCCAGCTGTCGAGAGCATGTCCCATAGCCAGGCACGGAGCAGGCTGCCTTCTCATCTCCAGCCTGCTAGTCTGATCAGCCCAGCTTCCCCCCCCACACCCCCTCTGATGAAAGCAAGAGACAAAGGCGAAGGCTGGGAAAGGAAAAGCAATTGGACTGAGCCATGCCGGAGGCTCTGCGCCACAGGCCAGCACACGCCACTTGGGGGGCGTTTGGTGAAGCCAGCAGGACACGCCAGCTACTCAGCAAGGAGAATGGGGGCTGTGGCGGGTTTTGCAGGGAGAGCCAGGTTAATTTTTAATGACAAGCGAAGAACTGCCGAGTCCATTGGTTGGGGAAACCAGCCTCCCCGCGGCACAGCGACATCTGTCCAGAAGAGTAATTGCGGCAGTGACGACCCCCTATGCAGCGCGGCTGGCTGCGTGCCCCCCATGCAGCGCGGCTGGCTGC
>ML685939.1:123873-215437 GCA_007922175.1 Pelusios castaneus
ATGCAGCGCGGCTGGCTGCGTGCCCCCCATGCAGCGCGGCTGGCTGCGTGCCCCCCATGCAGCGCGGCTGGCTGCGTGCCCCCCATGCAGCGCGGAGATCATGGGCTGGGCTACGGCGCATCCCCAGCAGCAAGTGAAGCCAAAGGAAGCGGCTCTGGCCCAGAGCAACGCGGCGGCACGATCCTTATCTCTGCCCGTGGTGTCGGCAGGAATGCCAATGAGGGCGCCAGGAGCTAATCTCCGTCTCCAGCACTGGGGGTTGTTTGTCTCATATCAGTCCCAGCCCCACGTAGACCCAAATCCGCCGACACGCGGCCTGCCTGCTCCCTTCTCCCCCAACAGTGTCCTCAGCAAACAGCCCGGCCTTCCCCGCTCAGCGGCGCTGACCGACAGGGGGAAATAACGCCCCACACTCTGCCCAGCTCCCGGCACACCTGGTGCAGACGGGCAACAGCACGGATGGGGGGGCCTGTTCTTGTGAGCGCTTGGAACTGCATCTCCTGGTGTGGGCAGCTTCCTCCCACCCACACATCGCTCCACTTGCTTCACTCCGCCAGGATACAGCGCCCGGCTCTTCCCCTTTTCCTTGCTGCCCTTGTCACCAGAGAGCAGAATTCGAACCGTCTACTGGCTCCATTGGACGCGGGGGATTCCAGGTCGGGTCCTGCGCGCCGCACGCCCTGACGCTCGCCGGCTCCCTCTGCCTCGGCTGCCATCTGCTCAATGCCAGCAGGCCCCCGGCGCAGACTGCCCCCGAGACAGGCCAGAAACAAGCCCTCCTTCTCGCGGCTGGAGAACAGTCAAACACCCACTCGGCTCAGACGTGGCCTGCTCCAGCTCCCACCAGCTCCGCACCAGCAGGCGCCGAACAATCAGTGGCTGCAGGCGCTGGGCGGGGGGTTACTATTGGGGTATTTACTGTCTCACCTGTCCCTCTCCCAATACTCCTGGCCCACCCCCCAGCCCCACCTGGCCCAGGCCCCGATTCCAGCAGCAGGGAGACCCCCTCCTGGGGCTGGCCTGGCCGGGCGGCAGGGCACCCTGCAGAGGTGGTGAACTGGCAGTCCTTTTCCCAAGTTGCACAGACTATTTACCGAGGGCTTTGGCAGGCCCACGCAGCAGCTCTGCTGAGCAGGGGTCGGCCATCACACTTATTCATTCATCTAGCTCCCTGGGCTCAGGTCGCCTCATTGTTTCTCAGAGCCGTAGAGTTTGCGTCCTTCCCCGTCCCTGCTCCTGTGACTTGTCAATCACAGCTGCGACATCGCGCAGCCAACGCTCGCACCCGCTGCACGCCGGCCCCAGGACACAGCCTGCGATGGCTGAGACAGAAATGCAGCGATGTGGAGATCAGTTTATCGTCACCATTCATAACAAGAAGTGGTGTAAAAACATAAAGAGAAAAGAAATTCTGTGCATACGCAGGGACACGCCTCTCCACCGCCTCCCCAGCACTGCTGCAGAAGGAGGGGAACAGCTCATCTGGATTATTTTCCTTCTGTGCCAGGGAGGGCAAAGCTGTCTTTCTGCGCCCCTTACATTTTCAAGCAAAGCAAAGAGCAAGGCTGTCCTCCAGGCATGTCCCAGCAAAACACAAAGGGGAACCAAGGTCTAGAGCTGTCCTCCTACCCCCTAATCCCCAGCACACGTGGGAGGGCAGGGGAGAGAGACGGACCGGCCCATCAGCCTGCTGGCTCACGAGGGTGCAATACTCCATCTGTGCCAAGGTTACCACGAGCACTGAAGTGGGCTTCGTGGCTGGAGTGCTGCATGGGTCTCTTCAGACGGGCAGGATTGGCCTAGAACAGAGCTTTGCATCGCCCGCAGCCTCTCAGCAATCCTGCACTCGTACAGCACCTGACACATGAGGCGTACAAAGAATTCCCAAACATGAGTGGACTAAGGGCTGCCAACACATGGCAGCGGGAAAATCATACCAAAGGCAGAATGGTTTAGGATGCCCCACTCTCTGCCAGGGACAGAACCTGGTGTGTCAGTGGAGGTAGAGGAGACTCACCATTAGATGCTAGCACTATGGGGCCAATGACACACACCTTGTGCCGCAATGGCTCCCAAGCAAAGCAGGGTCAGCCTGGGATGACCCCCTTGTAGAAAGCACTAGAGGACATGAAAGGAGCCCAG
This sequence comes from Pelusios castaneus, assembly GCA_007922175.1. Lineage (NCBI taxonomy): Eukaryota > Metazoa > Chordata > Testudines > Pelomedusidae > Pelusios > Pelusios castaneus. Next base: position 126,016 of record ML685939.1, read on the forward strand.
ATAATGGGATGATGGGCATGGCCTGACTCTCTAGCGAGATGGATGTATCCACCCCAAAAACCACATAGCGAGACTCAAGCCTCGGGTGGCAGGCCAGGACTTGCTTACGGACAGCCCCAGCCTCACCAGCAACTGCAGACACTAAGGCAGGACGCATCCCTGCAACAAACCCCGCTGCCAACTCTGCCCGCACACCTCCACAAGTGAAACCATCATGGGATCTAACCAGGTCCGCCACTCCATCAGGGGCTCATTTACCTGCGAGATATATGCCACAATGCCCCCCTGCTGTGTACATTGGTCAGACTGGACTTTCTCGGCACAAAGGAATAAATGGACACAAATTAGACATCAAGAATGGTAACATTCAAAAACCCGTAGGGAACACATCAGTCTACCCAGACACTCTGTAAAAAACATGCTAGTTACAGTACTTCAGCAAATAAATAAATAAAAAACAGGCTACAACATGAAACTGCAGAGCTGGAATTCATATGCAAACTGGATACCTTCACACTGGGTCTGACCAGAACTCTTGAATGGCTAAGTCATTAAAAAGGTGACTTCCCCTCTATTACCCTTCTCAGCCCTTGCTTACCCCCTTCCCCACTGTGAATGAAAACAGCTTGTTTACTTTGCAGAGACAGGCTAGCAGCCTATCCCTCTGGAACTGTTTGAATTAACCTTGGGAGCCACCCCTCTCGGTATGGAGATTTACACCTAACATGCTACGTTTTCCATTTCGCACATCTGATGAAATGGGATTGTGCCCACAGAAGCTCATGTGATAAATACATTTGTTAGTCTTTAAAAGTGCCCCAGGTCTCCACCTTTGCTTTACTGACATACACCAACATGCCCACCCCACGGGAACAGCAAGACTCAGGCACCTAATGCCTGCACCCTCAAGAGCAGCCCAGAGCCCAGCTTGCCAAGGAGCAGGGCTGAGCTTCCCAGACATGGTGCTGGATGGACTGCGTGACTCCTCACGGTGGAGGGGAGGGTGGGCGGACGGCAACGCCAGCCTCCCAGGGAGTATTTGGACTCGGTGGGAGGCCCCAGGCCATGGAAGCCGCACAGAACATGGGATCCAGGAGACTGAATTCAAACCCTTCTGGGGACATCCAGAGCTGCCAAGGCCCAGACCCACCCTGCAGCTGAGGCTCTGAATGCCACTCGGCCTGTCATTGCCAATTGGTCGCCATGGGCTGAAGGGGGAGCCCTGTGGCGGGGGAACCAGCCAGGGGCCCACAACAGACAGGCGGGGGGCAGGCAGCAGGCCAGCCACGGCTGCTGGAGACTGGCGCCAACTCCGCTCAGCTCCACTGGGACAGATCTGGCGTAACCAATTACAGACACCTGAACTTTGCTCCCGGCTCCCAGCTCCGGGCTCAGTTCCAAGAGCCCAGGGCACTGAGCGAAGATGGCTGCTGCGGGCGAGCCCCACGGCTCCCTCTATGACACCATCATTGTGGGGGCCGGGATCCAGGGCTCCTTCACCGCCTACCACCTGGCCAAGCGGGGCAAGGAGACTCTCCTGCTTGAACAGGTACCCAAGCTGGGGCCGGCTCGGAGGGGCTTGCTGTAGCCCTGCGCGGGGGGGGGGACGACACACTCCCTGACGTGCTGCTTCGGGGGCTGCAGGGCAGGGCAGCCTCCCCAGCCTCCAGCCAAAACGTGAGCTGCCGCTGTGCATGCTCCAGCCTCTGTGCGCAGGGACCAGTAGACGCCCCCAGGTCACAGCGCTGATAAGGCTCTGCTCAGCATTGCTCCCCTGCAGGGCAAACACGGGGACCTAATTCCCCCAGCCCGTCCCTGCAGGAGGGTCCTGGAGGCTGTGATGTGCCCAGGGCCCCTCTCCTTGCTCATCCCTGAACCGTCAGAGCGTCTCCCCCCACCTCCCTGCTCTGCTCCGAGGAGCTCTGCTGGCCAGGGGAGCGGCACCCATCTGCACCAGTGGAGGAGTTGCTCCCCCCCCCCCGGTGGCACTTTGCTTGAGGTGTTTTGCTGAGGAGGCCAGTGAACCTTGCCCGCGGGGCGGACCTGGCGCTGGGCCCACCGCACATGGCTGTCCCAGGAGGTCAGAGTCCCCTGGGGAATGCTAGGGCCTGAGCTGGGCATGGAGCCGGCTCTCTCAACGGCCCCCCTTGGGCTCTGATCCCCCCACGAGCACAGCTCTCCGTGGCTCCACAAGGGCAGGGCCGCACCGCCGGGAGAGGAGGGTGTGGGCTGGCTGGTTTGCAGTCCTCCCCGCCGTGCCTCTTCTCTCGCACCCCAGAGTGGGCCTGGGCCCATGGCAGAGGGAACATACCTAGCCCTCCCCAACCCCTCAGCACTGGGCGAGCGCCCCGCTCCAGGAGGGGCTGCCAGGGGGCACCACAGCCTCCAAGATGTCAGGAGCGGGCACCCGAGTCGCATGCCCCATGCACCAGCCCAGGCGCAGCTACTGGGTTCCCGCAGCCCTGCAGAGCCCCCAGCTAACCCTCCCGTCCCTCTTTGCTGGCAGTTCCCCCTGCCTCACTCCCGAGGCAGCTCCCATGGCCAGAGCCGGATCATCCGCAGCGCCTACCCCCAAGAGCACTACGCCCGGATGATGGCCGAGAGCTACCGGCTGTGGGAGCGACTGGAGGCCGAGGCTGGGACCCAGCTATACAGGTGAGGTGGCGCTGGAGGGGGGCAGTCTGCTGGAAGAAATTTGGCTCTGGGGGGCAGGGAGGGTGACGTGAATACAGCCCCGGGCCTCCACTGACAGCCGGTTATCGGCGCTGCAGGGGCAGCCAGTGTGGCGGGCACCGGGCAGCCCCCCTGCCAAAAATAGCTGAGCCAACCACAGCCCCCTGGTAGGCTGAAGACCAGGGTGGGGGCAGAGGGGGGCCCGTCAGCCAGCCTACTTATTCACCCCTCAGCTGACCAGAAATTGCAAGGAATGGAAACAAACAGGCAGGCCCCCGCAGTAACCGATACCAGGGATTCACATGGGCCAGTATTTGGGTGTGGGGCACCCCACTGCCACCCCAAACCAGAGAAAACTCGCAAACCACGTGGCGCATTAAGGGCTCATTGGCACAGCAGCTCAGGCTGGCCTTAGGACAAAGGCCAGATTTTCCTGCCCCTGTAGCAGAGTTTCCCTTCAGCCCAGTGCAGAGCACCGCATTCACGGCAGGTTGGCGGGTGCGGATTGAACCTCCCACCCCAAGGCCAGCCAGACACTGCACTCGTGGGCTCGGGAGCACAGCGAGAAAGACACACAGCGCGTGGACACACCCTGGCCAAGAGAGGCTAGAACTCCTTCTGGACTAACAGCATCCCAGGCTGCGGCAAGCACAGGGAAGAAAGTGGGTGTCAGACACAGGGCTGCATCTAGCCGGGTCCTAGAGCACGGATGGCCCATCCCTGCTTGGCCAGGGCGCTGGCCAGCACAGCCGAGAGCTGGAACCAGCCACCGTCAGCCACCCATGAGCAGCAATGACCCACCACCTGGCCTAGCCCTGCTGACAAACGGGCCAGAGACCAGGGAGCACGGCCGTCCTTGCTCCCGTAGGCAAGCCTGGCTTAGCAGTGCCAGATGGTGAACAGCACCAAGGGGACCCCACAGGGGTCTGAGCACAGCAAGGCAGGGGGCAGGGAAATAAACAATCAAAATCACCTTCCATCCAGCCCCGTCCTCAGCTGAGTGCGGAGTGGTGTGAGAGATGGGGCTGTCCCCCCTTTCTGCCTGGGCCTGGGGAGTGGCGGGGGTGCAACAAAGGCGGCAGGGGCTGGCCAGGATGTGGCAGCCCACACGAATGTGGGCCCAGGGCTGCTGCCTGCAGCAGAAAGCCCCTTGCACCCCACGTTCTCCCAGGGCAAAGCCCTCTCTGCAGCCAGCGAAACCACGGGGCAGAGCTTGTGGGGCCGGGCCCACAGGCAAGCACCTGCACGGCCGCAGGAGGGCTGCAGTGGGGAGGGAGCGTTCCCTGGCCCTCAATGAATGCTGCAAAGCTTCCACTACCAATCGCCCAGAGAGCAGCACAGAGCCTCCCCCAGCACAGCCCAGGGCGGGGCTGCAGGACTCAGCTAAGGCACACAGGGGCGCTCAGCCTGGGGCCCGGCAGGAGCCTCGCGACACGCCCCACTTACTGCTCTGGTGGGGCCACAGCAGCCTAGCCCGGGGAGATCCTCCTGCAGGGGAGCCTGGGCTGGGAGTGCCTGCACACTGCTACCTGGCCTGGGCGGAGCTAGAGCCCCACTCCCGCACACCTGTGCTGGGGAGTGCCGGGGAGGCAGGGCCAACTGGAGCCAGGCCCCGAGTTGGAGGTGCGGAGCCATGCTGAGCGCAGCAGCCAGGCCGGGGGGCACCTCTCCTGCCTGCCCTTGGGATCTCTTCGCTGCCCCCCCATTCACACTGCCCCAAGCACCCCTCAGCCCCACTTGTCTTGGCCTTTCTGAGTCTTTGCTTAGCCAAGGGAGATTTAGTCCCTGGCCAGACCCCCACACCGGCAGGGTCCCATGGGGCACGGGGTGAGGCTGAAGGTGGGTGACTCCTGCTGGCTCAAGGCAAAGCCCCGAGTCAACCTCAGCGAGAGGCTGGCCCGGCCCGGCCCGGCCCAGTGGGGGGAAATAAGCCACAGCAGAGGAGCCAGCGAGGCCCCTACAAGGGACACTGGGTAGGGCTGGGCAGCCCGGTGCCCAAGGATATCCCATCTCCTTTGATTATCAGCTCTGACGTGCCCTTTGGCCTGGCTTTAGACTTTGCCAGCCACCTCTGGGGTGGGACACAGCAACCACTGAACAGCACGCAAGAACACTGCCCCAGACGCTGGGCTATAGCCCACCCATCCTCCCACAGACAGCCCCATGGTAAAGGGCGAACTGGACCGGACCCTGAAAGGGAGAGTGTGCGCACTCCAGCAAGACACAGCTGCTTACAGAGTCTGATCACACCATCTACACCCTCCATCCCACACACACTCCAGTGGACAGAGGCAGTCGCATCCCTTGAGTGACCAGCCTGAGACCCCCACACTCAGCGTCCCTTGGGGCCAAACCCAGGGTTAAAACTCTCCAGGACGAGACAGGCCTCCCTTTCCCATTCTCCACCGTCCAACCGCCCCCGGCCCCCTGGGTGCGCATCGTCCCTGAGGCAGAGCGTGGGTGCATGCCTGGCCCCCGGCTGCACAGCAGCCTCAGCTCAAGTGCGAGACTCCTGGTAATTTATCTGACTCTGTGCGGACGAGCCATTAAGGAAATAAGTGTCCAAATGATTCCCCAGCCAGGGAGGGTCAGCGCTAATGGAAGCATCAATCTTGTTAGCTGGGAGCCAAGCAGGGAGGGCCCTGCTCTGTCCCTGGCTGACTGACTCCCAGATCTGGACTGGGGGCTTTTCCCCATGGAGGCCCTCCCCGTTTTGCACCTGGGGGCTGGACTGCCTGTGCCCATCCAGCCCAGGCTATGTTTCTGGCCAGACTCAGCCCGCATCTCTTTCGGGAGCAGCATCGGTTCAGTGGGGAGACTCCCCACCAGACCTACAGGAATCGGCACTGCACAGCCACAGGCATGGGTGGGGATCACCCGGGGCGTGAGTGATGGAGGGATCCCGCATCACACAGAGGCAGACGGACCGCCCCCCAGTCACCCCAGCCCTGCTACCAGCCTGCTTGGGCTCCTGGGCAAGTCCACACCCACGTCTAGCTCCACTCCCCAGTCTCCAGAAGGGCTGGGCCGCACTGGGCTGGGAATGAAGGAGGGGCTGGTGCCAGCCAGACCATGGCAGAAGGTCTCACACCCTAAGTCCACACACAGCTGGCCTCCCTGCCAGAGATGGGGCTCGCAGTGCCCTAACTCTGCTCTCCTCCCTCCATCTCTGCAGGCAGACGGGGCTGCTTGTTCTGGGGCCCAGTGCTGACCCCGAGTTCCAGAGCTGCTGCCGGACCCTGGCCCAGCACCGTGTTCCCGGGCAGCTGTTCACCTCCGAGTCCCTGTGCCGGTGTTTCCCTGGCATCCGGCCCTACTGCGGGGAGGTGGCTGTGTTGGACCACACGGCAGGGGTCCTCTACGCGGACAGGGCTCTCCGGGCTGTGCAGGTACCGGGCTGGGCTGTGGGGTGCGGGGAGCACCCAGAGAATCACCGCCAGGCCTGGACGGCTGCAGCTGGTGGGTTGGCACCCTCCACTTGCACAAGACAGGCCAATGGCCACTGTTCTCTGCAAGGCTGGGTGCAGGCGGGGCTCTCAGCAGCCCTGCTGGTGGGGCACAGGGCTGCGTTAATGCCCCCAAGGCTGAATTGGTCCCTCCCCAGGACGGGTTCCGGCGGTGCGGAGGAGCCCTGCGCGATGGCGAGAAGGTGACTGGCATCACGCCAGGGGTCGTGGTTACCGTGACAACCAGCGGAGGGGTGTACCGAGCCAAGACCCTGGTGATAACAGCGGGACCCTGGGCCAATAAGCTCCTGGCCCCACTGGGACTGCAGCTGCCTCTCCAGGTGAGGGCTGGCGCCAGCTGGAAAAGGGACGGCACCCTACCCCTCTGCACAGCTGCCTCTGTGCACAAGTACCTCCCTCCCCAGCCCAGGACTCGCCCGCAGTGCGGGGCCCAGACAACTATCCGTGAGCGGGCAGCAAACTCTGTGCTCCTGCCCTGCAGACGCTGCGCATCAACGTTTGCTACTGGCAGGAGAAGGTCCCTGGAGCATACGGGGTCTCAGCGCATTTCCCCTGCCTCCTGGCCATACGCGCCAACCAGGCCTCCCACCACATCTACGGGCTGCCCTCCAACGAGTACCCAGGACTGGTGAAGGTGAGACAGGACAGCGGGGGGGAGGGGAGGAGATCACACACCCCTCACATGCGTGTGCACAGCCGTGCTCCCCCACGCACACTTTGTTGGCGGGGGGCAGGTGGACCGGGGGTCTGATGTAGCCCCACTCAGGGGGAGCTGATGCAGAGTGCCAGGGGAGGCTCACCCCATAGCAGAGCCAGGGGCCAGGCTGGGACCTCAGCCCTGCAGGGCTGCCCTGACCCTCGCTCTTCTCCCACCCCGAGATCTGCTATCACTCCGGCAGCCCAGCAGACCCTGAGGAGCGTGACCGGCTGCCCGAGGCCTCAGCCCTGCCTGACATCCAGATCCTCTGTGACTTCGTCAGCAAGTACCTGCCAGGCCTGGGGCCCCAGCCAGCCCTGGTGGAACACTGCATGTACACGGTACGGAGCGGATGGGCTGGGGCCCCAGAATTCCCCTCCCCGGGCTGGCCAACTCCAATGGGCACCCCTGGCCCACACTGCCTGGCTGGAGCTAAGACCAGAACCCAATCGGCCCTGTCCCACCAGCTAGCTCCGATTCTCTTTCTGGGCCACTCGGAGCCCAGGAATTCCCACCCAGGCCAGGCAATGTCCCCCTGGTGTCCCTTGACTCTCCCCGTCCTGGCCCTGTACCCCTCGCCCACCTGGGGTTACTTCCAAACCTGTGGGGCTCTGTCCTCTTGACACCACACTGGCTCCCACCAGAACACCCCAGATGAAGACTTTGTTCTGGATCGGCACCCCACATTCAGCAACATCATCATGGGGGCAGGGTTCTCAGGTAAGCGGGGCTTGTGGAAACGCAGAGGGGGAAGTGGGCGCAGTGCCAGGGATGGCTCTGTAGAGGATGGGGTTTGCTCAGCCACCTCCTGCTGCTCCATCCCCTGTAGACGTGGCTTAAACCCAGCCCACTGCTGGGGGGAGACTCTGCCCCACGGTCCTCTAGCCCATTTCCCTCCCGTCCCAGCTGGCGGGGCCTGCTAAGCTGTCCCAGGACACTAGCCCCAGCCAGGGGTGGGCAAGCCCCAAGGGGGAGAGGTGGCTTGCGGCGCACTCGTTCCGAGCTGGCTGGAGTCTGTTTTTCTGCTCCACAGGCCACGGGTTCAAGCTGGCCCCGGTGGTAGGGAAACTGCTGTGCGAACTCAGCCTGGGAGAGGCGCCGTCCTACGCCCTGGAGCCGTTTCGCATCTGCCGCTTCCCCGCCCAGCCCCATAGTGCTCTGTAGGTCTGCCCCAAGTCGGGGGGGGGGGGGGGGGGGGGGGGGCCAGGGCCGTCAATCACCAGACTTTCCAGGCAGGGTTGCAGATGGGCACCGTGCTGGGCCAGGCCTGGGCCCCCCACGCACCGAAGGCTGGCCGAGCCAGGACAGCAAAGGGATGACTCCTTGCTGCTGGCCTGGCAGGGTCCCCCTCTTCCTGGGCTCCAAGGCACGTTTGTTGAGGTCTCAGCATCTCCCCTGCTGGATGCATGTGGCCCCAAGACCAGGGAAAGATGGCCAGCCAGGATCCCCTGCCCCTTCAGCCAATAGCCAGCAGAGGAGCCCTCACCCCCTGCCACTCGCTCTCAGCCACTGGTGTAACGCTGGGGCCCGAGGGCTCCCTATGCCCAGAGCAAGCCCCCCGATTCTGGCTGGGGTGAGGTGAGGGAGCCCTGGCTTGCTCTGCTTAACGTGGGACAGAAGACAGACCAATGGTGCCACGAGACACAGTCTGGGTCCCACGTTGCTCTGTGGAATGGGCAACAAGCAGCCCAGGGTGTGGGGCTCCTCAGCCATGGAATGCATGCAATGGGGCGCCCCCGGGCCGGGGCGCTGCAGGCGCTGTTGGGGGGGAAGAGGGGTGGGGTTACCAACCCCCCCCCACGCCCCCCGTGGGGCCCCCCCCCCCCCCGAGCTCTGCTGTGCCTTCTGTCTTGACCGGTCCCCACAACCCCAGCTGCCTCCTCGCCCAACCCCGGCTCAGCCCCCAGGGACAGTAGGAGGTGGGAGCCCTGACAGGCCCCATGGGGGCAGATGGCAGAAGGCGGGGGGCACGGGCCACACTCCTCCTGCCTGCACCTGTAAGCATCCAGAGCATGGCCGCAGCGCCTCCCCCCAGCAGGTGCATTTCGGCGGAAGCGCCAGCCTCATTATGGGGCTGTCAGGCTCATGAAGATGGAGCTGCACTAGCCGGGCGCCCGCGCCGAGGAGGCAAGTTAAATGTTTTAATGTTAAATGTGCCATTTTATTATCATTAGATCGCTCCCACTTAATGAAAGCGCATTAGTGCAGCGCCAGCTTTACAGCACCACGCACCCAGCCTGGCCAATTTGGTCCCTCCAGCTCCCAGCCCCACTCCCTGGGGCCTTGCCCTGGTCTGTGCCCTGGGCGGGTGGCCCGTCAGCATGCAGGCCTGGGGCCGGCCTGGTCTCCAGCACGGAAGGATGATGAATTGCTTTGCAGATCCCAGGGGAAGTTTAAATGCCACCCAAGGTCTGCCCCCGGGGCCAGGGCTGGACGCAGTCTGGTTCCGTGCCACCCGGGGCCTGGCCCTGCATGGAATGGCTTGGACCCGCGCCAGCTGAGCACCTGCAGGGCCACAGCCCAGTGATGTAGGCCGGGACATTAGGGCCGGCTCCTCTGGTGCTGGACTGGGCGTGTGCAGCTGGCAGCGCCCCCCACAGCAAGCCTGACTCCCCCCAGCTCCCCAAGGAAGAAGGGGAGCCTGGCCCGTCCTACCAGCGAGGTAGCTGGGGACAGAGGGAAGGCGGGCGGGCTGTGTGGGCTCAGTGTGTGACCCCCTGCAGCCATGGCTCTCCGCACACCTCAAAGAGCCCCCAGACTGGGACGGGAGGCAGGAGACCCCAGAGCAGGGGGTCCAGCTGAGGCAATGGGGTGGCCCTGCCTGGCCCTGCGGGGGCTTGGCTCCTCCAGGGGAGATGCCCAGAGACGGCCCCAAGAAGTGGGGCTGAGACGGGGCTGGAGGTCCGCTGCAGAGTATGTGCCATTATGCAAATGCCTGGCTCCTCCAAATTACCATAACTTTAAATAATTAACACCAGCCGCCCGAGGGCTCGTGGGCCCTGTGACTCATCTGCATATTAATTAAGATTTATAAATGATTCAAACCCCCTGCATGGGGCACCAAGGGGGACAGGCGGCCCTTTGCACTGCAGCTGTTGCAGCCAACACGGAGCTGAGAGTGGGGGACACGCCGCTAGTGGGGCCAGCCTAGCCCATGGCGGGTGAGCACGGCACTCCGGGGCCCTTCCTTTCCCTCGCGGGCTGCTGTTAGCCCTTGGCCATGTGACGCACAAGCTCCCGTACAGCGCAGTCAGGGTTAGCCCACGGGCCAGGAAACCCAGCCGTGGTGCGAGCCGGAGACACCACAGCCATCCATGGCCAATGCCCTGGCCCTGGGGCCGTGAAGCAGGGGCTGAGGCCGCCAGCACCCCTGTGGGGGGGTGGGAGCGACATTTCTGTAATGTGCGTGTAAATGAAATAAAGAAAATGGCCATAAGCGGGAAATGTGGCAGGCCAGAGGAACTGCTGGTCTGACCCGTACGGCCCTTTCCAGGGGTGGGAGACGGCTGGGTCGGAGGCATGCAGGGGTGAACGAACCAGCCAGACTTGCCCTGCAGGAAGGAAGCTGCCCTGGGGCAATGCAGGACCAGTGGAAGGGGGACAGCCCAGCTGCTGCTGGAGAGCAGGGACAAAGCAGGGGAGTTCCCGGGGCACGTGGCTTGTGGAGGCCTGGCCCGAGGGGCAGGGTAAGAGCTTGGCTCACCCTTTGTCACCTAGCCACGTTCCCGGGTCCCTGCTGCAAACAGCTGCTGGCACATGGCACCGAGGGGCCCAGCCTCCAGCGACTCCCACCAGCTCCAGCGCGGTCGCTCCCGCAGAGCCCAGGGCACGCGGTGCACAGCGATGGCATCCTGGCAGCGACCACCAGCAGGGGGCCCAATGTGGCCGGCTACCGGCGACTGCGAGAGGGACGTGGCGCTGACGATGCCAGGGTGGCCCCACCAGCCGGCCTGGCCCTCACTGGGGCTTCCCTTCAGCCGCGGAGCGCTGTCTGTGCCGGGCTGGCTTTCTCTGGGTGATTACGCTGAGCAGGAAACAGGTGGGTCAGCCCGCGGCGCCCGGCACGCGCCATCTGCTCAAACAAGGCAAGATTTGTGGCCAAGATTTTCTTCACGCTCGCTTTCCAGACGGCTCCGTGGGCGCCTCTGCTTGCGGAGCACCTGAACGCAGCCGGCTCCCCTCCGCCTGGCACTGGCTGCTCACCCCAGTGCCGGTCCAGCCCAGGGTGGGCGTGCAAGCGCTGCATTGATTGCCTGGCCTGAGAGCTGGGGCTAGAGGCCCAAGCAGCTGCTGGGCGTGGGGACCGGGCCACACTCCACGGCTCGCTGGTCAGACGGGAAAGCCATGGGCTGACACGAAGGAGCAGGCCCTGCTTGTCAGGAAGCGGCTGGGGACAGGTGTCGGAGGCCGGCTGGGCTTGGATGCCCTGACAGCCTCCCACACGCTGCCTGTGGGAGACAGTGCGAAAAGTGCTAGCAGGGAGGACTCTGCCCTGGGTGAGAAAGGCTTCAGCCCCTCACCAGCGGCTGGAGCAAAGAAGCCCGAGCCTCACGTCGCATCTGACCACTAGGCAACCTGACAAGCGCGTGGCCACCAGACACGAGTCAGTGCGACTCTTCGCCCCTGTGCTGCAGCGACTAAGGCTCACTTCCGCCCCGATGCCGAGGGGAACACACTGCCCAGAGTCCGTTTTGTAAATGGGAAACTGGGCTGCTGCAGGCCTGGAAATGCCACAGGGGGTTGGTTCAAATCGCCGCCCCACAAGGCAGTAAGTAGGTCCCGTGCAAGCGTCAAACCCACCCGCAGCCAGCTCCTGAGCTGCAGTGACTGAGCGAAGGGGGAGCCGATGTCACCAGCCGTAAATGACATTTAATATTTAAAGGGAACAGACAGGAAGAGACGCACAGCTGAACTAGTGCAAAACAGACAGGTGGGAGGCCAGTCCAGCGGCAAAGATCACCCTCCACGCGTGGCTGGCCCCGGGGACACACAGCACACGAGTCCTTGAGGGAGACTGTGGGCCACTTCCTTGGCATCATCGAGGGCAGCTCAGTCCGTGGAGGGTGCGAAGTGGCCAGATGCACTTACTCTGGATCTGACACCCTGTAACCAAAAGGGACACTGTGCCACTCGCGCCCAGGTATGCTCAGCAGACTGTGCACGTGGAACTCCATGTGTGCCCTCCAGGTGCTGTGTGCGTGAGTGTGTTATGCACACGTGCGTGTGACAGGCAGGGTCATGTTTTATTTCAAGGATGCTTTGAACACAATCGTGCTCGGCCCAGGACACAAAAGAAAACACCACGCCCAGGAAAGGGGACACCATGTGCAAGAAAACATATGCAGCAGCAGAGTGGGGTGAGTGTGCGAGGTGCACGCCCAGATCCTGCTGACACATAGCGCCGCCCCACAGGGAATCCAACTTCACTTCTTCTGGGGTTTTGAAGCCGGAATAGCAAGAGGCGTCTTTGGCTCAACTAAAAAGGAAGGAGTGCCGGTGGAAGCAGGGGTACTGGCCAGCCTTCCCGCAGGCACCAGAGACATGGTGATCAAATAAAGACAGCAGGCACTGAGGAGGAGGAAGCCCCTAAAGAACAGTTCAGCTCCCCCTCCAACGAGAACCGAGCAGCCCCAGGCTCAGCAGCAGTGCAGGTGGCGGGAGGGCAGTCTAATAGTTGCTGGCCAGCCTGACAGCCCATGCTCCCAGTTTATTGCAGCCGGCATCGGACAGCTGGGAGAGTCGTACAGCCCCGCCCCGGCGAGAGGCCTGCTGTCGCTGTGAGGGATGGGCCAGGAGGAGAGGTCTTTAGATGAACATTTTCCACCATGCAAGAAATACGGAGTGCACACAACACACCTGTCAAATGCAGCACTTCCCATGCACGGCGCTTGCTGAGGGACCGCCAGGAGCAATCCGGACACTGGTGGGAGGGGCGCCGAGGGCTGGCCTGGGCTGGCGCCAGGACCTGGGAGGCAGAGTATTTCTGTGGCTGTGGAAAAGGTGTCTCTTCTGGGCATCCACCCAGGAGCTACGCTGTGGTTTCTGCAGGCTTGCCCTCTGTGTCGCTGTCGCTCAGGCCACCTCGGGAGGAGTACCGGGATCTGTAGGTACTTTCCAAAGGGGCTCGCTCCTCGTCCGACTTGTCAGAGGTGAACTGTCTGCGGGAGCCTGGAGGGCTGCAGAGAGGAAGAGGAGGCAGTTAGCAAAGAGCCAAAGGAGGGCATGCCCGGGGGGAGAGGCACTGGGGGGTTGAGGGCACTGATGCTTCCTTGCTCAGATTCAAACCCCATCCTCAGTAGAGGCCAGCCAGAGCCCTGTGGCAGGCAGGAAGCAGAGGCTGGGCTGTGCGGGGAAGGAGCTAGGTGGGACGGAGGCCAGTTCACGCTAGTGGCCTCAGCAGGAAGGCTGGTAGCTGAGCTCTGGCACACGGGTACTCTTATCCTGGGCGTGCGAAGCCAGGCGGCTTTCCCCAGCATCCAGCTCCCTGTAGCTGTTCAGGAATGAGGAAGACCCCCCAGTTCCTTAGCACGTGGCAGCCAAACAGCAAATACCCCAAATACCCACTGCTGTCTCCCCTCCAGCGCTCCCACCGATCCCATAGCAAGTGACCCAGGACCTGCTTAGAGACAGGGCCCATTTTACAGACTGGGAAATAGCCACAAAAGGAGGGAACAGACTCGCATCCAAGAGCTTTAAAAGAGCTGGCTGAGGAACTCGCTGGACTGTTTCAATGGGTTTTCAGTAAGTCCTGGAGCACCAGGGAAGTCTCAGAAGACTGGAAGAAAGCGGATGTGCAATTTTTAAGGATAAAAGGAATAACCATGGTAATCCTCCATCTGTCAAACATCCCAGGCAAGACAATGGAGTGGCTGATGCAGGACATGGCTAATAAAGAATTAGAGGAGGGTAACATAATTAATGGCAATTTGCATTTATAGGAAACATCTGCTCAAACTAACTTGAGATCCTTTTAATGTTTGATATAAGTTTGACCGATGACGGTAACAGCGTCGACTTCTGCGAGGTGTTAGACTTGGTTCAGTGACATTTAGATGAAAAATCTAGAGCTATGAAATGAATGTGGCACACACTACATGGATGAAAGATGGCTGCTGCCTGAGAGATCTTGAAATACAATTAGAACCGGGGAATCATCGAGTGGGCGTGTTTCTACTGGAGTTCTGCAGGGATCGGTTCTGGCCCTCCGCTATTGAACATTTTTATCAATGAGCAGGAAGAAAAACACACCACTGTAAAATCTGCAGATGAGGCAGAAATGTGGGGACAGGTAAATAAGGACAGATCTGGGTGATCAGGGTCACTCGGTAGGCTTGGTGCAAGCAACCCTTGTGTTTTCATGTGGTTAACTACATGGAAACCCCACGGAACAAGACGCAGGCCCCAGTGCAGGCTGGGGGCTCCATCCCAGGAAGCAGGGACTCAAACAACTTGGGGATAAACCTGGTGTGATGCTGTGGACAAACACATAATGCGATACTGGCAGTATAAGAGAACAGGGGACTCCCAAGTGGGAGCAGAGAGGTTGTTTTATTTTTGCTGGAATCCTGTATCCAGTTCTGTGCCCACACATCAAGAGGGTGTTGATAAGCTGGAGAGATTGCAGAGAGCCAGGGGAAGGAAGAAGGTCTTAGAAAGCCTGTCTTTAATGATGAAAGGGGTTCAGTCTAGTTAGCATAACAAAGGGGAGGTTAAGGACTGACTTGATTATCGAAAAGTACCTACACAGGGTACAAATTTTTAATAGTGGGCTTGCACTCTAGCAGAGGTCTAATAGATCCAATGGCTGGAAATAAGGTGAGAGACAGTAATTAAGTTCACCGAGGCTTGGGGTGGATTCTCCAGCACTGGCAATTTTTAAAGCCAGGCTGTCTGTTCTTCTGGAAGCTCTGCCCGCCCCTCAGGAAAGTTCTCTGGCCTTCGGGCACAGGATGTCAGACTAGCTGATCACCTTCTGGCCTGGGAATCTATGACTTGCCCAAGTGCACAGAGCTGACAGATAGCAGAAGATCCTGGCTCCCAGGCCAATGTGCCGAAGCTCTGCTGGACAGAGATGCAGGGAAGGCAACTCCCAGTTGAATACAGAGGAAAGGAGGAAACTTCCAATGCAGAGGTAAGGCAGGAAGGTAGCTGGGTGCGTACGTGTGGGTGGTTTTTAAGTAACACTGTTCACCTCCCGATGATTGAGAGAACTGCACTGAAATGGAAGCTGCATCGCCCCCGGACTGTCTTTCCAAGGGCTCATGAGTCTTTTTTATTCTCCTCCGACCATTTGAAGCGATTGACTCTTCCCTGGCTTTAGCAGAGCTAAGCGAGGGTCTGCAGCAAATCATGCCTTGCTGAATCACACCTCTATCTCTTCATGAAGTGTGTGTGAGAAGACTGCGAGTCTGCAAAATGCATTTGTTATTTGGAGGTTTCTGCGAATTTCTTCCGTGCAAAGACACTGCGAAGGGAAAATTCTCTATTTGAATTTTGAACTTTGTGCTGAGTAGGAAGTAACCTAAGTCACTTAGCACTATTTCAGTTTCCTGATTGGGTGACTGTTACCAAGAAAGAGCACAAATTTCAAATAGGGGTTTGCCTTCAGCCAATATTCACACTCGAAACTCACCACTGCGAGCATTTGTGCTGGAGAAACTCAGCCGCTGGAGGGTTCGTGGGGAGATGCACCAACAAATCAGAAACCATTTTCCTCGTCCAACATCTCCAGATGTTTCCCCTGGCTATTTGCTAAGCTCTGGGAATCCAGGGGACCCAGTGTGACTTACAGGCTGGCAAGTGGATTTCATCCATCCACAAGGCAGGACATGGCAGGAACACGTCCTGCTCCCCAGTCACCCAGCACTCGCACCCACTGACATTCGGAACTGCGCCTTGGCCTGCCTCTCGGAGCGCGGCCGCTGACTAGACCCGCTAAGCCAAGAGAAACTGCCCCATCTTAGGCCTGCCGGCTCCCGCAACACATAATCAGCACGACATCCCCAGCCGCAAGGATCGTGGCACCAGCTGAGCACTTGAAAAGAACTGTTTCAAAAGCTTCTTTCCTTCTCAGCTAATTCTCCCATTCAAAGCTGTCAGAACAATTTAAGAGACAAATGAAACCTGCCCTCCCTACTGTGCTTCCCAACCCCTTCACTGACACTGGCTTCTCCCAAACATGGTAACACCTGCTCCCACCCAGCCATGGACCCAGCCTGCAGCAAAGGAGCCGCAGACCAGGCAGTTCTGTTTCTCCTCGGACGTATCAGTGCCAGCCAGGCGTCTCCTCACACGGGCCCGTGCTTCAGCACCCCAGGCAAACCATCCCTGAATTAACCAAGCGGTAACTCACCCGCACCCCACCCAACCTTCTCCTCCGGGGAGCCCAGCCAGCCTCTGGGCTAAGCCAAGGTCCCCCAAGTCAGCCAGAAGCCGGTTGTGACGAGCCAGAGCAGCACTTCTCTCCCCCAGGCACTACGTACACATGGGGGTGCCCTCAATCCCAGAATGACCGGGGGGTGTACAGGGGCACGCGAAGAACCCTGACCCACAGCAGTGCCCACGGACAGCCCCAGACTGGGTCTGCGTGTGGGACGAAGGGTTGGCTTGCCCACCTGTGGTCGGGGGAGAATCACATGGCCCTACCACCAGC
Organism: Pelusios castaneus; assembly: GCA_007922175.1. Classification (NCBI taxonomy): domain Eukaryota; kingdom Metazoa; phylum Chordata; order Testudines; family Pelomedusidae; genus Pelusios; species Pelusios castaneus. The sequence continues at coordinate 142,505 of ML685939.1, forward strand.
CGGCTGAATTTCACTGACGGTTTTCCGTTTCAAACCTGCCATGGAGCCAGTGGGAACTGGGCAGGGCAGGGCCTGGAGCCTTCGTCCCAGCCTGGCCCTTGGAGCTCCTCAGCTGGCACCTTTCCTAAATTAGTGCCACATGGCATCCCTCCAGAGCCCTTGGCAGTTCCAAGTAGTGCCCCTCGGTGCACACACCGCAGCGGGCGTGTTAGTAAGGGGCCGTGCAACACAACACACGTGCAGGGCTCCCTCCGGCCAGGGACACGAGCGTGATGCATGTGCCACTCAGGGGTTAGGGTTCTGGTCCTCGGCCCCAGCCCCTGCAAGCTGGCAATCCTGCACAGGGGGTGGGGGCACAATTTGGACTACAGTGCGGGAGTCGGAGTGGGGACGCGCCATCGCTGTGTACGCGTAACAAGACGAATTTGCAGCAATTAACAGGCAAGACCCCAGGCAGGACGAAGAGCTCGAGTGGGAGTGCTGTAACTGAGGGGTGGCCGAATCCCAGAGCCCCCCACATCCTGACAGATTCCAGCATGCACCGCACCAGCTGGATGTGGGATCTGCACTCTCTGCTGGCCTGTCCCCATCTGGGAGCTGACGGCAGCTGCAGCAGTTCTGGGTTCCCCAGAGATGGGCCTGAACTGGAACCCTTAATCTGAACTCGGGACCCCTGCACGACCTCACACAGCCCAGTCTGTATGGGAGCCACACAGCATCCAGCAGCCTCATCTCTAACCGTGCCAAGGTGGGGCCCTGCGTGGGTGTTGCTGGCTCTGGCCCGCAGGACTGCCGACAGGCCAGGGAGACAGCAAGACAGCCCAGGAGTTTGGGATGGCTTTTTGGGTTTGCTGGAGAGAACGCAGAGGGTCGGCAGTAGTGGGGTGTGGGAGCTGCTCATGCCATGCGCCGGCAGATTTATTGCGACCCCACGTGCTCCTCACAAAGCCTTTTAAAATCCAGCCTGACGCTTGGTTTTCTTGGAGTAACTAATCCTGCCTGATGCAGGAGCCGGCATGCGCCGTGACCCATTCATTCCAGGAGAAATAAATACAGCCGCATACTTCACAGTTTCTGAAAGGCCGGGGAGGATTAGTGCTTCTCAGTGTCCTGCGCTCGACTATCGCTAATCCCTGGAAGGGATACACCAGCAGAAAAAAGCTGCCTGCTTTGACAAACCCTTCATGGATGTTCCCAGTGCTTCGCCTGGGCTGCACCCACGCAGGCCACCTTAGCAGAGGTGCAGGCCCCACACCTCACGCCCAGCGAGCTACGTCAGAAGCCGGAGCCTCGTCCATTGCTGATGCGGCAGCTGAGCACCGGTGGGGATGGAGGGGATGAGCTGACAAACGGGGCCCTGGCAGAGTTAGTAATTCAGGAGACAACCTACACCACACGGGCCTGTGAACCCCGAGTGCTCTGCCAGCAGCCCTGACTTGCAGGGCACCGGATTTCTCCGGAGTAACCGGCTTAGACGGAATCTAGCCGGCAGCTGAGGCAGGCCAGCGAGGAGGGACTGGGGCAGTGAGGAGAGGAGGATGTTAGTGGCACACGCATGCTGACATGCCGCACTCCACACCACACGGCACCTTCTGTCTTAGTCGCTCTCGGGCCGGTAGAGATATTTCATCATCAGACTGTCCACCTGCTTCTTCCGCTTCTTCTCCTCCTTCTGCTGGTGCTTGCGGGATTTCTCCGCCCCCCTCCCTTTCCCAGCTCCTTCCCCTTCGGAGGCTGGGCTCTTCCTCTTGGGGCCCTTCTTGACACTGGAGCTGCTATGGTAGGAGCTGGACGAGCTCTCTGAGGATGTCTCCGAATCCGAAGGTGGCTTCTTCTTCTTGGACTTCTTGGCATGTTTCCTGGCGCTCTTCTTCTTTCGCTCCTCCTCTGAGGAGTCGTCGCTGGAGCTGGAGCTGGAGCTGGTCCGTCTCCTGCCCTTGGTGCTGCGTGGCCGGGAGCGGGAGCAGTCCAGGGCGGAGGCCGACCGGCGCAGGCTGCTGAAGGAGTGCTCCAAGCTCTCTGGCCGCACAGCGCTCCTGGCACTCCGCACGCTCCTCTTATCCTCCTCCTCCGAGTCCGGATCCAAACTTGAGCGCTTGAATTTGACGGGCTTGTAGCTGAGGACCTCATTGATGGCGGCCTCCAGGTCCGGGTCCAGGTAGGAGCGGTGGCTGACGGGCCGGATGTCCGAGTCCTCCAGCTGCATCTCATCGGAGGCAGAGGTCCTGGGCCGGGGAGGCATGGAGAAGCTGCGTCCCAGCGAGTGCTGGCTGTACTGGGAGCGGCTGTCGCTCGGAGCCACGCTGGACACATCATCCAATTCATCCAACCCTCTCCTGCTCAAGGAGAACCTGGAGTCCGCCCGGCTTCCTAGGGATGAAGTTTCCAGACCTCGCTCTGCCTGGTGTCTCAGCGAGGGGCTGAGGGCACCGGGGATGCCAGCCAGTGGCTCGCTGAGCCGAGATGTGCTGCGCCGTAAGCTGCCTGGGCTTGAGAGTGCGAAGCTCAGGGTGGATCCAGCGTCAGCCTCCAGTCCATGCCGGGAGGAGGCAGGCCGGCTGGCCGGAGCAGACAGGGCAGAGGCATTGTCAAAGTCAGCAGTGGTGACGGACCACCTCGTCTCCAGCCCTTTGTGGGCTCTGCTGCTGGCCTCCGAGAAGGCCTGTGAGACGACGGAGCCCCTGTCGTCAGGGCCCTCGCTGTCCTGGGACTTCTTCCACACGCTGACAGAACTGGCCTCATCCTGGCCGCTGGCTACTGAGTTGCGCTTTGCTCTGCGGAAAGACCTGTCCGGGGAGGCCGGCCGCTCACTCAGAGTAGAGAAGAGCGTCTCCTCGTCCCCCTTGCCGCCAATTGAGTCCTTCAGGTTGACCCGTTTCCTGTAGCTGAGGGAGCTCATGACTGAGACCGGCCGTTCCTCCGCCTCCGCCTCCTTCGGCTCTCTGCCTTCCTTCCCCTCCTTGGGGGCCGAGCTCAGGGCCAGCCTGAAGAAAGAGGGACCGGTGGGCGAGGCCAGTGAAAGAGAGAGAGCAGGTGAGTTCAGAGGAGACATGGGGGGAGCGAGAGATGGAAGCAGTAGAGCAAACCCAGCTAAATAATTTGCGTCAGTGGAAAATAGCTTCCTGGAAAATGTCATGCAAATTAGGATATTGTTCTAGCCCATTGCTTTTATTCCCCTTTAAAACGGTTCATTCGATTATTTCCCTGCCAGTTACCTGGAGCCGCGCCTTCAGCACCCAACTTCCAGAAAGATGGAATCATCTCCAGCACCAAACCTCTATCATCCGCACGGCTAAATAAACTAAACCAACTCAGCTCCTCTCACTCAGAGGAGGGGGGAGACGCCCGTGGGACACCTGAATCCACTACAGGAAATTGCTTTTATGCCAAACCAATCTGTACTCATCAGCAGCCGTTTCCCCAGAGAAGCTGCTCCAATCCACTTCTCTTTGCTCCTGGGGCACGCTAGATGTGGGGTGCCAGCCCCGTGGGCAGTGCCCTGAGAGATGGAAAAGCCATGCCATCGCTGAGTGAGCCACGGGGCAGAGCAGTGCTTGCGGCTCAGATGTTTTTGGTCCCTTCAGATTTGTACTTTTGAAATTCAATGCGCGTTAGTTGCTATGGCAATGAGTACTCTACCCCGAGATCAATACACTGGCTCCCCACGGGGCCTGGGCCACGGCCCCTCGGTAGCACAGACGGGTAGGCAGACGTACACCAGTGTCGCCACTGAAACGGAATCCACGGCTGCTGGCCGGCTGTGGGGGCCATCTGCACCACTCGCTATCGGTCAGGAGTTTCTCTTGGGAGGCTGGAGCTGAGGCATCCAGCGCTAGGCTGCTGGTGCGGTGCTCAGAGGCTGGGACCCCTGCTAAGGCCAGCCCAAAGCAACGGAAATGGATGACAGCCAGGAGCGCTTCGTTTGAGAACAGAACCAGAGCCGTGCTTCCCTGGGCCCAGCCCGGTGTGGGGGAGAATCTCCCTGGATGGCACAGCTTGCCCTGCACCCCAAACGCAGATCAGTCTGCCCCCACCCCTCCCGTGCCGGGCTCTCCCTCGGGCAAGCCACCGCGTTGTCTCTCTCGCCCGAGTAACGGGGACGAGCTCCCGCCCAGGCTGAGCCGGGAGTGGCCGGAAGGGAAGCACGAGAGGGCTGGGCAGCACCCCCGTCCTTGCCACACTGCACAGTGAGCCTCTTGCAGGCTGTGCGGAGAAAATGGCCGCACACGTCTGTTTTCCAGGGAAGCTGACTCCAACTGACCTGGAGTTCTTCAAGCTGCCGTCATCCGAGGCTGCTCTGGAGGAGCTTTTGTTCTTGGAGAGCCATGATTTGACGCCATCCACGCGGTCCTCCAGCTCCGAGTCCACGTCTGAGTCGCCCTCGCTGGCAGAGGGAGAGAAAGGTGGGGCGGGGCAGCGATTAGTGTCCGGGACAGACGTCAGGGCCCGGCCAGAGAGGTTAGTGTTAGCGTGCCCGTCGCTCAGCAAGGCCCCAGCACCACTGCGCTCTGAACCCCCGAGGACACGTTCCTGTCTCAGCTGGACAAGGAACGGGCGTGCTTTCTGGGCTCCTCATCCCTGGCTGTCCCAGAGAGTGGCCCGTGGAGGGAGCTCAGCTCGGGGCAGGACGTGAGGTGGAGTTGAGTCACTCCCAGCAAAGCCCCTGGAGAGAAGTGGGGCTGGCCCGTCCTCCCCGAGACCATGGGGCTCCAGGGACCACTGAGCCTGATGGCGTGGGACCATCCCTCTCCACTACACCACTGCAGCAGCGAGCAGTGGGGCATCCCCAGCCCGTGTCGGGGGCGCCCCTCTACTTGCTCTGTAGGTCAGGCCCAGCCAGTGCCGGCAGACCTACTGGTCTGATGCTTCTGCCCGGGGGGGGGACGGGGACGTCTTCACCTACTTGGGGGGTGGAGAAAGCCATCGGATGGTGGCGCTGCCCTGCCCAGGTTAGAAATAACCCCCAGGGCTCCGGCACGGCCAGACCGGGGGGGGGGGGGGGACCAATGTGTCCTGTGAATTCACGCACGGCCATTCACAGGGTGTGGTGCCCTGTTCGCCCCCACGCGGCTCCGGCCTGTCCTGGGACTAGGCGCCCTCTACCTGGCAGTGCTCCTGAGCTGTTCGTTCTCACTGCGTCTCCAGCTAGAGCCGCAATGCTGTGCAAAGGGCTTGCGTTCGGTCGGGTCCCTGAACTGGCTGCACCCTTCCATCCCAAGAACCCCTCCTGGGAGACAGGCAGAGGGGGCTGAGGAAACAGGGAATGACTCTTCCCAAGGCTCCCCAAGAGGCTGGCGGGGCTGTGTCAATTGAGGGAGATTTGGTTTATCCAAGGGCAGCTGAACTGGCCCTCAGTGATCCCAGTACTGTGCGATTCTTTCCCAGCATCGCCCACGTGCTCTGCACCATGAGGCCATGAACCGCCTGCGGACGCGAGGGCCGGCCAGCCAGACAAGCCCCTGTTTTTAAGGTGCAGAGGTGACCCCATTCTGCCCTTTCCTGTCCCACTGCTGGGCACAACAGAGGACAGCCAGTGGCTTGTGCTCTGCAGACCAGCAGGCCCCAGGGGTTACACAAGAGTGGCTTGCTGAGTGGTGCAGAATTTAGCCTGGAACATGAGCAGCTCCGTGCAGTTATTCCCAGAGCCAGCTCTCTCCTGAGTCAGCAGGCAGGCTGGAATGCTTTGTACACATTTAGAAAAATACTGCTCAACTTGTCCCTCATCACAGATATGCTGGGCTTCCCCTCAACCCAGGGCATAAATTTCCTTTCATCTGTGTCAGCAGGAGAGGCCCTTCTGTGCAGAATGATGTTCCTAAATAAATAACAAAGGGGCAGAAGAGAAGAAAGGAACAGACTGCAGTTCTGGCAGCGAGTGAAATTTCAAATTTGCAAAGAGCAGAGGGCTGGGAGGGAAATAAGTGGGCTCATTTTATAGGCCTCTGTCAAGTGTAAAATTATAGCAAGAAAGAAAGATGTTGATGTCCCTGGGTAAACAGGAGTTTAGCAGACAGAACGGAAATGGCTCTGGCAGGCTGGGTGCAGAAGTGTAGCAGGCAGATTTACAGTGGCAGGCGAACCCCTCCGTAATGCTAGTCACCTGATTTACGCGCACACATAAAGAAAGCCGTATCTGGCTTAAACCAGCTAATTTATAACCACCATTCAGAATCCTATTGATTGCCTTTAGAAAGAAGGTGCTGTATGTGTTGCAAAATCTATCTCTACATGTTAAAAGCATTTCTGTATAAATCTCTGTTAATACATAACTGTTTACTGCTTTCATTAGGGTTATAGCAATAACAACTGTATCTATAAGTAAATCGAAACATTATTTTTCCTCCCACCTCACTTGGCTCAATAACTCTGCACTGGCTTCCTTCAGCATTAACTGGCTGGTAAAAGGGAAGGAAGGCTCTCGGGAACTCTGGAAACTTTGTTAGAATTGCATGTGTGCCTGGTAACAGATATATAATGTGATCTTAAATGAACATTTTATCCGCCTAGCCTTAGGCGTCTTCTCTGCCTGGGGAATGTGGGGCAGAATCGCACTGGGGACAGGCTATTATAGATCCTGAATATGAATTCTCCTTGTTAAATTCAAAGCAATGGACTGCACTGGATCACGCAAACACCTCCCTCTTCCACAATATAACTCAGGCAGTGCTTTGTTATTTTCCTTAAAAACAAGGAGCCCCATAAACAAACTCCGGGGGCAGCCGAGATTTCAAATCGTCGGAATTAAACTTGATGTCAAACACAATTTATGTCCAGACTAGTGCGCCATTAGTTAACTGGGATCCAAATCACAGGGGAACAAACAAACGGAGACTGAGCTGCGGAGGATATTAATTGTGTGTGACAGCCGGGCTCCAGTGGCCCCCTATCACTGTTCTATACTATTACATTTATCATTAGCTGTTATAGACCCTTTCAAACCAGCAGCCCCTCCTTGCTCAGGAAAGAGACATTCCAAACACAACCCCAGCCTCAGCTTCCAGGGTTGGCAGCTGGGCTGAGCCACACAGAGCCCAGTGACGGGGCAGGGACTGGGGGTTAGCACAAAGCCCCCGGGGGTAACAGCAGGGCTCTGGGTGCCTGTGAGTGAGCAAGGGACAGCGAGACACTCCCAGTGGAATCAGCTGGGATCGTCGCAGCTGGGCGCTGACGGGTCAGAAGCCATCGCTCGCTGGCTCGCGCCACACCTGGCCAGGTGCGTCCTGGGGCTTCACGTTTCCCTCTGAAGTCTCAATTCTCGGACAAGGCCAGAGGCAGTAACCCTAACCCGTCCCCACTCCCCGCCAATGGCTGCACTGGTGCCTGCTCCGGCTTTGCAGCGGTCAGAAGCCAGGGGAGAGACTCAAGTGCAGCCCCTTTCTCCTGTCTGCCTCTTTCCAAGTCTACGTAGAGAAAGAGAATGGGGGGCCTCAGAGGGAAGGGGCACTTGTCTTAGTCATCCCCTGGCTCACCACACAGCCCTGCTATTGCTGCATGGGGAGAAGGATGAGTTCTTATTGTCTCATCCAATTCCCAGGACACCCGTTCCAGGAGGGGCCGCACAGCCTGTCAGTTACACGGGGAAGAGACGCAGCCCCCGGAGGCTACTATCGCAGCATGCAACGGTGCTCTCCTCAGGGCTCCCCCCACCGTGTAGCCAGCAACGCCGCACTCGACACAGGCATGTGAGAGGCGAGTGGCCCCCACTCTCCCTGGTCCCCGCCCCGGCTTGCAGGGGCGTGTTAGAGGGTTAGGCAGGGTGCCATGCACGGAGCGCGCTGCGGGAGCAACATGCAAGCTCCCCCAGGCATGCTCGGGGTTAGGCCAGAACAAGGGGTTACGGATTGGAGACCTGGATCCTCACAGTTTATTTTTTCGTTTCTGATACTTTGTCACCATGTCCTGCAAACTGGGAGGGGGGAGGGGGACAAAGAAAATAAATGAACGTAAAGAGATGAAACGAAACTGAACCACCACAGAAACAAAGCAGGGAAAACCAAGGAGGGGAGGAACCTAACGAGGCGGTGGCTGCACCTAGCTCTGGGCCAGCAGCAGAGACCAGCTGGGGACGCCGCGGCAGGGCCAGGAACAGAAGCCAGGCCTGCTGATCCCTGGGCCTCGTCCCCAGCTCCTGTCACTGTTCCTAGCCACAGATCACGGGGGGCTGCTCCCCACTCCACTAAATCACCTAGCACTTTTCATCCGTAGCTCTCCTCGCGTTCTGTGTCACTGGCCCCACTTAACAGATGGGGAAACTGAGGCACAGAAGTACAGTGACTTGTCAGTGGCAGAGCTGGGACTAGCCCACACTCGGCCAGGCAGAGACACCCACACTGCGAACACGTGCTTGGTTTGCAAGCAGCAATGGGAGGCCTGGGGGTGGGTGGGACAGGAGACAAACGTCTGTCGCAATTAGAAAGCACCGGCTCCGCCCACGATTTCAGAAGCTCCCTCCCCTCCTGTGACCAGGCAAAGAGGCTGTGCCAGGGACACAGGGCCCCTGGAGGAGGACGTGGATCAGATCTGAACTGGCCTGAATTGCTGCAGAGAACAAGCCCCCCCAGGCGCCCAGAGACCCCTGCCGCTGCGTGGGCACACTGGACCCTGCCTTGCCAGGCAGCCGTGACTGAACTTGGAGGGCTTGGTGGGCTGACTGTGGGGTGCCCAGGGAACCCATCCCCTCGCCACGGGGCAGGTGGCCTGTTCCACTGGGAATGCCCATGCAGATGAGCTAGTTAACGAAAGCAGCTGTGGCTGGGGGCGGAGCCCAGCAGGAGCCACGCCTGCTCTCACCTGTTGATGAGGTCCTCATTGTCGTCGCTTTCCATCTCATCCTCTATGGCGGCCTGCAGGTCCCCGATCCGCTTGAACGCCAGCTTCAGGTCAGACTGCAGGCTCTGGTTGGCGGCCTCCAGGCTCTCCAGGTCCATTTCCTTGGGGAAAGCGAGGCCGGTGCCGTTGGACGTGCCATGTCCGCGATGCATGGCTGGAACATGGCCCCCCACCCCTGGCAGCTCATCGTTGCACCAGCACATCACAGGGCTGCAGGAGGGGACCCACGTGACCCCCCCCACCCGCAGGGCAGATACACCGGGCCGGATCTGCCCCCTCATCCCCAGGGCGGATTTAGCCCGTCTCGGTTTTCAAAGGCCCCTGCTCTCAATGCCAGCCGCCAGGGCGGCGCTGAGCGGCCTGCTTTGGGGAGAATGTCCGGGGATGTAGTGGCAGAACCCATCTACCTGGGGCTGCACATCTGACACAGACAGGGTGTCCTGGCTGCTCCCTGCCCCTGCCCAGAGCCAGCCGGGGGTGTGGTCACACAGCTGAGGGCACAGTAGGGGACAGCTGCTGCCTGGCCGGCCTGCCTCGTTCTCTGGCCCGGCTTCCTCACCAGCTCATGCTTCTTCCGGCTGGCTTCGGCTTCCTTCTTGGCTAGCTCGCCCATCTCCTCCTTGGCGTCTCGCAGCTGGCGCTGCAGCCTCTTGTTCTGTTCCTTCTCCCGGTTCTCAGCGGCTGCCCGCTGGTCCCGCTCCTCCGTCAGCTTCTCCATGTTCTCCTTCAGGCGACTGGCCAGGCTCTGTGGGGCACAGGGGACGGCCAGGTAGGTAGGTACTCAATGAGTGCCAGCCCTCCCCCCAGGGGTCCGGCTACCCCCACTGCGGGGCAGGGAAGTGGATGCACAGTGAGTGGAAAGGATGTGGCTAGGGTCATGCAGACCACGAGCAGGGCGAGGAGTCCCAGCTCTGCTCGAAATCAGCAGGGACGTTAGCAAGTCCTCAGGACCCAGCCACACACTGCTCCCAGGTGCCCTGCCATAGTGAGGAGTGCTCAGCCCATACCCACCTCCCCTCCCTGCCTAGCCCAGCCCAGCCGGTGACGGGGAGATGGCAGCCCTGACAGAATCAATATTCACTCGTCAAGAATAATCGCAGCAGAGCGCGGCAATTACCCAGCCCGGCTCGGGAGTGAGCGACGCCCCATCGCTTCCCACTGAGCGCTAATGGAACAAACGAACGCAGCGCCATGCATTTACATGAGGCGGCTGGCGTGGGGGGGATGGAGAGCCACGTCTCAGAGAGACGCTCCCCCGGGCGAGGGAGGTGGCAGAACAATCGTGGGGCTTGGGCGAATTGGAAAAATAGATTTCACTTTGTGTGAAGTAATTACAGCCTGTAACGTACAGAAAAAATAGACTCGATCCTTCCCGGCAGCGGAGCCACCCGCCGCATATTTATGGCCCCGCCGGAGAGGGAAGGGAAGCGATGGCAAGGAGAACATGAAGAGGGAGAGCCGAGCGAGCACAGAGCTGCGGGCGCAGAATACAAAGCAGGCTGCGTTCAGCGGGAACAGCCGAGTCTGTAATTTCACTAAGTCAGCGCAGGCGAAGAGCAGCACTTTGCCGCGCGCCGGCTGGACGGCGGATTATTGTTATCAGCACTCGCCAATAACCTGCCCAGGCAGGTGTGGAGACAGGCTGCGTGCAGTGGGGGGCATGGCGGGGGATGCACTGGACGTGGGGATAATTGGTAGCTGGGTGGCAAGGGGAGAGGAAGACGGGGCGATCTGTCCAGTCAGCACTCCAGGCTTCCAGAGCGGCGCTGGCACCCGCTCTGGGTCCAGGCCTGGGCTCAGCCAGCCGTGCATGGACGGCGCATGCCAAGGAGCAGGACTCTGCCGCTGCCAGCTCTCTGATGGCGCTCAGTGACTGGAGCTGCCCACACTGGCAAGGCCTGGCTGAGACCCTCCTCCCTGGGAGCTCACTCCTGTCTGCTGCGGGGCCAGAACCGAGTGCAGGCCAGGCCGGGCGCCCAGCTGCCGTCCCGCCAGCCACACGCTCGCTGGGGTGGCTCAGAGGAGCTCCAGCGCCCTGCCGTGCGTGTATGGCCGGGCACCGTCCACAGCTCCCTACCTCCAGGCGCTTGACTTGCGTTCTCTCGAACTCGAGCCGTGTCTCCAGCTCACGGATCCTGGCTTCCTGCCGGCTGACCAGAGATTTGTCCACCATGGACTGCTCGAGGAACTCTAGCTGGCTCTGCAGGCCTTGCAGCTGGGGACGGCAGAGGGAGCAGCTCAGATCGCGTGGAGAAAGCCCACGCTTGGCCCCTGCCTGGCTCGGGAGAGGGAGCAGCCATACGACGCCCCAGCACGCTCAGACTCCACCTGGTGGCAGTGGCTGGCGCATGCCTAGACACCGGCATGGCATCACCGTCCCGAGGGGCGCCCACCCCAGTGAGGTGGCCGACCGGCCAGAGCGATGTACTGGCACCCCTCATGCACAGACAGACGGACAGACCCAGCAAGGAGAAAACTGGCTCCTCCTTTCTCTCCAGCTCTGGGTGGGTGCTGTCGTTGGCCCAAACGGCTTCCTCCTTGGGAGACCCACAGGGGCTAGCACGGGCCAGGCCGGAGCATCGCAGAGGGAGGCTGGGCTCTCTGCAGGCCGTTCCCGAGCTGGGGCATGATCTCAGCAGGGGCCTGAGAAGAGCTCATGACTCGCACAAAAAGGCAGGAGGTGGCGAGAGCTCAGCCATTTCCCTTGTCTGGGCCCAGCCGACCTGTTCCTGGGGCTGGAGTGGCCTGCGGGTCTGCACCAAAGGCCGGCTGGTGTCTCTGGCACCCTGGGGTGCAGCCCAGCCCAGACCTGCGGGCTGTGAAGGCAATGGGGCTTTTTCAGTGCTTCACAAGGCCAGAGCCACAGGACACGCAGCTGGCCCCAGTCGGAGTGCAGGGAGGAAGGGCACCTCTCCCCAGACAGCCACCAGAGCCAAGTGGCACCAATCAGCCAGAGCAACCCCTACCCACGCCCCACCCCACGCCCACCCTGCTACCTTCTCCTGCAGCTCCTGCTTCTCTTTGTTGGCGTCTTCCAGCTGGGACTGGAGGTCGTTTATCTGGGTCAGGTCCCGGGAGGCCTGCGGGCAGAGGTGTCAGGACTGATTAGAATGGCTTCTCCCCACCACAGGCCGTGGCACAGCACCCTGGGGCAGACAGCGGGACTCCCTGGCACCTGGGACAGCTATCCTGGGCAGGGAAATGGGGGCCAGGCCCCGCTTTCCGGCTGGCAAGCCAGCACTGCCAGCAAGGTGAGGAAGCTCTTTTCCGATGGGCTGGGCGGGGGCAAGGCCAGGGCTCTGGGGGCACACGGGCGCCGGGCGGGGGTGGCAGCACCTGGGCTACTGCCGCTTTGTGCTTCTTCATCAGCTCATTCATGTCCTCCTGGTCCTCCTCCAGGCGACTCTGCGCCTCGTTCTTCTCCCGCTGCAGACGGCTCATCTGCTCCTCCAGCTGAGGGGGAAGGGGGAAGAGCGGTGAGCCAGCCAGCCCCACGGGCACCCCGCCCCACCGCCCTCAAAGCGGCTCCCCTGTGCGGGCACCTGCAGGATGCACCCCGGGCCTCTCCGCCCTGCCAAAGGGCTCTGCCCGCGGCGGCCCATAACCATGGTGACAGTGGGGCTGGCTCGACAGAGGGGTGGGGCCGGGGCCACGGGAGAGCAGGCTGACCACGCTGGTTGCCTTCACGGCGTGGGGCTGGGAGTGGCCGGAGCGTGCGCTGTGCTGTGGCCAGAGGGCCGGGAGGAGTGCAACAGCAGCCAGGCAGTGCGTGGGGACCGGAGATCCTGGCCCAGCCCTTCAGGGGCTGCCTCCTGGCCCCAGCTAGCCCGACCTCTCCCCTCTCTGGGGACGCAGCGCTGAGCCCACCACGAGGGGTGGGCACCCTGTGCGCCAGTAGGGAGTGAAGAATGCCAGGGATGTCCCCTCTGTGCCCCTGGCTTCCTGGCATGGCCCCAGCTCACCCGGGCACAGCAGCAGGAGCGAGAATAGCTGCAAGGAATCGCACCGCACGGCAGGTCAGAGTAACGTGGGCAGCCCCAAGGTCCTCGTACGATCACAGAGAGCCAGGTTACCCCAGCAAGGAGGGGCACGGCTGCCGGCCCCGCTCCCCCCTTCCCCTACAGCTGGCTGGGGCTCCAGGCCCCACCAGGAGTGGCCAGGGAGGGTGGGACTCACAGTGGGGCAGCAAGGGCGCTGGTCACTCACACGGCTAGCGCGCTGCGGCCCCACACGGGGCTCCTGGCTCCGCCTACCAGCAAGGGGGCGACCAGGACGGCCATGGTCACTGGACAGGAGGCCCACTAACACCCCCAGCCGCTGCTCCCCAAGCGGGATCCAAGCCAGCAACCCAGGGATGGAGCCTGAAGAAGCCTACTGCATGGGCAGGATCCAAGGGCGACCTCAGCCCCCAGCTCAGTGCAGGACATGGCCACACACCAGGCGCCGTGCTCCCCGTGGGCAGGGTTGGAACCGGCGCGGGCACTCACTGCCGCCTTGGCTTTGGAGATGTCATCCATCTGTAGGTGAAGATCCTCGATTTCCACCTCCATGGACTTGCGGGCCTTGACTGCTGCCACGCAGGTGAACTCGGATTCCTCCAGCTACAGGCAGAGCCAGACACGGGGAGCGTCAGGACCAGGCACAACATGGAATGGGCGAGACAGGGGGACTGGGCAGCAGCAGCCGCAGCCATGGCAATTCCACGGAGCCCTTTCAGGAGTGGCAGGCACTGAGCTCAGTACCATAGACCGACGCCATGGGGAGGGCAGCCCATAGCACGGGGACCCCACACTGAATTTCCCAGTGCTCCCCAGCTCAGACCACCTGGGCGAGCGGGCTGGGACCCTTCAGCTGGCAGGCCAAGACTCTCAGAGCCCCCTGGGACACGGGAACCAGCCGGGCGCAGTCAGAGAGCAGGGGCATCCGAGCACACGAGGACCCAGCAGGCCGTGCACCTGGTTTTTGAGCTGAGCGATCTCCCTCTTGCTGGGCGCGTTGTTTTTCAGGTGATCCAGCATGATTTGGGCATCGGCCAGCAGCGCCTTGGTTCTCTTCAGATCCTTGCGCAGCCGCTTCTCCGTCTCAACGTCCCGCTGGCTGACCTGGGTGTGGGGAGGCCAGGCAGGTGCTCACGCCAAGCTCCACCCCAGAGGATCCCTCCACCACCCCAGTTCTGGCTGAAGAGCATCAGGCATGGCTCTGTGGAGAACCTGAGAGCCACATCCCCGCGATGGCTAGAGACAGCCGCACCCCGTGCCCCAGGCCCTGACCCCATCACGCAGGAGCTCAGCATTTGTGCAGTACGGTGCCACCCCAGCACGGAGCACCCCCTCTGCTCGACCCCTAGCATGGCCCCTCGCCCCATACGACAGGCAGACTCTCCCTCTGTTCACCATGGCCAGCCTTGGCCACGGACGGGTCACCCTGGACTGCCTAAAGGGGTGGCCAGCCGGGACCAGGTCCCCTTCAGACAGCGGCAGGCCTGGAGGAATGCCCAGGGGGTCGCGGAGCAGGAGGCAGCAGGGTCCGCTCCGGCATTGAGGAGGCCTCGGAGATTCGCCAGCTGGTGGGCCCACATCCCAACGTCCTGCATCTGGGGGTCCCAAGGGCAATGCGCTCAGATCGCGGGTGCCTCTTGTTGGGCGCTGTCCTGCCACAAAGCCCTGGGAGCCCAGCTCCACACTTCACCCTCTCCAGACAGTCTGCCACCCCACCCGAGGCCGGTACCTGGTCGCTGACCGCAGCCAGCTTGCTCTCCAGCTCTCTCTTCTCCCGCAGCACCTTCTGCTTCTCCTCGTATTCCTCCTCCAGCTGAACCTCCATCTGCTTCAGCTGGGCAAGCCACCCACAGACACAAGAGCCAAAGGGTTTCTGTGAGGGACCATCCTGCTGGCCGGGCCTGGCACAGGGCGGGGAGAGGGGTGCACAGCCAAGGAGGAGCCACTCTGTTCTAATCAGTCACCTCAGGGCTGAGCCCTTCGCCCCAGCCTGGTCTGGTGCGACTGGCTGTCCCTGCTTGGGAAGAGCCCAGGCCTGGCCCAGTGGGCCCCACCCAGGGCTCCGTGGGCAGTGCCCCAGCAACGAGAGCGACGTGACTCCCTGCCCTACCTTCTTCTGGCACGACTGCCGGATCTCGTCCACCTCCTCGTCACGGCTCTCCACCTCCTTGGCGTGGGTCTGCCGCAGGCGCTCCATCTCCATCTGCAGCCGCAGCTTGGCCTGTGGGCGGAGAGCAGCCCTGCTCAGCATGGAGCTCAGCAAGGTGATGGTCAAACACTCCCTGCCCACGCGGGACTCAGCATGGAGACACCCCTGCCCCCCGAAACCCTGCTCCCTTTTCCACAGCAATGACTCTCCTGGGTTCCTCCCACATCCCTGGCCCACCCTGCAGCTCTGCCCCTGTGGCCATGGCAGGGCCCAGCTAGGTCTGGCCCACACCCCAGCCAGAGACCGCTGTGTGCAATGCTCTGGACGGGGCTGCCGTGGATCCCCACACCCAGCTGGCTGGCCAGCCAGAGCCATCTGCTCCTACATGGCAACAAACCCACGTGAAACCGACATGCCCAGGAACCACCGTCCACCCAGGCAGGGAGCCGCCACTCCACTGGCCCAGCCCAGGCGCGCGGGGCTCAGTTCCGTGGGGCCCTGTCCCCCCAGGCTGGGTCCAGCCTGAGCCCGCAGCACCTGCTCCAGCAGCTGGATGGTCCCGGCCTGCTCATCCAGCTCCTCCTCCTGGTCCTTGACCTTTGCCTCCAGGTCCCGCAGCTGCTTCTTCACCTTGGCCAGGGAGGCCTCGTCCTTGGACTCCTGGGAGGAGAAGTCCTGAAGCTCGGCCTCCAGGGCATCCACCTTTTGGGCGACGCTCACCATGTCGGAGTCCTTGTCCTGGCAAGAGAGAAGGGAGGACCCTGAGCGGCGGCAGGGCCACGCGACAAGCGAGCGGGTGGGGAGGGTTGAGCATTGGGGGCTACGTACCTCTAGCTGCTGCCTCAGGCCAAAGACCTCTGCCATCAGCAGGTCCTTCTCCCGGCCCAGCTTCTCCCGCTGGGCTTTCTCCCGCTGCGCTTCCTCGTGAGCCTGGGCCAGCTCGCTGTCAAACCTGCGTGGCACACGGCGCCCAGAGCTGTCAGCTGGCTGCGCTCAGGCTCCGAACCCTCCCTGCGTGCACCACGGCAGGGCAGGGTCCCGGCTGGACAATGTCGTCCCCATCGCTGACCAGGAGGGTGCCCCAAAGGGGACCTGGCCAGCACCCAATCCCGCACGTCTTGTGGGACACGCAGCTAAGCAAGGCCCACGTGGAGACAGGTGCAGCCGAGGCCGCCCGCAGAAAGCGCGGCCACGGCAGGGTGAGGGGAGCAAGGCCGACCCAGTCCTCGGCCGGGCGAGTCCCCAGCTTGACGCCCACGCGCGTGCTCGCTCCCCACCTTCTCTGCTTCTTCTCCAGCTCGTGGTTGCGGCCCTGCTGCCCCTCCAGGTGCAGCTTCGTGTCCTGCAGCTCCGACGTCAGGCGCTGACACTTCTTCTTCAGCTGCTGCAGGGCGCGCTGGCACTCGTCATTATCGGCCTGCAGATCTGCCAGCTGGGGGCAGAGGGCAGGGGTCAGAGGTGCCTTTGGGGTGAGCCCTTCCCCCTGGCTCCAGGCCGTCCACCCCTAGACCCGCTTCAGGGTGGCCGTGGCCCAGCAGACACTGGCTTCTGAGTGCTCCAGCGAATGGGCTGGTTGGCCGTGGCCAATGCAGTGAGGCCTGCTAGGAGCCACAGGCTCAGCAAGTGGCCACCTGCATCTACGGAGGGGCTCTGCAGGCTGCTGCTTCGGCCTCCTCCAAGCGAAATAGCTGGGCGGTTGAGGCCAGTGGCTGGGGCGGGTGTGCGGGTGTGCATGTGACACCCCGCTGGCGCAGAGCTGGCTCACTCTTCTCTCCAGCTGCCTCTTGCTCTGCTGCTCCGCCTCCAGCTTGTCCTCAAAGTCCTGCTGCAGCCGCTTCCTGGCGAACTCGCTCTCGCGGACGGCCCGTTCACACTGCAGCCGCCACTCGCCACCTGCGGGAGGGAAAAGCCAGCGCCCAAGGCAGAGGGCCTTTCGTCAGCAGGCCACATGTGCGGAGAAAGCCAAGCAGGGCGTAGGGAAGGTGGGGGCTCCCAGGGGCACTGAGCAGTGCATTCACAAGGCAGGTGGGGAAACTGAGGCACAAAGTGGGCACTGTGTCAGAGGGACAGTGCACCCCCATGTGTGCAGATGGGGCGAAGCGAGGGAGGAACTTGGGGGGCTGCCTAGGGCAGACCAGCACCTGAGTCGTCCTCATCCAGCTCCCCGTTGACCTCGGCTGCCCGGATGAGCCGCGCCTCCATCACCTCCATTTCCATGGAATCCATCTGCTTCTTCAGGGCATCGTACTTGGCCTGAGAGGGAGGAACATGGCCCGGGTCAGCACGAGCAGCCAGCCGGTCCCAGAGACCCTCTCAGGGAGCGCCGACAGAGCCAGGCCGAGGCAGCAGCCCATAGGGAGAATGGAAAGGGCCCAAGGGGCGCAGAGCAGACTCCCCGGGGCAGCTGAGAGGGTGTGAGTGGAGCCGGGCTGGCTGGCACAAAGCAAAGAGCCGCAGCAAAGCTCCTCGAGACAGGTGTGCTCAGGAGAGCCCAGACCAGGGCTGGGACAGCAGGGATTGGAGACATCGCTCGAGCTGGGGCGGGGGCACAGCAGGACCCGCTGCCCGCACTAAGGAGGCAGTGCAGGAAGGGGCTGGCCACAGACGCAAGGGGTCCCACCTGCAGATCCTTCATCTCTTTCTCTGCCCGCAGCCGCTCCGCCGTCTCTGCGTCCAGCAGCTGGGAGGCCGACTCGCCTGCGTTGCGCTCGTCCGTCAGCTCCGACGTGAGCTCTGCAATCTGGGGAGTGCAGAGCACGGCTCAGACTGGCAGGCCAGGGAGCCGTGGCCGGAATGGGCTGGGCTGACCGGGCGGTGCCTGGGATTGCAGAGAGGTATGGGGCCCTGCACACTGGGTCCAGGAGGGAAGTGAACTGCCGTCTCCCCAGGGGCTCCCCACAGAGGAAGCCACGTGCCAAGGCCGGGGAAGGGCCGGGCCCCTCAGCACCCTGCCCAGCCCTACCCTGCTCTCCAGCCGGTTGCTGCTCAGCCGCAGTTCGCTGCGCTCTTTCTCCACCTTCTCCAGCTTGCCCTTCAGTTGCTGGATCTCCTCCTGTGGCACACAGAGCAATGAGGGAGTGGGCGGCAGCCCGAAGCAGTGGGACCGGGAGCTGGCAGGTCTCGACCCCCAGTGCTGCTGGCCCCACTGCGGCAGGCTGTGGGGAGAGGCAGACAGCTCTGTGCTGCGCGTGAAGCGTGGCCTTTCCCCAGGCCGGCTGGCATTAGCAAACCCCTCCTTGGTTTCCAAAGGCGCCGGAGCCCAGCTGTCCTTGGAGTGCTCCCCCCGCCCCACCCCGCAGCCCCACATCTTCCTCCTCTAGCCTCGAGACAGGCCGCAGGTGGGAGGGGAGCTCGGCTCAGCCCCTCACTGGGCACGGGAGGTGCCAGAGGCTGAGCCCGGCTGGCCCTGGCCCGGCCACCCCACTCATGCAAGAGATGTGCACGAAGCGGCCGTGACGCGCTGGCTGCGCTCAGCCCCACAGCAGTGCAGGGATCACGGCACGTGGGGCTGGAAGGGGCAGCGTGCCCGCAGGGCTCTTCCGCACCCCGGCGCGGGGCAAGAGGCACACTCAGCCACCCGGGGATTGGTGCCTGGCTGGCAGGAACCCGAACGGGCTGGGGGGGCCTCAGGCCACCAGCTTGGCATGGAGCCTCCCAAGGACACATGACCCGTCCCTTCAGCTACTGGAACCCGGCGCGGAGGGCGCTGGCTTGGACACAGGGCGCATTTCCTTGCCCAGCCCGAGAGCTGAGCGCACTGCCAGAGCGCGAAGCCAAGTGCCAGCCTGCCATCCTGCCCCGTGGGGCACAGCAGTCTGCTCGGGTGCCTCTCGGCACAGAGTTTCCTCTCCATTCGCCACGCCTTGTCACTGGGCCCCTTTCGCTATGCGACCGATGCGCCGGTCCGGAAACTGGCCACTTATTTGTGCCCTCGATGCAATCGGGCTGAGGGAGAGACGCGTGGCAGCCGATGGCTCCAGCTGGCCTCTCTGCGCACTGCCACGGGCCCCAGCGCCCCCCAGCGGCACAGCCCAGAACAGGAGGCCCAGAGGGAGCCCATGGGCAGCCCCAAGCAGCCGGGCACTCGCCGCAGGGTCCCTTCATGGGTGGGGGCTCCCGGCAGCCCCCAGCCCAGCAGTTCTGCGGAAAGCTGGCTGAGGAAGCCTCCAAGAAGGGAGCCGGGGCCAGTCAATCCCCTGCCAGACACTCTGGAGCCTCTCCCTCCCCAGAACAGTGGGGGACTGTGGGAGCGTACGCACATCTTTGCCCCGTATCTGGTCCTCCGTCAGCTGCACCTCGATGAGGGGCCGCACGGTGGTGAAGAGCTTCCACCAGGGCCAGTCCTTCACCCCCTTGTTCTTCTTGATGTTCTTCTGCACACAGCGGATAGCCAGGTCCCGGATCTGGGGAGATCAGACACGCCCAGGGTCAGGGCAGACCCCCCACGGGCCAGAACTGCCCCGCACTGCAACTCCACCCTGGGGAGCCCAGGGCCCTGCCCTGCCATCTCCCCAGTGGAGAACACGGAGACCTGGGCCCCCTCGCCAGCAGGGGGTGTTGCCTGGCCCTCTCGTGTGATTGCCGCCAGCCCCACATAGCCAATGGACCCAGCCTCGCTCACGCCTGCTCTGTGCACTCCAATAATGCGAGAGAGCTGGGTATAAGAGCCGATGCCCCGCACAGCTGCACACACCCCCAGCAGGCAGGCGAAGCCTGGAAGCCAGCAGGAGATGCTTTCTCCTCCGTCTCTCACCACGCACATTCCCAGCCCCTCAAGATGGGGCAAATCCTCACCTCGGACGGCTGGAAGGCAGGGCGAGCAGGAATGGTTCCGTCTCCTCCAAGCCGGGTGCCCTGCAGGCGGGATCCCCCCCGTGTGGGGGGGCCCAGCTCGGAGGGGGCGGCGCCCTCCTGCAGGCTGCCCATTTTAGGTGAAGTCATGCAGCTGCCTGGGCGGCATGTAAACGGAAGGCGCGCGTGGGGGCTGCCCTGCTAAATACCTTTCTCTTCTTGAAGTGCTGGCGCGCCAGGAAGCCCCGGCAGGCGGCCTGGAAGAGCGCGATGTTCTTGCTCATCTGCTCATCTCGCTGCTCCTCCAGCGTGGCCAGGGTCCCTGCTCGGAAAAACACCTGGGGGCGGGGAGACAGTGAGCAGAGTCCCCAGGAGGCCAGTGCCGTGCCCACAGGGGCTTCAGCCCTTCCTCAGAGGTGCCCGAGACAGCCTGGAGCCTCAGAGGGGCCCGATCCTGGGGGGTGGAGCCAGGGCACGGACACATCCTGCACTCCTGGACAGGGGGGGAAGAGCCTGGCCGCCAGCATGGCACACAAGGCTGGAGGCTGTGCAGCGGTTTGCTGGTTCCTGCAGCACGGAGACGGGGAGCTTCCCCCGAGCACCCCGCTCACCTCCGCCTGTCCCTGCTCAGAGCTCCAATTCCCCTGCGGCTCTAGCAGGCCGGCTGGCAGCAGCGAGGGCCTGGGGTGGCGGCAGGCACCGCGGCTGGGCTGGGAGAGCGCGCCCAGCTCTGATCCCTGGCCCCCCTGGAATTCCGTGGGTGGGACGTGCAGACACAGCTGCTCTGTCCCAGCGCCCAGCTCTGCCCTGCCGCGGGGAGACCCACCATGGCCCACAACCGGAGAACAGCAGCACCGTCCCACAGTCTGTGCCCAGAGCAATGGGGGAGGCCGGCAGACAGAGCCTGCAGCCGGGACGCCCGGGGACAGGGGACCTCGAAAGAACTCAGAGCAGCAATGGCCGGGCCCGGAGGCCGCACAGCACGGAGACTGGGGGCTGACAGCCAGCGAATTAGCCACCGGCTCTCGCAGGGCCTGGCTGAGGCTGGGAACACTGTGGGAGAGCCAGTCTGCCACACCCCTGGGAGCCGTGGGAAGGGACAAGTGCCCAGCCACAGGATCCCTGCCCTGTGCTGGGAGCCACCTGCAGCACCTCCTTCGCCCTCCACCCCCGGCCTGTGCCCAGCAAAGGCACGCGACAGCCCGCCGTGGCACAGGGCCCCCGGGGGCGGCCTGGGCTGGTCGGAAGTGGGGCAGACACCATGGCACAGGTGCCGGCGTGCTGGGGGCTTACCCGGCTCAGGCCCATGTGGTAGCGGCTCTTCTCTAGGTCCAGCGAGGCCAGGAGCTCCTCTACTGCCTGCGGGGAGAGGAGTCCAGCAGCTCAGCACAGGGGCGGCCTGGCAGGAGGGCGCGGCTACGCTCTGTCCCGCAGAGATGCCACACGCCGCCTGGCTCTGCTAACGGGCCTCCGGGCATCCCGTTGAGAGGGAACGGGCACCGGGGCCCTGCGACACTCCTTTCCTCCCCAGCAGTCTGGGGACGGCCCAACTCCCTGCACAGGGCTGTCTCCAGGGAGAGGCCCACGCACTCCTCCAGCGGGGGAGGAAGACGAGGTCACGGCTGCTCAAGGAAGCCTTTGTTTCCCCCGGGCTCCCGTCCCCTTCCCACGCTGCACTCAGCACATGGCTCAGCCTACCCACTGCCCACGCAGCCAGGAACAGCAGCAAGGGCACGCTGGCCTCGCTTCCCGACCTGCCCACGCAGCCCCTGTTACATTCAATGCTCCAACGAGGCAGGAAACATGGCCCGAGCCAGGACTGGATGGGACGATTCGCGCAGTCCCCGCGCTTCCATCAGGATCTTGTTGATGCTGTGGGTCAGCAACGCTGGCTGCTAGACCCTGATCTCTGCTCCAGGAGCCAGGCAGGAGACCCACCAAGGGCTGCCTTCGCATCTGTGCACGGGGCGGCCTGACCGTGGGGCAGGGAGGGGTTCCCAGCTGTGCAGAGCCAGGTTTCCTAGCCCAGCTCCCGCAGCGAACCAGCACGCCCCATCCTGGGGCCGGTGCCAAAAAAGAGTTTGGTGAATGGTTCGTAAGTCCTGGGCATGGATCCTGGGTCTCACTCTGTCCCCATGGCCCCCTCCCAGGAGCAGATAGGAGCCTGGGGCTTCAGGGGCAGAGGGCAAAGCTGAGCCGCACAGCCTGCTCTGAGCTGCCCTGGAAGGAAGGGTCTCGCTGCTGCTGCCGGCTCTGCAGGTTCACTGGACAGAAACCCGGAGAGGCACCGGCTGCAGCAGGCCCTATTTGGCTGCCTGCGAGGGCTTCTCTAGGGGCCTCAGGGAGCAAGTGGCTCCCAGAGGCCCTGCTGAACTCGTGCCAGGTTGGTCCGAGGCACTTAGCAGGCCACGGAGGCGCCGCACGGCAGCACGGGGCGGCAGGTGCCTGCGACGCACCAGCGACGGCTCTGCAGCCCTCTGTGAGCAGGAGAGGTCCCTGCCAGGTTGCACAGCTGGGCCCAGCAAAACCCAACGGACGGGGTCGGCCCCCAGCCCTCTTCCTTGTAGAGCCCCACACAGCCCCTCGGCGATAGCCAGACACGCCAGCTCCCCAGCTCTGCTCCTGGCCTGCGGGCGGCTCTCTGCAGCCCTGCCAGAGCAAAGCCCGGCTGTGCACGAGTCCCTGAAGGGAAGACGCCCATCTCCAGAGCCCGGCTACCCCTGCTTTGGCGGCACTCCTCCGCCATTCTCTCGCACGGGCACTGTGGCCAGAAGAGAGCGCTGGCTGGCACAGAGAAGAGTGGGATCTAGTCCCGGCTCTGGCCTGGGGCAAGCCACTGCCCGTCTGTGTCTCGGTCCCAGCCTAGTCAGACAGACAGACAGCAGACAGTCAGCAGGGTGCAGCCCTGCGCACGTACCCGCTTCTCATCCGTGACGATGTAATTCCGCCCGTGTTTCTTGGTCAGGTGAGGGGCCAGCACGTCGAAGCGCCGGCGAAACTCCGAGAAGACCATGTGATCCGGGTAACCTGGGGGCACAGCATGGGAGAGCGGGCGTGGGCTGGGCCCTCGGCATGGGAGGGCAGAGATGCGGAGAGGAGCTGGGTGGCACGGGCTGCCCCCCCAGACCCGGCTCCCCCCAGCACCAGTCTGCAGAGACAAGTGAGGAGACCAAGGAGAGCCAGCCGGGTTACAAACCCTGGGAAGGGGCTGACTGGATGCCTGGCTCAGGGGCCCTGTGGCTTTACGGACCCCGCCCAGCACAGCCAGAACTCAGCCCCAAGCCCACGCCCACCTGCCCAGCCCAGCGCCCGGGAGAACAAACCTTGTCGGTACATGCGCAGCGCGTCGAGGAGCCGAGAGCCCCTGATCTGAGCCCTCAGCAGGGGCACGTCCAGCTGCATGAGGCCGGCCTCGCAGCCCTCCCCGTGCAGGTCCAGCTCACTGCTGCTGATCCGCCGGGCCGCCAGCCCCTTGGGGTCCCCACCCCAGCCCTCTGCCTTGGGCAGGAAGCAGTGCACAAAGTGGATTTTGGACTTCTTGATGGTGTCAACCAGAGCATCCTGGAGGGGGGAAGAGACGGCTCAGCCTGGGTGTGCTGGGGGTGCAAGCACAGCCTCCACCCCACGTGGCAGAAGCTGTAGGGAGTCCCTGGGGGTAGGAGGGCCACAGGGAGAAACTGTCCCCTAGGATCAATCACGCAGTGCCTGCAGCTCCGTTGTGGGAGGGTGAGATCCCAGCCGGGGTGCCTGCTGCAGATGTGACATCTCCCACCGGTTGGGCCCATGGTCCCTGCACAGTGGGGCCCTTCTCACCCCACCGGTGGCCCTACCTAGCAGCCGGGTGACTGGTCTGGGCTGCGGGAGGCTGCCCCAGGTCACAGAGCCCTGCATCTCCGCAGTGGGGCTGGTCACTCCTGGCTGCCTAACGGCCCACAGGGGCACGTAATGGACGGCTGCCGGTTCTGTCAGCACGTCCCAGAGAATGCAACTGGAGCAGGGGGCCAAGGGGAAGACAAGGCTCCCACTTTGCTGGACACTCAGCCCTGGGTGCGCAGGGAGCCCTGCCTGCAGAAGGCACTTGCTGCCCTGGTATGTGGGTGGGTAACTTCAGCATTGCCTCCCGCAATGGAAAGGAGCGACGCCTGCAGCGGGAAAGAGTGCCTGCAGAGCCAACGGGGCAGCTTAGAAAAGGGAGAGGTCAGTGGTTCAAACAACTGGCACTCCTGGCTCCATCCCTGGCCCTGGCCGGGAACGGGCGTCAGCTCAGGCTGCAGGTCGCCTACTCACCACTTGCAGCTTGATCTGGATGCACAGCGACTTCTTCTTCACCGCCGCCACCCCCATGGTGAAGGTCTTGCGCATGCTGGTCGCCCGGCGCAGGGCCAGCTGGGACCCGCCTTCCAAGCCGGCGATGGACCCCGACAGCACTGTGGTCGTGCCTGCCCGGCCCAGAAACAGACTGCTGATGATCTTCCTGCCAGCAGAGAGAGACCATCACCGGCTGCCCCAGCCCTTCCCTGCCGATGGCCAAACTCTGCTGCAGCGGGCAGAGCTGGCCACGAACAGGCCCGCACAGGACTCAGTGCTGTGGATTTAGAGGAGGGAGGGAATAGCCACTGCTAGCACAGGCCCTGTTTGTCTCTGGGTTGGCAGAGGAAGTGCACATTCCAGCCAGTAAACCCCAGTCCTGAGCTGAGACGAGAGCAGGGGACACGAAGAGGAGCAGAGCTGTGTGATTAACATCCCATCAAGCCCCATGGCAGCAGGCAGCAAACCCGAATGGCAAGGCCCGAAGCCAGCAGAGACATTCCCCCTACAGCACAGCTGGGGGGGGGGGGGCTGACGAAGCAGTGCTGTGGCTATGGGGGGGGTCATGGCCCACCCAAATCAGATTTTAAGCAATTTAACCTGCATTTTAGTCAGCCTCCATTTCACTTGTGACACAAGTTTGTGCCCACCTGTGTAAACCACAGGCCCAGCCAAAAAAATCAGTTCTGGCTACGTCTCTGTGACAAAGCCCAGAAGTGGAAGGCGCTCTCCCATCCCAGCGCAGCAGGACGCCGCAGAGTTTTCAGCATGCAGAGATGGTCTGCAATCAGAATGCCACCCGAATTCGTTCACCCTGACTGCGCAGAGCAATCCCGCTGCAGCTGGAGAGGGCTGGAAGCAGAGAAGTGTTGGCCCTGACCGCCCGACAGCGGTGTGCACACCTCCCAAGGAGAGAAGGATCAGGAATGCCATGGCAGGGTCATAACATGCTCTCATGCCTGCCCTGGGCTGGGTGCTGCAGGCACAGATGTCTGCTGAGGACAGGAACGTGCAGGGCACCAGACGGAGAGATGCTTAATTCCCGGGTTTGCAAAGAAACCGGGACTCATTTCCCAGAACAAGGTACACAGAACGCAGCCCTTCAGAGCAGCGTGACTGCCCTGCGTCCACAGCAAAGACCAGCACCACAGGTGTTCCTGGGAAATCGTATCTTTCAAAGAGCAGATGTCCCGGGAGAGTCTCCCCGCAGGCCCCATCCTTGTGTCCACCAACCCCAGGGCCTCCGCCGTGCCTGAGCCTCTTACTCCACAGCTGTTACTTACTTCTGAGACTCCTGCAGGAGGGCCGAGGCGTTCTGAGATGCTGGGTTCTGCTTGACGTAATGTAACCAGCCACTGGTGTCGTATTCCACCCAGTTGGTCCCGTAGCTGTGCCCCAGGAAGAAGTGGTGTGGCTTGTCGCTTCGGAGTAACGGGCTATGGCCTGTGGGGACGGAAACCGTAGCAATGAACTGGCGCCAGCCCTTTGCCCTGCAGGCCCAATACCCCAGAGGGAAACCCTGTCCTGGGCCCAAGGGTACCAGCAAAGCGCACACACAAGGGAACAGAGGACATGTCTACACACCATAAACCCCCTGCAGCAGCAAGTGAGAGTCCAGGTCACTCTGCGGGACGGAGGCGTCTCTCCCGCTCCCCATCGCAGAGGCTGGCTCCAGTTGGAGCCCGTACACCAAGACAGCTGTGTTAGCCCCGCAGCATGAGCCTGGCTCCTTCGGTTGGAATCATATGCCTCCTCACCCCGTATCTCCTCCCCTTTAGGGTGCGTGGCCTCTCTCCTGAACCTGCCTGGGGCAGCAGACAGGCCCCAGGCGCTGTACATTCACGGCCATGCTCACACGAAGGGAGGGACACAGCTGGACTGAAAGCTGCACTTTGGAGTGGACGGGGCAGGAGAGAGTGTGGATGGCTGGCTCGGCTTGCCATAGGCTGGCCTCTGCCCGTACCTTTCTTATCTCCGTCCTGGGGCCCGTAGTAGGAAAAGAGCCGCTCCAGCAATGTGTCCTCGTTCCCTGAGGGCTGCAGTGCCTCCTCCTCCAGCAGCCACAGGAGCCCACGGGCCTCGTCCGGGCGGGCCAGTGGGCGCACCTGCAGAGACGGCCCCGACCCTGGTGAGTGCTGGGCCGAGAGCCCCGCCAAGGGGAGAGGCTGGGACACATTCCCCGAACGCCCAGCGCAGTCAGAGCGAATGGCAGTGCCTTGCTCTGATCAACACCCGGCTCCTGCTAAATAGAGTCTTTGCAGAGAGAATCAATACTTAATCCCCGAGCCAGGAGCTCTGAGATGCACCCCGCCCCCCAGCTTGCCCTCCCGCACCATGGTCACTGTGAATTGAGCTGTTCCTGCGCTGTGGGCCGCCCTGCTTTCAGGGAGCTGTGCAGGTTACTCTGCCTTCGCAGGAGGTGCTCGGTGCCCTACACTCCAGTTTTCACTCCCGTGGCCCTCACCCAGAGAGTCCCCGCGGGGCGGTGGGCAGGGTTGCAAACACACTGATCACCCGGCTCCGGACTCCCTGTCCCATAAGGCAGGCGACAGGGCAAGGTCCCTGGAAAACCTCTTCCTCTGCCACTCCCGCCCTGGCTCCACAGAGCCAACGCGCGCCGGGACAAACCGCTGCGGCCGGGGAGACGCCACGCCACGGCCCTGCCCTCCTCTCAGGGCTGGAAAATTCCACTTGGCCTCCCAGAGCAAAGCCTGATGCCCTGGGGCCCTGTGCTGTTACTCGGCCCCAGAGACAGCTGCCTTTCAGTGCTGCGGGAGCCTCCCTCACCCTGCCACGGGCACCAGCCCGTTCCCAAGCCAGCTTCGGAGACACACTGCCACACTGGCTGGACGCACCAGCTGCTCAGCCCGCCTGCCTAAAGGAAGTGGGAGATTGGCCTGGGTCTTCAGGGCAGCCCCTTCCCCTACCACAATTACCGCTAACCGGCTCCGAGAAGGCTGCATCCAGCCATGGAAGCAGCTGGCCCTGTAACCCCAGGGAAGGGAAAACCCGGTTCCCATCTCCTCTGCTGCAGGCTTCTGGATGCTGGGTCTGGCTGGAGGCTGCCTCAGCCTGCAACGTGCTGGCTGGGCGTAGCTAGGAAGATGCACAACACCCAGAGTGCGCTGTGCAAAAAGCTTTGGGGAGACAGCGGGGCCCTCGCCCTGGCTGCACACCCCCGAGGTTTCCCCACCCAGCTGGCCACGATGAGGTTATGAGAGGGGCCCAGAGAAAGCGCCACTCACTGGTGACCGCTGCCGGCTCAGGGCGCAGGAGACGCACAGAAATTCTCACCCTTAAACCCATGTGTGCTTACCAGCGCTTGGTGGGAGGGTTGGTCTACAGTGGCTACAGAGCCAGATATACCGGGCTCTGTGTCATCTAATGCAAGCTCTATGCTCTCCTAGAGAGGACGGACAGACGGAGGGTTAGTGCCTGTGTGACTAAAGATCACCGTTAGGGACCAGCCAGGGTCGGTGAGTACATTAGTTTCAATAGACTCTACAGGACAATCGACCACAGGGGTTTCCCTGGAGAGTCCCGCCTCCCTCCCGGTGGCACGGGGAAGGCTGCCCTGAGCCTCAGCCCAGCAAGGAGGGTCCAGAGGACAGGTGGGTTGCACCTTCTTCCAGGGCCGTGAGATGTTTGGAAGTGGCTGGGGAGGGAGCACAGAGGGAGCACTGGTCCCCATCTTGAAGGGACAGAAGTTGCCATTAAAGGCGGGCACCAGCCCCACGAGCAGCTGGGCTGAGACCCAAGCGCCGTAGCCAGGAGCCATCGCCGTCCTGGGCTGGGAGATGAGGGTTAGCTGGGCCCTGCATGCAGGTAGCGCACCCTTCCTGCCAGCCACTGAGAACCCACTCAGCCCTGGGCAAAGGCATCTGTGCCCAGTGACCCCAGACCCCCTCCCACGGGGCAGACACGCCTGCTGTGTGAGCCCTGTGCCCCGCCAGGGACACCTCAAAGCACAGCCAAGCCCCAGTGTGAGGGCAGAGCCCGTGGGAAGCGGCCTGTCCGGGAAAACCCCTGCTGCAAGCGCCCGACTCAGAGCTGTAGATTAGGCTGAGCAGTGTCTAACGTGACCAGCCGGGCCACCTACGGGATCAGAAACCAGCTGCAGTCTAGGAGACGCTAGAGCAGAGAGCGGACAGCAAGGGGATTAGCTATGGAAAGGGGCTCTGTTGCCCAGCACAGCCCAGGCCACTGAGGGCCAGCACGCCGGGCATAGGGCGCCTGCAGGCTCCGCTCAGCAGAGACTCTGATCCCCTCCTGGGTCCGGCAGCTCCTGCTCCAGTGCGTCACGGTAACGCCACGCGGAGCGCGGAGACAGTGCGGTGCAGGGGAGGCAGCAATACCTCCTTGTATCTCTCCAGCTCCTGCACGAAGGTGCGCTCATGGAACAAGGCCTGCAGCCGCTCCTGCGCGTAGTTGTGACACAGCTCCTCGAAGGTGGCCCCGCGGCTCTGGTTTGCCAGCTCGGGGTTCTGAAAGCCGGGGGTGTCCACAATCATCATGGAGCACAGGGAGTGCTGGCTGGACTTGAGAGCCCTACACGTGGGGAGAGAGGGGCCGGGGCATCAGACTGAGGGCTGCCCCCCGGCCTTGCTGGATCCTACTAATGGGCCCATCCAGCCTGGTCCGTGCCTCCTTCGGGGGCCGTGAATGCCCTGGCTGCACACGTGGGGCGAGTCACTTGACCCCCGTGACTACGCCTGGGCGGCCGGCTGCTTTCTCGGTGTTCGCCTGGAGCAATGTGTGAGGCACTGAGCCAGGCCGCGACGGAACCGCTTCAGGACAGGGGTGCAGCAGCACCCCAACTTCCAGCCCCCACACCGCTGCCGAGAGTGGCACACTCTGCTGTGTGCCATGTCTCAGACCTTGCTCGGTCCCGCAGTGCGCAGGACAGCCATGGGCCAGGCTAGGAGCTCAAGGCCTCATCTCCTGCCACCTCCCAGCTTGGATCCTGATCCTGGAAAAACACACAGGGGAAGCTGAGGTCCTGCCAGGGCTGGGCGCTTGGCCTGGCCGGGGAGAGGCGCGGGTACCTGTTCAGCAGCGAGATGAGCAGCGTGAAGAGCTCTGAATACAAGCCCGAGGCCATGCCTTCCAAGCACTCCAGAGCGGTCAGCCTGGAGCCTGGGGAGACAGAAATGGATCCACCATGAAGGCTTCCTGTGCCGGGGTAACAGGGGCTCAGGGACCCCTCGGGATCCTCTGGCCGAGGCACAAAGGCGCGAGGGCCAGAGTGGGGACTTGGAAAGGCGGCGCGTTCTCTCGGGCAGGCAGCACAGCGGGTCACTGGCCTGGCCCCCGCTGCGCACTGGCTGATGCCCTCTCTCAGCCTGAACCCCCACACTGGGACTGGGGCCGGTCAGCAAAGCAGGTGGGATTGGGGCCATAGGCCGTTTTTTGGCAGCTCTGTGCTGGGGCGGGGGAGGAAGGGGAAGCCCAGGTCCCTGGTGTCTGTGTAACCAGTGAGCAGAGCCACCTGTCCTAGGATGCAGCTCCCACATCGCCTCTGTCCCTGCAACTCCGCCACAGATTCGCTGCACGGCCTTGGGCCTCAACTCCCCTCTGGGCCACAGGGGACAGCCCTGCCCCGGCTGCCACGCCTTTCAGAGACCCGACGGGGGAATCGCTGTCTGATCAGCACTGCTGTTAGCCCAGATGGGAGGCGAAGTGACACCTCCAAGGCCACACAGCAGGGAGCGGAGTGAATCCAGGCCAGTGCAGGAACCGCTGGCCCGTGCTTCCTTTCCCCCGGGGCCAGTTACAGGTCCCAGAGAGCAGCAGCCGCGAAGGGCAGACGGCTGGGAGAAGGATGCCAGGCCCCACGCATCCCCTGGCTCGACGCTATCCACTGACGCCACCCACCTGAGCTGTCTCCCGAGCTGGCGTCCTCGGGGCCCTGGCGGAAGGACGTGGATCTCTGCAGGGCTCCTTTGGGCTGGTGCTTGAAGACAGACGTGGACAGCTCCTCCAGACTGCAGCCCAGCAGGTAAGCAGCCTTCTGGGCCCACTCGTGCCGGGCAAACTGCTTCCTCCCAGCTGGAGGAGAGGAGAGAGTCTCAGTGCTGGGCGCGCGGCAGGCTCCCACCAGGGCTTTCTGGCGCTGTGGCTGTGTCGGGCTTGGGACGCACAGTCCCGCATCAATCACAGGCAGAGCGCGAGACGCCATGCGGGGGGGCCACCGTAACCAAGGAGTATTTAGGGGGCTGGAAAGGGGACTGGTGCTGGCTGGGGAGAACAGAAAGGCTCCCCAGGGCCCCAGCCAAGCATAGCTGGTGTGGCAGCAGAGCCGCCTGCTGCTCAGTGGCCCCGGGCAATGCACTCAAGTCCGGGCTCCAAAGGGTGCCAGCCGGGTCCTGCGGGTGCCAACCTCCATTGCAGAGGGTGGGGGCGGGGAGGTACGCAGGAATCACAGCGTGCCGGGAGAGGAGCACTGGGAGACGTTGGGCCACAGACTAGGGAACATCGGGCTGATGGGAGAACATGAGATCGCCTTCCTTGCAAACGCCTGGCAGAGCTCTCTGTCCCCGGCTGCCCCCACGACCGAGAGGGAGAGTGGGTTAATGGGGAACACAGGGAACATGGGAAGCAAGAGAAAGGAGGCTTTACCTTCGTCGGCATCTGCATTGCAAAGGGACAGCATGCACCATGCAAACAAAAACAGGGGGTTAGAAAGTAGCCAGGACAGCAGCTGCCATCCAACAACAGGACACACCCGGGGTGGAGAGGGGATTTCAGCGTGGCAAGCCCACACAGACAGACAGACAGACAGACAGGGCAAACCCAGGGAACCCTCTTCAGAGCCAGGCAGGCAGAGGAGGCACGCACTAGCCATGGGCAGCATACACCAAGGCCCAGCCCGACACTCCAGCATGCTGACTGCCCTCGCATGCCCACAGGGGGTGGCAGCTGGACGGATGGGGGCCCGTTACGAACGTCTCTGTCAGAAGGGGTCACTGACCCCCGAGCCACCTCGCTGGCAGCCTCTCATTAACAGCGCGGCCACTGCAATGGCCGGGGAGCGGGCGCACGCAGCAGGCGCTGCTCAAGGTTCGGGACGCCCCTGAACGTCTCTGGGGCTAGGCTGTGCTCCAGCCTCCTGGGCAGGGCTGGCCGCCAGCCAGCGAGGGTCGGGGGCCGGAGGGGATGCTGTAACCTGAGGCCGCCTCCTGCTCCCCAGGGCCTCTGTCCTCAGTGAGACGAAAATGCCCTTCTCACCCGGCAGCGCAGGGTCTCTGTGCACACCCCAGCAGATCGTGGTCACCAGGTCCCCCAGCGTCCCAGGTCAAGCCATCCTGCACCCTTGCTCCAGAAACCTCTAAATAAAACCTGTGGCCCTGGCCCGATCTGCTCCTGGTGCCAGTCACCCCCAGCTTGGGATACTATTAAATCAGGCCACCCACCACACTCTGCACTGCAAAATAAAGCCTGAAATGCAATGGGCTGCACACCTGGGGCTGGAAAACCACAGTCCCGCCAGTCGCCGCTGGATTCTCCAACTCCCAAATGGAATCCTAGGGCGCTAGCCGGGAGCTCTCCTCCCTGAGCCGCCAGCGCGCCCCACAGCCCTCGGTGACTGAGCTGGCACCAGCCTCCACCAAACTGAGAAGAGCCCCACGCCCTGGAAGCCACTCCAGCGCCCTGCCCCTCCTGGTACCTAACGTGGCCAAGGAGCCAGGGCAGAGCCAGCTGCTGTCTCCCTTCACACAGGCCTGGCCCTGGCCCAGCGTGAAGCCCACTGGCTGTGCCTCTCCGCAGAGAACAGACAACGCACCCGGCCCAGAGACCCTGCTGGGGGTGGGACGGCAGGCATGCTGCTCCGCCAGCCTCCAGGGTCCCCAGCCCACTTCAGTGTGCAGCCCCCGCCCCGACACCCCCAGCAGACAGGGAGCAGAACCCACAACCCCCGGGGAAGGCAGAGAGGCCATTACCAACTCCTTCTGCGAAGGGCTCTGCGAAAGGAGGGGAGAGTTTAGTCGGGACGGGAGGACACGGCAGGCCATCCTCACACACGTGGCAGCTGCCTGCCCAGGAAAGCAGCCAAGTCCGTCCCAGGGAGGAGACGTGGCTCCCACCCCCAAACACCAGCAGTCACCTGTGTGGCCTGTGCCAAGGGCTGGAAACCCAAATATCACCCCCGGTCCACGGCCCCAACTCACAGAGGCCACGGAACTGCTCTCAGGCTCAGCCCCCCCAGGCCTCCTCTGCGGTCTCCCCAGCATCTTTCCCAGGCTGGGGCATCCCCTGCCCCCAGGTCTGTGGGTGGGCGAAGCTGGGATTGCTGCAGCTGCAGCCGGGGAGCACAGACGAGGGCCGCGGCCCTCCCCCAGGGGCTGTGTGGACGGCCGTATGCCAGGGCGAGCTGTTATTCACCCCGTGAATGCCGGTGGATGAACGCTGGGCTCATCAAGCAATGGGGATGACTGGAGGGTGACTGGATGTCCTGATCTGATAGTGCCCATCGCTCCCCACCCCGGCCGGATTTCTCTCACGTGCTGCGTGCTCACCGCCAGGAACCTGGCCCCTCAGAAAGGAGGGAATCCTGAGATCTCAGAGCACACGTGGCTGCTATGAGCCTTGCCTGGGAAACGGGGACGTCCCAATATCCCTTCTCAGGAATGTGGAGGGCACAGGGGGTCACAGGCCCCCTCAGAGCCGGGCTGAGTGTGGCTGAAGGCACCACCAGCGAGAATGGGCTCTGCCACAGGGGCGTGGGGAGACCTGCTGAGTCCATCTCTTTGCCAGGAGCTGCCGTTGCGTGGGGGGCAGAAGGGAGCTCGGGAGCCAGGGCAATGGGGGGAGGCATCGGGGCCAGAGAGATGGATGGGGGCTGGAGGAGGGGTCAGGGGGTCGGGGCCAAGATACAAGTTTGCCTGGCAGCTGTTTTCTCTAAAATGGCAGGGCCGGCCCTGAGGGTGGGCAGTGTGGCCAACCACCCAGGACGCCGTGGTCAGGGCTGTCGTGGATGGTGCCCCGGCAGCCACCAGGAAGTTGGCCGTGGCTGTGGGGGCCTGGCGCCGTGTCCCCCATTTTCAGTGTTGCCCATAACGCCCATGGGGTCTTGTGCGCCGACCCGCCAGGAGGGCGAAGCGCTCAGCGATCTCTCTGCAGACAGGGGGCAAAGCTCGGCTCCGTAAAGCGCCCAACGAGGCTCTGAACAGCTCTTTACCTTTGGTGGCTCCTGCAGCCCCCAGGTGATAGATGGCCCCCAGAACGAGCCAGAACGCTTTCTGCTCCTCACCGGAGACACCCATCACCTTCATGGCAGCCTGCAGCTTCCCAAACTGCTGGGCGGCCTTCTGCTTTTCCTCCGGCTGGGTAGAAGGGAACACGGTAGCACCAGTGAGTGGCAGGGACGGCTTCTAGCTAACAGCCTCGGCCCCCGACGACAGCAGGTCTGTGTGGGTCTCGGCGGCCTGAGCTGCCCCGGAGGATAGGTAGGCCAGGAGAAAGCAGAGGCACCGGGCACATGCAGGGAAGGCTTTAGTTAAGCTTTTGATTAAAAATCTACATCACTGGATAGTCCCGGGCTCGGGGGGGCTTTAACAGAAGAGCAAAGAGACAGAACCCGCCGTGGAGTCCAGCTCTCTGGGGAAGGCAGCAGAATGGCCTGTGCTCCCCAGGAGGCAGGCAGGCAGCAGCCCTCAATGGACTGTCCAGGGTGCCAGCCTTCGACTTCCACCCGAGGGCCCCTCTGCTCGGCCGGGCACACACAGCCCGACCCATCCGGGGACAGGCCAGGGAGAGGCCTCAAACCCTCGCCCACCTTGGAGAGCGGCACGATCCCAAACACGTTGTTCTCCGCTAGGTGGTTGAAGTGAAGCTCCGTTCTGCAGAGACCAAACACGGTGTTACAGGGGCGGCCTCCGCTGACAGTCCCCGCAAGGGGAGAGGGCCCGAGTCACATGTGAGCCCCCAGCTCTGGCTGCACACCGAGCCCCGTGCAGGACAGAGGCGGCTGCTGGGCCCCTGGTCTCCGCAGACAGGTGTCCCATGGTCCAGCCAGGCTCTCCCGTCTCCAGGCCCTCCCAGGGACCCATTCGGCCCAACGGGCCAGGCCTGGCAATCCCCGGTGCAGCGCCCTTGTTCACAGTCACCGCAGCCGGGCAGAAAGGAACGCCACGCCGGCTCACCTGAGGGCATTGTCCGTGGCAGCCAAGAGGTAGTAGAAGACATTGAATGTGGACTCGTTGGCTGGTCGCTTGGCGACCCTGAGCTTCTCCAGCAGCATGGTCTGGGGAGGAGAGGAGACGTCTGGGCAGGGCTGCGGCACACTGCTCCATCTCACCTGCCAGCCTCCCACACAGGCCCAGCTCTGCCCACCTGCACTGGGACAGCTGTGCGAGCCAGCCCAGGACACCGGGCTTTGCTGCTGCCTTCCCTCCCCGACTGCCCCAGCCTGGCAGTCTCTGACGCTGGGCGGGCAGCACTGCGGGGCAGGGACCATGGGTGTGTGCCCAGCGCCTGGCACGCTGGGGCCGGCCATCAGGAGGGGCAGTGGGGAGGGACACGCCTTGTTCCTGGAGACGGAAAGCAACACGACCCTCCACTGTCCTCTCCACCTAGCTGTGCAATTCTGCAAACGGAGACCAAGAGCAGGGAGTGACGCCCACCTGCGGGCACCAGCGAAGGAGGCCAGTCACCATGGAGCGCTGAGCAAAGGGAAAGCCAGTGGCGACGAGCGCAGGGGGCAGATAGCAGCTCAGTCTGCAGGCCCCGGGGCTGCTGGCTTCCTGCTCAGTCTGCCCAAGACAAGTCCCAGCTGGGCCAGGGGCCGTGGCGCTGTGGGCTCTGAGCCCCCAGCACACCACAGCTCCCTCCCGCCACTCACCTGCACGGCCGCAGAGGCCACCTGGCCAGCCTGGTCGAAGTCGAGAGACAGGATCTGGGAGAAGCGGGTGGCGTTGCCGTTCATGCCTGTGCTGCTGTTCCCAAAAGCCTCCAGGACGGTGTAAAGCGCCTGCCACTTCTCCGCTGCCGGGAGACGAGCAAGAGGGCGTGTGCGTGGCCAGCTGCGGGGCGAGGGCCGTGCGAGTGCCTCTGCGTGCCCACAGTGAGGGGCCGGCATCCGCCCAAGCATGTCAGCCGGCCCCAGAGAGCTCTCCTCTCCCTAAGCAGTGTCTTTGCTACAGGCTGTGCTCCCCACCCACTCCTGGCCCCCAGGATCGGTGCTGACGGGGTCCAGAGCCCTGGGCCAGGCGTTTGCGGGAGCCGCCGAGGCCCACGGGGGCTACAGTGGAGCAGATCTCAGCAGGCCGATGTCGGCCTGGCCAGCCTGGCTGGGCACTCACCTGAGAAGACCTTCCCCGTGCTGCCGGCGATCGTGGCCAGGTACTGGACCAGGTGCTGGCAGCTGGTGGTCTTTCCGCTGCCGCTGCTCCCCAGAAGGACGACTGACTGGTCCTGGCGGCTCATCAGCATGGTGCGGTAGGCGGCCTGGGCCACCGCGTAGATGTGTGGAGACATGTCTTCCCTGCGGCAGCCTTTGAACATGTGCATCACCTGGGCAGGGCACACGGCTGGCTGAGGGCGCAGCATCGGGACGCCATCACTCCCAGACCCCGGTACCTAGCTCAGAGCCAACGTGCAGCACGCCGGAGAGGCCAGCGAGCCAGCCGGGCAGAACACAGCCAACAGCCCCCCTCCGGGGCTGCACCATTGCACTGCGGGACACCCACACACCTGCCCTCCCGCCCTCGTCCCTGGGCCAGGAGCACAGCCCCCCAGCAAGGATGGGAGAGGATCCTGGCCAGTGGGGGCAGAGCCTGAGACAGGGCAGCATCGCCATCGCCATCACAGACAGGTGAACGGAGGAGGCTGGCTTCTGCCCAGGGCTCTGTCCCAGCACCCCGTGGCTCCCAGCGCTGGGATCTGTCTAGCCACGCGTGGCAGCGGGACGCCCTGAGCTGCCGCGGGTACGGCGCTTGCCTTCTCGGAGTACATGGACGGGGAGCTGAGCGGGTTGGTGACCAGCAAGGTGGGTCCAGCGTAGGTGTGGATCAGGTTGCCGCCGTAGCGTTGGCGCATGGTGTGCAACACGCTGGATTCGTTGAGATAGATGAGGCTCGCCAGGTCCTCCACCCGGTCGCAGGACGGAGGGTTCGCCTGGGACAGCGGAGAGAGAGGAGAGGAGGCCTCAGGCAGGAAATGGGGCCGGGAAGCGTAGCCTCACGCCGCACAGGCCATTCCACTGCAGACCCAGATTTATTTCTCCACTCCCCCTCTGCCCACCATGAGTCCCCTGCTCCTGCCGGCCTCCCCACGAACCAGTCAGGGCCCAGGGCTCCCACCTTCTCCACGTCATCCTCGTCCACTTCCAGCACCGCCCCATCATAGTCCAGTTTCACCTTCACCTTCCCTTCGGGCAGGAGGCTCGTTTCGTCGGTTCTCAGCTGGCTTGCTGTGAAGGGAAAACGCCACCGGCTTGGACAACCGTCTCCAGGTGCCACCTCCTGCACTGCTTCCTCGGGGCTCCGGGCTGCCTCCGGAACGGCTCCAGCCCACCATCCCTTCCCAGGGCTGGGGACGTGCTGACACCTAGTGGCTTCACTCTGGTACTGAAGCCAGGCGTCTCCATCTCCGCCTTCTGCCATCCAGCGGGGAACCTCATGCCCATCACGACAGGGCCCCGCGGCTGCCCTGTCCTGGCCGAATCCTCGGTGCACCAGCTGGGACCTGACTGGGCAGTGCACAGATCTTCCCTCCCGAGCCCCGTGCTGGGCACCCGCCCCGTACTCTAGAGGCTCGCCGCTGTCTCATTGCAGAGATGCCTACTGGCGTCCCTGCGCGTCTGGCTGGCAAGCAACACTTTGAGCGGCTGC
The DNA here is from genome assembly GCA_007922175.1 of Pelusios castaneus. Lineage (NCBI taxonomy): Eukaryota > Metazoa > Chordata > Testudines > Pelomedusidae > Pelusios > Pelusios castaneus. The sequence goes on from ML685939.1 coordinate 179,410, forward strand.
CGGGGTGGCTGAGGGAACGGGGGGGCCAAGCTGATCCCACCACATGGCCCCCCCAAGGGGCTGGGACAGTGTCACCCAATGGACTCACCCAAGGAGAAGCCATCCTTGTGGACCAGCCACACCTTGTCTGTCTCATACCAGGCCTCCTCGGCAGCAGCCTGCTCCTCCGTCTTCACCTGCCATGCCAAGAGAAGGGGAAGAGGTCACTGCACAGGCTGGGGGACCGACAGGGCTGGCTCAGACTGCCGGAGTCCCCCAGGACAGCGCGTCAGCGGGGCTGGAGGGAGCCAAACCCAGCCCCGAGCCAGGCTCCAGCGCAGGGAAGACTGCAGAGCCCAGCTGCAACCCCCGGTGGTGAAGCTGGTCTCTGCTGCTTCCATGCAACACAGCTCAGCTCCAGCCGCCCAGGTGAGCCAGACGGCCAGCATTGCGTGTACGGTTCCGGCACTCAGCGCCCAAGGCAGCCCCACATTAGGTCTGGGGCCAACGCAACCGAGTCCCCTGTCCAGTGACAGCTGGGCTAAGTGGGGTGTGCGACCCCTTCCCACACAGAATCCGGGCCCCAGAAACAGAGCACAGGAAGGGAATGCCCTAAACTGCCACGCCGAGGAAACAAGTACATGCTCGCCTGCCCTGCCCTGAGACTCTGCAAACGGGGACCCCGACGACACCACCCAGCATCTCACAAAGCAAACGGACCCACATGCACAGGCAGGAGACTGGCCAGCCGCTACCAGGACAGGCGCCAGGGAAGAACTGGGGGGACAGGCTGCCTGGCCACACAGCGAGCTCCGTGAGGCAGGGGAACTGTCCCAACGGCAGAGAGGACGCCCCAGCCCCGGGCTCGATTCCCACTGGACAGGGCCATGTTTCTCCAGGGAGCAACCCCAGACTGGCTTATGGGGAGCACATTGCACGGGGCTTTTCCAGCTGGAGCTTGCCCCACAAACACACACGGCCTCATGCGACAGACAGGGGAAAGAGGGGATCACCACACCCCGGCCCAGGAACAAGGCCCCCCCACCCAGCTCCAAGCTAATTCACAGGTACCCGCAATGTCAGTGTGGACGGGGGGCCAAACCTGAGGCTGAGCTGCAGCAGAGGCTGGGCCAAGCGGGGCCGCTGGGGCATCTTCCACCTGTGCCTGTGAGGCCAACGGGTGAGAGGGAAGCAAGGTGCAGAGGTTAATCCCCTCCCCTGCCGGGCGCGGCACAGACAGCAGGAAAAGCCCCAATGTGAAGCGAATGGAGGCAAATGGGACGAGCCCGCCCACCACGGGGCACACGGCCCGCCAAGCACACCGTGCCACGCTGAGTTTTACAGAGCGGGGCTTCCTGCACTCAGCAGAGGCCAGGTGCCCTGGGCATGCCACAAGCTAAGTCCCCAGCATGCGGCCCCCTGAGCCCCGTGGGAGACTCGTCTGGCTCAAGTATGGGGCCCACACCTATCCAATCACAGCATCTGGGAAAAGGAGGGGCCCCGGGGAAGAAAGGCTGGCTGCCGAGACAAGGCGCTGGGAGCAGGTGATGAGGCAGCCCCCTGGAAGGACCCTGGCCCCCAATCGGAAGGGTGAACGGGACCCCCCAGCACGGCACAGACTGGCTCCCCTTGGGAGCTGACGTCTCCCAGAGTTGGCAGGAGCCACGTTCCAGGACACGCACAGCCGGTGCCCTGAGAGCTGCTGAGCCCATCCCTCCTGGTGAGCACACCTTGCCGAGACCATCCAGCAGGCGGGGACAGAAAACACACTGAAAGCCTGATTTTCAGCCTTCATCTACAGACACCTAAACCTTTCAAATGGAGGGGCGCTCTCCTCTGGAAACCTCAGGCTTGCTGGGCCCGCCGGGCACAGACCCACGGGGAGGCTGAGAGAACCACCTTCTGTGGTCATGACAAGCTGTCGCGTACCCTTTACACACGGGCTAGAAAGCACGGATCTGTTTCAAACCTTGCGAGCTCGGGGAACTCCCAGCAGTCAGCCGGGCTTATCAGGAATTTACCCCACACCCAGTGTTTGCTGCCTGCTGTCTGACCCCAGGCGTGGAGACACCAGAGCCGACCCTCGTCCTGCTGGAGTCAGGCCTCTGCAGCTCTGCCATTGACTCGCTCAGCGGCTCTGCGCCCGTTCTGCGAGGGTGCTGGACAGCCGGCAAGGGCCACTCTGGTCTGTCCCACATGCTGCTAGTGACCGGCACTTGCTGGGACCGAGGTAACCCGTGTCTGCGCTCGCCTTCCCTGAGACCCTCCAACAGCCCCGACGTCCGCACCGCTCCCCGTCTCTGTCCTCTGCTGCCAGCACAGCCGTGGACTGGGGAAACCTTTCCTCTACCCCTGGCACCTCTGCACAGAGGCCAACAGCCAGAGGTCCCCTTGGCTACTCAGGGGCTGGTCCGAGCCTGCGTAGCCGGTTGCAGGGAGGGCAGGAATTGTGAGCTGCCTCGAAGCTGGCGGAGGTCAGCGCTCCGTGATGGGAGCCGGCTACCTCTTCCCTGGCCCCTCTACCTGCTGACCTGGCTACTGGAACAAACCACCGAGGAGGGAAGAGGCTCATTCGGCTAGTTACACCTGGCTGAAAGCCCAGGAGCCTGGTGAGCGAAGACAGGACCTAGTCCAGGGCAGAGAACCAGACGGGACGGGGCGAGGATGAGAGAGGTGAAGAAAGCCTTACACTCCAGCATGAGGCGCGTGCACACACACCAGCCCAGAGGCAGACAGAAGATGGAGGGCGGTCGCCAGCGGAAGCAGAGTGCTCCTGTGGACAGGGGTACCATACCTGACTCTGTGCCGCGGTGCAGGCAGGGTCCAGCTAAGCGCAGCAAGGCAAGAAGGGAAAAGGAGAAGAAAGAGTGAGACAAGCAGAGTTGGAGGAAATTCACCCTGGACAGCGACCCCGAACAGAGCAGGCACGCAACAGCCCGGGCCAAAACCCCACACTGACGTCCCGTCACACGCTGCACAGAAACAAACTCTTCCCGCCGGCAAAGGGGAAGGCCACGGCCGACCCGCTCAGGCTCCCCGTCCCGCCAGGCCACCATGAACATCCCTCCCCCAGCAAGGCCACCTCCAACAGCCAGCCAGCTTCTCCCGGCCCTCCCACTGGCTTCGGCGTACGCAACGGAACCGCCCCGCCCGAGCGTCAACGGAGTCTGGCCTCCAAGTTGGTGCAGGCGTCCCAGATGCCCGGCTCCACCCCTCCACGATGGAGGCCCCTCGGTTTAACCGCTAATTGCTGGGCACAATCAGGAGCGAGCCAACGAGGCCGCGACGCTGTGCTGGGTCCCCTGCTGAGGGATCTACCCCAGAGACTCCAGAGTGCACCACAGAAATCAACCCGGCCCCTTAAAGTCCACCTGCCCCACAGGGCAATCTCCAGCTCCCACTCCAGCCACCCACCGGCCTCCCCACCGGGCAGGCCAAAGCTTCGTCCTGGAGGAGGCGGATGCAGTTCACCGTTAATGGTGTCGGAGCCCTCGGCCGGCGCGCACAGAATTCTGCCAGCGCTGGGGGTGCACAGCAGCCCTGGACTGCTGCTCACGGGGGTCAGGACCCACGAAACAAGACTAACCTCGAGAGGCTGCCACGCGAGGGCTGTGCTGGGTGCCGTACGGGGCAGAGGAGACACGTGCAGGCACCAAATGGGGGCTCACAGGGTGAAGGGAACTGTCGGCCTTGACCGACACCCGCCCTCCTGTGGGCAATTACCTCGGCCGGGGTGGGCTCAGAACAGAGCAGTGCCCAACGTGCCGGCTGGCAAAGCCCCTTCCGGCGCACTGCCTGCAACCCGCGAGCTTGTCTCGTCTCGGCGGGAGCCAGCGCCCATCACCACTTCACAGCACAGAAAATCCCTGGAGCTGGGGGGGGCCGGGCGTCAAAGCAACGCGGTCCAGCACGCGACACGCCGCGCCTCCAAATCAGAGACAAGGCTTCTCGCCAGCCAGCAACATCGGAGCACCATCAAACCCTGCTGCCGGCTCCCGAAGGCCGAGGAGAGGTGTGAGGTGCCTGCTGCTCCACGCCTGCGTACACATGCCCCCCAAAAGACCTCCCGCCCCGCCGAGCCATGGCTGCCCAGACCCGGGGCAGAAGTGCAGGGAAGCCGGGAGAGCGGGGCAGGACATGCACACGGACAGGCAGGAATAACTGCTCAAATTACAGAAGTCATGAAGATCTTCTCCAGCCTTCGATGAGCTTCCTCCACCGGGGTCAGCTGGGAACCGGGGCCGGCTGTAGCCTACAGGGCAAACCAGCGTTAGTGCCCCTGTGCGCTGGGCACCATCCTGCTCCAACGAGACAGCCGGGAACCGGGCAGACTACGGGGGGCTTCCAACATCCGGCTCAGCTCCGCAGAGAAACTCCCTGGGGGTAGGGGGCGGGAGGGCCGCCCAGCAGGGACTTCACAGCGTCAGCGCCCAAGCCCACGGTTGGCGCAGGGCTGCTTCGACCTGCCACAGGGCCTGCATGAGCTGGAGTGCAGATACCAGATCCGGGGCCCAGCAACCCATCCCGCCGGGAGAGGCTGGCTCCAGGCACACCACCCACCAGCCAAAGCTGTTTGCTCTCTGGCCACGTGTCATCAAAGCCCGGTCCCAGGAACAGCTCGAGTTCTGGGGATTTACCACCCCCTCGGCTCGTCATGGACCAAGGGATGGCCTCCCCACGTTTAGAGCAGCCGCCTGGCTGGGAGCAATGACGTATGGAGCAGGGCCACTTCTCAGCCGCTCACCAGGAGGGTCCATCTCCCCTCGATGCCAGAGCTAGGCCCTGCCAATCCCTCAGCTGCCACTGGAGTGAGAGTCCTTGTAACTGGGCGATGTGCAGCCCCCAGATCCCAACCAGCACACCGACCCGGGCTGCTCCACCCAGTCAGGCAGGCACAGAGTGGACACTCAGAATTGACTCCTGAACAAGTAGCGAGACCGGCCCAGTGTGCTCACACACAGCCCCGGCCCCGCTGGCCCCGCGCCCCGCCCAGCAGCTCACCATGCGCACCTGCGGTGGGGATCTTTCTGCCGCTCCTGGGGGAGGCAGCTTCTTCTCCACTGTCTGGGCTTTCTCCTGGCAGTGAGCCGGGTCAGACAGAGACAGGGAAGCTGGGTGGCTTGAATCCTTAGGAATCCCCACAAGGAGGCCAGAAGAGGCTCTGCCTGAAGTGCTGGGCCTCCCGCCCGGTGCCCAGCACAGGTCAGGCAAGCAAGCATCTCACACCACACGGGGCTGGCACCGAGAAGGGACATGCAGGGAGCATGCGGGACACAGGTGAGGTTCCTGGGGCGGGGGGCTGGTTCTCCAGGCTGGCAGGGCCGAGCTGCAGTGCCCAGGTAGGAAGGAGTCCTGGGCTCTCACTCCGGGAGAGGCTCTGAGGGGGACCCGGGAACTAAGGGCCAGACGCTGAGAAATGAACATGTTCCCAGGAAGCCCTGTGGGTGGCAGGGGAAACACTAGCTGTCCCAGGGCATCAGCCTCCCGAACAAGGGCCTGGCTCCCCCAGGCAGATCACGGAGGCTCTGCGACTGCAGGAATTGGGCAAAGCCTGTGCTGCGTGTGGGTGTAACGCCGCGCCCTGCGCAGGCCACTGGAGAAGCGAGTGCTGCCGCAAAAACAGCCTGGAAACAAAGTGGCAGGAGACTCGCTGCCGAACAGAACTGGAGTGTGGGAGCAGGGCCCGGCTGGCTCAGCCAGAGGCGTAAGAGCACTGGGCACCGCTCCCCCCCCCCACGCATGCTATCAGGAGCCAGCCCCCCTTTGGGGCCGGCGCACTGACGAGGGAGCAGCCCCCACGCCCTGCACTGGGACCGCACAGTCCGATTCTGGAGAGCAACACACACCATGCACCTGGAGAGCAGTGCGGCTGGGGACACCATGCACCTGGAGAGCAGTGCGGCTGGGGACACCATGCACCGGCCCTCAGCCCCGTCCCCAGACCGTCCGCCAGCAGTGAAGTGTGGCACTCAAGCAGCACTAGGAGTGACAAGCCACACGCGGGATACCTCGGCTGCTTTCTGAGCCGACGCGTCTGCTGGCTCCACATTCTGGTCTTGCTTGGCTTTGGAGCCTGGGCCGGCTCCTGGCCCGTTCTCCCCCACAGGAGATGGGGAGCCAGGCTTCGCAGGGTCTTTCCGCACTGGGGCTGTCTTCAGTTCGAGAGCTTTCTCCTGCTCCTGCTTCTCCGATGGCCTGGAGCGAGGCCTGTGCTGCTTGGTTTTGCTTCGAGACATCAGACTCCGCAGACCCACCGAGATCTCATCCTTGGGGCCAGTCTCCTTGGGCTCAGGCTTCGGGGAGGAGGCAGGCAATGCAGGTGGAGACACCTTCTCTTCCTTCTTGGCTGGCGAAGCAGGCCCAGGAGATTTCACGTCCCTCCCTGGCTCCTTGGTACCGCCAGAATCCTGACCAGCCAGGCCCTTGCGCACCTTCCGGACCATCCTCACTACCCTCTTCCTGGAAAGCCCCTGGCTCTCCTCTCCCAGGGCATCTGGCTCAGCTGGTGAGCCAGCCTCAGGGCCTTGCAGGCCGTTCATGGCCTGGGCAGGCGCCTGGGAGGGCTGCTGGTTCTCACTGTTGAGCACAGCTTCAGGGCCCGTCACGCTCTCTGGACACTCCGGCAGCTCCGGGCTTCGGCGAGCAGGTGGCTCATCTTTCCCTGCATTTGGGCTCTCCGACTAGTTACAAATACAGGAACACGTTACTGGCGGGATCCCCCATGCCTCAACATCCACACACGTGCGCACACAGCAAACGGGCTAGAAACCTCCCTTCAAGCAGCCCCCGCCCACTCTCCCCTGCAAACTCCGCCACAGCAGCCACACTCCCGGGAATCCGGAGAGGCAGGCGAAGGGCGTTCGAGGCTCGATTCTGCGCACACGGGCCTCAGCAGGAGCTTTGCCATCAGCGCAGCAGCAAATGCTTTGGTTAGTGCCCCAGGTTTTCACAGGCCAGGACAACCTTGTTCTGAGACCTCGCTATCTGACACGGCCCGTGAGGAGCCTGCTAAAGGCTGCACCCAATTGAGTCCAGACCAGCCACTGCTCTGCAGCACACTGCCCCAAGGACTGGTTCAATGGCACAGAGACCCGGGCAGGACGTGGCCCTTCGCCAGCTAATGGGACCTCCCGTTCGCCGTGTCTCTAGGGCCAGGCAGAAGAGGATGTCAACGGGCGAACCTAACACCACAGGGCCAGGGGACACCTGAACTTGCAGAGGAAGGCTGCACCTCCGCCCAGCAGGGGAGAGGACAGCCACAGCACAGCGCATGGAGGGCAGCTGGTCCGTACCTCCTCCAAGGGCAGGGCCAGTCTGCTGAAGAGACTCTCCCTGCACGGTAAGTGGAAGATGCAAAGTGCAGAAGGCATGTGCCACCTGAGACCGGATCAGCCCTGCACCCCTAGCTCTGGGCTCCCCAGGTACATCTGCACCTGGACACGCCCTGCCCCTGGAGGGGGAACTCCGCTAACAGGTTTAAGTTGCTGCCAGGTTCCAGACGTGGGCGTTAGAGCTGAACATAACCAATTCAACGCCTCCTCCGAGACTTTCCACCCTGCCCCACCTGCCTGCAGAGAGGCAGTCGGATAAGAAACCTGGAAGCTGCCGACTCCTTGGAAAGAAGGATAAACAAAGCACTTAGACGATCTCCTGGCTCCACGTCCTCAGTGGTAGCTGCAAACTCCTGAGAAACCCCCCCAGCTCCAGAGGTTGCCTCTTCCCATCCTCCTGCTCCCCGCCCCCCACGGCCGGACTGGGGGCCAGACAAGCAGCAGGAAGAATGTAATGGATCCTGGGCCCATCTTGACCCTGCTGGGAGCTTTTCTTTTGCGCTGCAGCTCGTGGTAACGCGGCTCATCTGATCCACTCCTCTGTCAAGCAGCTCTGAGCCTCTCCCGGGAATTATTTACAGAAGTGGCTCATAGGCTAACAGAGCACATGACTGGTCCCCATGGCGTGGCACCCTGCATCCAGCAGCCCCCGTTTGAACTCTAGGTCGCCAGCAAATGTCTAGATTTTGGAGAGGTAGGAACAAAGCTGGGGAGACATCTGCATTCACGCCACGTACTGCCCCTCCAGCCCTTCGCTGGCTCCCAGCACCCGTACGGTGCCACCTCACTTCTGCAATGGCTTTCTTCCCCCCAAACGCCGCACAGTAACACCTGCGGGCAGAAAGGCAGAGTGAGTGCTCAGAAAAGCCTCGCTCCACTGAGCTATTCCAGAAGACAGGGAGAGGGGTTCAGAGCACCCTGGAACAGCAGGAGAGGGCCTGCGACACTTAAGAGGCTCAGAAACCTGCCTGGCCAGGCACTGGTGGGAATTTCCTCAGGCACCAGGAAGCGTTCTCATCCAGAGTCCAGCCCAGCTCTCCCCCTGCTCCGATAAAAGCCAGCCCAGGAAAGAAAACACGTGCTGAAGATGGAGAGAGCCCAGTAAAGAGCAGAGCACCCCGGATGTGAGCACAGTGTGGCAGGAGGTGACCAAACCCAGATTGAAGATAGGCAGCCAGTCCCACTCCCGGCGTGCCAGCGCTCGGAGAGTGAAACACCGGAACGAAGAACAGCGTTAGACTTGCGGAGCCGCCTTAAGAGACTGCACTGCAGTGCAGCAGGCACAGAGCCAGCCTCTCCCAGGGAGGGAGGGCGTGCATCCCGCCCCACAGGACTGCCAGGCCCCAGAGAAGACGGCACTGGGAGGGACCGGGGCTTGTGACAGTGAGGTTAGGCAGGTGAAGGAGGCCAGTGGCAGGCTTTCGCGTGCACCGCGCTGCCCAGGCGAACAGCTCCCCTGGAAGCAAGTGATCCTGCAAAGAGCCAGCTCCACTCTGGGCCCACGGGAAACGCTGTGGCATTCACTTCGGACTGAGCTGGGTGTCTCCACAGCTTGCTGTGACTGCAAATACCTTATGGGCCAGCTCCTCCCCAGCGAGGAACAGGGGTCCCCGGGAAAGGCCCCACTCCAGCGTCTGTGTGGAGCGGCCGCCAGCTGAAGAGCTCCAGAAGGGTCGGCCGGCAGCCCAAAGACGATCAATGCTCCCAGTTCCAGGGACCCACTGGCTGATGCAGCATCTCTCGAGCTCTCTGCTGAGTAACAAAGGGGTAACGACAGTGTCTCCACGGCAGGCTGAGCTGTCGCTGGACCTGGGAGAGCTGAGCCTGCTGCACCCAGTCACGCGTCTCCTGTGGAGTCATGTGCATGTTGGCTCTGTCGCCGCAGGGCGCTCTCACAATCCGCACTTTCCCAGCATGGTTTTCCTTACCTCCATCCCGACGGATGTCACAGTGCCCAGGAATCCCGCTCTGGGCGGGAGCAGGGCCGTGCATCCCAAAGCACCGGAGGAATGGGGAGAGTTTGGCACGGGGACAGGAGGAAGCTCTAAGGACCCTGGGAGCGAATGCCCTGGGCTCTTTACTGTCTGTGCACACACCATCGCAATAACCTCCTCCTGGCAAGGAGCACAAACTTCTGGGATCCAAACCCGTTTCCAGCAGGTCCGAGGCTGAGTCTTGGCAAAATAAGCCAGCCAGCCTCTCTCACGTCGGCCAGTGTCCTCCCCTCCCTCAGCTCGGAGCGCTTTGCCCAGCCCCGGGATCCGCGTCCCACAGGCAGGGTGTCACTGGAGCCCGAATGACTGGTTTCACCCCTTGCTCTCAGATCGCACCCGCCTCCCCGCTGCACCAAGCACATCCTCCGCAACCCGCCTTCCGGGCCACGGCTGCCTGCACGGCCCTAACGCAACTTCCATGTCAGCCAGCTCCGCATCCCGTGCGCAGCCCGTCAAATCCCTTCGAAGCGTCTCCACCGTAAGGCAACCGCCCTGCAGGCGTGGAAACACACACTCTGTGACCCCCAGCAGGCCAGGGGGCACAAGGCAGAGACGATGGGATTCCCCCACTCCAGGCCTACCTGACCTACCCACAGGTGTGACCAGCTGCCCCTGGAGGCTCACCACACCCCCTCTGCAGCCCCCAGACCCCGGCAGCAGCAAGCCACCCCGGGGACATTCCTTTGTCACAACCGAGGAGCAAGCCGCAGGCCAGGCAGAGTCAGTCTGGTTCCTGACCGCAGTGGCTTTGTCTCAAAGCAGGTTGTCCAGGCCTGTGAAGTCCCACGAGCCGGATGCAATGCTCAAAACTACCCATTGCCACCCAGACACTTACTGCCCCATCCTCTTTCCCAGCTTTTTTCACAGAGAAAAGTTTGTCCTCGTCCTTAACCTGAAGGGGAAAACAGAGAAGAAGCGCACATTTCAGACCGAGCTTTCAAAGGCATTTCCAGTTTCCCACTGGCGCACTCTGCACACACTAGCGTGGCTGAGATCAGAACTGTGGGGCTGGAGGCTGCTCTCAGAGACATCGGCTGAGGCTACTCCCAGCCTTGTGTAATTTGTTGTTGCGACCACAAAAAAAAGAGTCCAAGAATAAGCAGGATCCTTGGAACTCACTGCTGCAGGACGTTGGGGCAAACAACTTAGAAAGGTTCTAAGATAACGTCACTTACGAGACCAAGAGTAGCATTAGCAAATACATGAGCAAGAACTCCTGGTACTCGCGCCTCAGAACAAAGAGCAGCTGTTTGTGGGGCTCAGGAAGCAGGGATGCCATTCCACGACAGAGCGCCTTACGGGGTAACTTCTGTGCTTACGCCATGACTACAGCCAGGGACCCTGACGGTGCAGGCAGGACACAGTGAGGTTCATGGCTACCCTGACAGCCACAAGCCCCGGAAACTAGCTCAAAAACGTTTCCCAATTATTTCAACATCGAAAACCGCACCAGGCTGCTGAGGTGGGGAAAGCAGAGATGAAACGGAAACACTCCGGCACAGCTTTGTAATCAAGTCCTCGGCCCCAGGTCAGTGACAGGCCACATCTGATAGCTCAGAGAGCAGCTGCACTCTGGCAAGCAGGTGAGATAGTATTTACAGCTGGTGACGTGGCTGGCAACCGAACCCCCATTCTCCCCCCAAGAGGGCATCTGGCCTTCTGCTCGTTACTCTGTTTAGCTGTGACAACTGAGCTCGGCTGAGTAAGCCGTGAAAAGCAAGGTGCTCAGATAAGGAAAGTGATCTGTCTTGGGGCAAGCCGCCCCCGCTCTGACCACATCAGACACCGCACTGCATTTTAAACGTCACCAGCTAATCTCGCCAGCAGCCGTTCCAATACAAATACGTGCCTTTGCTCTCCCTGGAAAACCGCAGGGAAGGCAAGCGCTGACCCAGGGCTTATTTAAACCTGACAGCAGCCTGAAAAGGCCCCTCTGCAGCAGAGGATAGACTAATATGGAAGAAACTTTCCACGGCCACTCTGCCTGGACCCTGCCCCCTATCGGCAACAAGGGCTATTCATGGCAGGAAGGCCAGCAATCTGCCAAGCCCTGCTAAATCGTCAGGGCCATCAATGGCCACCTTAACGGGAATGCCCCGATTCCAAGCCCCCCATGCTCACACCCAGACCCTGGGAGAGGCTGGGAACAGGAAGCAGTCGGAAGAGCTAGTGTGACACACGACATCGGACAGTCAGCGCTCCCGGAAATGCGCCTAACGTGCTGCACACGGGCACTACTGTCAGAGCTGGGTTTCAGGACCAGACAGCTGTGGCCCACGCCCCGCTGCCGGGCCAGCACATCTAGCCTCTCAGAGTGAGGCCACTGGCCCTCAGAGAGCGGGGCTCCACTGCCAGGCCGCTCAGCGATGGGATTTAGGTTCAGCTTGACTCACGCTACGAAAAGCAGCCTCGCAGGGGAGCCGGGGCACAGCAGGGACCTTCCTCCCCAGTGTGGGCTGTGTCGCACTGGAGAGGAACACGGCTCAGCTCCTGCTCTCGCAGCATCACACGGGGTTAGAGAGCACACAGGTCCCCAGGCCATGTTAATGGGGGAGTGCACGGCTCTTGGGGGCAGCTGGCTTGCTCGGCCTTTGGGAAGCTCAGTGCAGGGATCTCGCTGAAGTCCCACATATGGCCCGCACTGGGCGAATGGCCCCAAAGTGAGCAGCGGCTCTGAACAGCTGCTGGAAATTAAGCTCCGAACTACATGCTGAGAGGCTGTACCCCCGGCCCCAGCGAGGATTCCTCGTCCTGCAGGCTCCCTGAGCGAGGCAAAGCAAGGCAGCTTCTGGGGACATGCAGGCTGCTGGGCACACAAACCGCACACCGGCCGTGATGTGAAAGACGAAAGAGACTTCCCTTTTGTTCCCAGAATGCAAACCGTGAGGAGAAGGCCATGACGACGTCACATGGAGCTGGGGCCACGACTGGGGAAAGAAAGGGGAGAGGTGAAACTCAGGGTAAAACTTCCTCGAGAGGAAAGGCTGGCCTGGCCGGGCCCGGGACGCATGGCGTGGGAACACGGGAAGCCCACAAGGACCCATTCAGGCCGAAGGCAGGGCAGAGCAGGCTGAATTCTCTCACAGGAAGAGAAAAGCAGCCAGAGACGCAAAGAGCAGTCACGTGGCCAGACAGCTCGGGGCACAGACTGTTGTCTCTGGCTTCCTGTTCGTTAGCTCAAAGCTGCCCTGCCCTGCCTGTTCGTACAGGAGACGAGCCGCACAAGACAAGCAGCCAGCTACCAAGACAGACAGACAGACGGGGACTCAGTTTTGGGCATCAGCCAGCCCTTCCAGCAGGCGCTCTGCGCTGACCAGTGTATTCATCTCTTGGAGTCACTGGGGTCCACACAGCAACCGTGTGCCCACCTCTAGGAAGGGCCCCGATTCTGCTTCCTTGCCTGACCTGCCACGCATTGAGGGGAGCGAGCTCCACTCTCCAGGGGCCAAGAAACAACTCAGCCCAGAGCACAGACAGCTCAGGGGAGTGCCCGAGTGGAGCAAGTCCCTGGCTAAATTACGGCCTTTCTTATTTACCACGAACATACGAGGCACCGTACGTGCACGCAGTGCTCCAAGCCTGAACACAAATCTCCTGTGTCCTGATCCGGCTCCAGCAGGCCGCCCCGTCTGAGGCCAGCCCTGCCCGTTCCGAGTGCCTCTGTCCAGAGCCGCAGGCTCACCTCGGCAGTGACCGAGTCAGGGGTCTTCCATCCACACAAGACCCCAGCGTTACTACTCAGCTGACACCAGCAGGGGAGCCCCCGAACCCCAGGGGTGAAAGGACAGCTGCTGCAAACCAGCATGGCCGTGGTGCTGGGCAGCCCCACTCCAAGGCCGAGGCCCAGCCAGCAGCGACTCCCAAAGAGCACGGTGTGCACGGGCAGCCGGGGTCCCTGGTAATGCTCTCTCCTTGGTTTACAGCTTTCCTTACACACGCTACTTACAGCCCCGTGTCCCCAGGGGCTGGCGGCCTGGGACAGAGATTCCAACAGGCGCCCCGAAATGCCACAGCCTGCTGTGCAGAACAGCTTTATTCTCCCGCCTTCACTGGCTCCCCCCTCTCCTGCCTTGCATTCCACCTGTGCTTCGTTAATCCTTATTCAGCTGCACTTTGCATGGCCAGGATTCTACCTGCGGGGCCAGGGCTCCCCATCCGGCACAGCGAGCGCGGGCTTCTGCTCAGCAGTGACGCTGTGTGTGTGGGCACAGACTGCTCCCAATAGGGACGGAAAAGGCTCCCGGTCTGTCCTTTACCAACCAAGGGTTAAACCAGTCAACAAGCAGACTGGGGCCAAATCTGGACCATCGGATGCTTTGAAATAGTTTTCCATAGCATCACTCTTTCTGTATTACTTTCCCCGGCGTCTGGGCCTCGACCAAGACCAATTGATTGCCCCTGGTTCACGCCAGCCTGGCTCACCAGCACCAGACACGGGTGGGGAGACAGCAACACTCAAGGCAGGCAGGGAAAATCAGCCGGGGCAGGCCATCTCCGGAGAGGCACGCACAGCCGCCCTGGGTTCGGCCTGGATCACTGCACGAGCAGCGCATTCCGGAGCTCTGAATCCACCCAGCAGCTGCCTGCGCTGCAGCCCTTTGCTACCCCTGAAAGCAGCTCGGGGAACTCAGTCCGAAAGCCTGCGCCATCTCCAACGTGGGGCTCGGCCTGCTGCCCCACAGCTCCGTGGGGCCCAGGCAGAGTGAAACGTTCCTGCCGGCCCACTCGACCAGACCAGAGCCTCCCCCTGAAATGCCCTGGGAAGCTCCTGCGCCTGTTCCAGAGAACTGCCTGGGCAGAGCAATAGCAAGTCTGTGGCGGAGTTCGAGGACGGTTAGCCAAGCCTCTCCGCCGGTAGCCACGCTCCCCATCTAGCACACCGGGGGTAGTGAGCCCCCAGGGAAATCACATTCCCCTGACCCAAGACAACTGCCCCGGGCACCGACAAAGCCCAGACGCTCGGTAAACTGAGCCATGCCAGGAAAAACAGCTCAGAAACCATCAACACAGCCGTCCAGCCCACCGCGGGGAGCTTCTAAAAATAGGCCAGCCTCGCAATGGTGGCCGGCTTGTCCCCCGCCAGGCTCCGGGAGAGCCGAGAGACCTCTGCCCCGAGCTTGGGCAGGCTCCAGGCACCGACTCGGAGAGGGGACGGAGCCCTTACCTGGAGAGCCTCCTACCTTACCAGGTGCCAGGAGCGCCCGAGAGGAGAGAGTGGAGCTGGCAGTTGGGCAGAGCGCCCCTTGCAGAGAGTGAGCGTAACGTGATAGGTGAGTCAAGCGCCGCAGCCAGCCGGAGGCACAGGGACAGCTGGCCTGATACGGCCACCCTAAAAATAGCTAAAGAATGCAAGGCCGGGCCCAGGCCTCCCTGTCAGCAGCCCCCACCCCGTCTCCACTCACCTCGCCCTGGGCCATGACGGCACACATGGAAGAGCCGCACCGGCAGGGGAAAGGGCCTCGCTGTGGGGAGAGGAAGTGATGTGGGCATCTGGCAGCCGGCTGTTAAAGCGGCTGCACAGAAGGAAACCCTCCTCCAAGGAGAACGCGGCCGCGACAAGCACCTCACCTGCCACGCTGCGCCGGATGCTGCCCAGGGCACGGCTCCTGGCGAGACAGACAGACATCTGCAGGCAGGTCGCCTGCGGAAACAGGGAAGTCTTCACAAAGATGGGAGAGGTAACCCGAGGACAAGAGGGGCCGGGGGCCGCCAGGGGGCACAGCCTTCCCGTTTCCATATGCTGTGCCACGGCGGAGACGGCGTCCTGCTCCAGACCTGCCATGGAAGGGGGCTGGAAGGAAGAGGTGCCCTCACCAGGAGCAGCCTGGCACGCAGAGAGGCGAGGAGTTCTCCCTGACGCCACTGGGGAGCAGCGCAGGGAGCCCCGGAAATGAACCCTTGCTGTGAGGCCTGCGTGTGATGAAGGCCGAGGAGAACCTCTCGTGTCTGCTGGGCCCGCTCCAGCCTGGGGGAGAGACTGCATCCCAAGCAACAGGCTGGGTCCCCGACAGCCGCAGTGGGGTGTTGGATTTTAACCGCTGCGGCCTTTAACAGCTCAGCCTCGCTGGCCAGTGAGCACGTCCCGATCTAACCTCCACGGGGAAGGGGAAGGGACGCATCCAGCACACAAGGCCAGCGTCTCTCCCGACGGTTGCAAGGTGCCGAACACATGTCCCTGGTCTGGCTCTCTGGGTACCCGCAGGCCAGGCTTCCAGTCCCAGCCAGCTCACAGGATCTGCTGCTCCCTGGCTGCCTTTCCCAAATGGATGCCCGTGCACATGACCTGTCGGAGAGGACCCCTTGCGGGCCCAACATCTGGACTGCCTTGGGAACAGAAGTAGGTCCTGACCGTACACATGGGCAGTGAGAGAGTCACGCAGGTGGCAGAGGGTGGGGGAAATTAACCCTCGTCTCCCCAAATAAACCACCCTGGAAATGACGGCGGAAAGGCCTGCTTTGTACTTACAGCCTGAACACAGGGAAACCGACTCACCCGGCAGCATTCAGGGGAGAAGCCAACCAGAACTCCTGGGCCAGAAACCGCCCGTCTGAGCCTTTCCAGACTCTGGGTGTCCAGCGGATGGCACACCGCCCCGCTAGCTGAGAACAGGGCTGGCACGTCTGCACAGGGCCCAGCCAGGCGACCCACAGAGCCAGAGACCTGGCCCCCAGGGAGAGAGGGATGGGGGTCAGGGGGACACCCCACAGCAAACCCACTGCTCCGCTGAGCCCTGGTGCTGACCCAGAAAGTAAGTGTCCTGCAGAAGGACCAGGCGAAGAGCCAGGGTCCCTCCGAGTGACTTCAACAGCAGCACGTGCCATGCCGGGCACTGACGCAGCTGAGCAGCCCTGGGGCTTGTGTCCTGCACCTGAGCCAGGGCGCTGTGTTTTCCTGCCTGCTGCAGAGCGGAAAACTCACCGGGGCATGAGCAGGATGGAGGGAAGGGACACAGTCAGCTTCCCAGCTCCTCTGGATTCACTCGGACACAGGCCCACCACCACCTTTCCACAGGTTTGTTACGTGGGCAGCTGTCCCATTGGGCTGGGACCTCCAAACTCATTCCACTTCGTGCCCCGAAGGAGTATCCGCCCGGAGAGTCAAAAGCTCCTCGTTACCTGCACGGATCATTTCTCGACCGGCTACCTCTGCCCTGTCTGTTCGGGAGGCTCCTGCCTGGCTCCCTCAGCCAACAATGGCTCAAGGAAAACAGGGCAGGGCCCTAAAAGGCGAGATGGTGCAAGGTCCTTGGGCATCTTCACTAGTATTTCCTACCAGCCCAGCCCAGAAATGCAAGCAAACCTGCACCCAAGCAATTACCCCACCCGCGCACATGGCTGGGGTGGAAGGAAGAAGCACCTGAGAGAGGACCAGTTAGCAGAAAGGTCGTGGCTGCTGTTCTGGAGCCCGACCATTCATGCTGTCAAGGCACCCGAATCTTCACCTGTATTTCCACATCCCAGCCTGTGGCTGCACCACCCTCTGCCCGGGGCAGCAGACTCCCAGAGCCGAGACAGAAAGTGAGACACAGCTCAGGCATCTGGAGGCGGCGGGAGCCAAGAGGTGCCTCGAGCGATAGGAGAGAGCAGACAGGGCCTGGCGTGCTAGTCCCACCTGCCCCTCTGACAGATCGGACACTGTAGGGAGACAGCGCTCCCCCTACCCCACCATGACACATGATGTCCAGCCCAAAGAGGGGGTCTTCTCTTGTAGGGGGCTTCACCGGGGCCTCCTCCACGCAGAACACCCAGCCGGCCCATGGCTGCGGAAAGCAGGAAGTTTGGCAGATGCGGGGACACGCCGAGGCGGCTGGTGCTGCTCCAGAGCAGGTGTCACTCGCAGATACCGCAGGCTGCCGTCTCCTGCCACGCCGTGTCAAAGGCAGATGGTGGTCCAGGCCAGGAAGTGTCACTGAGGTCTCGTGTCTCCGTGCGGGCCTCCACAGTGATCCAAGGAAGCCGCTGACACAGAGCACTTGCAGAGACCGGGTCTCCGTGCGCCAAGCAGCCCGGCCGCAGGGCGAGCTGGCGTTTGGACTCTCCCTTGCGCTATGCTCCTGTAAGGTGAGGCTGGCCACACGTCCTTCCCTCTGCCCCCTGTAAGCTGTCCACACCACCTTCGGTGCTGCTAACTGCACGGGGCCGCACAGCAAGGGCTTCGAGCATGCCAAGCGAAGCTCCGACCAGATCCATCAGCTGCCCACAGGCAGGACAGACACAGAGGCAGCTGGACGCCACGTGCGGCAGTTCGTTCCGAAGAGCCGGAGTAGGGCAGCTGGATCCAGAGGTGGCAAAGCAGCGGCACGCTCCTGGGCAAGGTCCACACATAGGTTCCCGAGCCACCCGTGGAGCCGAGCACTTCCCCTTCCCAGCAGAGACGCAGTGAGACGATCGAGGGGGGCTGAGGATGAGGAAGGACAGCGTGTAAGCGAATCCCAGACGGAGGGAGTGAGTGACCCTCAGGCCTACGGGATGCAGGAGCTGTGGAGGGAGCTGGCAGGGATTATGGGAAGTCTACCAAGTTCCCGGGGAGAGAAGATGGGGTCAAGCGTGCTGTGAGCGTGTAACAGTAAGGGCAGGGACGGGACGTGGTCTGGGGAAGAGAGAAACCCCCCGGGGCAGGGGCAGCCTCATTCCTGGCTGTGACATGAAGCGATGCGGCATGGGAGCCCAGCATACTCGCTGGATGAGCCCTTCGGCCAGACGAGGTGGGCTAGCGACAGAAGCAGCGACTGGGGCTGACCTGGACAGCTGCGGGGGCATGCCGGGGACAAGCAGAGGACGGGATGCCCCCACATCTGCTCTGCTTCTCTGACTCAGGAATGCGGCTCTCCCTCTGGGCCCCCGACTGTTCTCAGCACGGTTTCTGCCCCACCAGCAGATTCTTCTCATTCCTCCTCAGAGAGTTTACAGGAGCAACTGCAGCAGAGACCAGCCGGACGCAGCAGCTGGAGACAGCGCCTATATCTCCTCGGCACCACCCCTCACACTGCCCACCCCTCACGCAGAGGTCAAAGTCCCTACCCCCTGAGATTGCCACACGGCCCTGCACGGCATGGGCCATCCACCCCGCCAGCCTGCTCCTTTCCATGGGCTGGATCCTCAAACCGACCGCCACTGAGCCCCTCAGAGAAGCCACTAGCCTAAGGGATGGTGTGTCCTCGCCTGGGACATGTGCAGCTGGGCGAGGCAGGAGGGATATAGCAGAGCTTTCCCCTCTCCAGTGTCCACGGCTCTGCAGAGCCGCAGTCAGCCCTGCCTGCCTGCAGCTCCTACACCACACGGGGCCCGTCTCAGCGCTGGGGGCCCTGCCGAGTATCACGGCATCTCCCAGAAACCACCAAGCATCTGAAGGGGTGCGTGTTTGGGTTGGTAAACTTCTCTCCGCTCCAAAATAGTTCCTGCCCTGCTGCCCGTTCCCACAAGAAACACGAGACGTGATACAAAAAGGAGGGGAGCCAGGTGGGGCGGACCTCGCAGCAATGTGCGCAAACAGTGGGGCGAGGGACACGCTTACAGGGACCCCCTCAGACACCGCAAAGCTGACCGGCTGGTGCCATGGGTAGACTGCACCTGCAGTTAACCACAACCCTTCAATGGGTTTTAAGTCAGGGGCTTGAAAAGCACGTGGCTTTCAGCTCCACACAGGCAGCACGCTTTCCCTGTGCAAAACAGGGAGGTTTCGAAAGCAATGGCTCAAAATATGTATATCCTTTCCTGTTTCAAAAAGTGGATCGTTTCCATTTAAATTAAGACCAGAAACATTCCACACAGCTTAGCAGAGCCCTGGGGAGAACACGGGCCGCTCCGCCGCACGGCTGCACCCTGGCCGTGTCCTGGTGAGCGCACAGACGTGAGCAGCAAGCCAGGATCTCTCTCTGAGAGCGTCAGAGCCACCCACACCCCGGGACGAAGGTGGCAAGCCAGGGGTGTTTCATTGCTGACTGAACCTCTCAACCTCGCCCTGGTTCCAGCAGGCCCAGAGCGGGGCTGTGTGCTCAACTCAGGCCACGGGGCTCAAATCATCTCCTCAGGTAGGAGTCTGGCCTCTGAACCCTGGCGGGGAGGAGGGCCTCAGAGCCCACGGGGGGAACATCTACACTATTTCTAGCTCGTGCAGTGATGCTGTGAGCTGTTCACCTGCTCTCACTTTCCACCCCAGCAGTGGCTGCATTTCAATGCTGGGAACCTTGGGGGCTTGTGACGTTCCAGGAGCTGCATAAACCGCCGGCTGGGGCGTGGCCCTTCTTTCGCTGTCCCGATGCCGACGTCATTTCAGACCGTGAGCCACACCAGCCAGGAGCCGAACACAAGCAATTTAACTACACGGCCTAGGAACAAACACCCTGACAGCACAACAGCAGCCCAGGAATTCGGTGAAGACTCCAAATTCTTTTGCTTCTTCTTGGCCTCTGTCATGGGGAAAGGTTTTGCCAAGACAGGAACCGGCCACACTTTGGAGATGAGCGATGCCGACCACGAGGGTCCCTGTCTAATCAGCAGACTGGGGCCCGCACACGAGCCAACCAGCCAGTCGGATCCCTGCCAGGTCTAGGGCTAAGGAAAGCACAGGAGACACAGAACAGCACAAGCCAATCTCATTGGGACTCCTGGGCTCTACGTCCAGCTTTGCGGCTGACTGTTGTGCGCCCCTGGGCATGTCTGCCTCGGTTTCCCTGCCTGTAAACAGGGATCGAGCCCATCCCCCCGAAGGACACGTCTCCGGCTCCCTGCTCTGTTCAGTGGGACTCCCGCCCGGGCTAACTGTGAGGGCCGAGGCTCTGTGAAGCAGCTTTTCATCCTCTACCTCATTCCTCCAGAGACAACGGGGGCGTCTCGTCTCTTCGGCCAGCACGCTGGGAATGGGCTGTTACACGCCGTAGCCATGGCACTCTGCTGACTGATCCCCAAGAAAAACGCAGAACTGAAACATAGGAGCGGAAGGACTGGCAAGGATTGCTTAGGATTGGCAAGTGCAGAAGGAAAAAAGTCACAGGTTTCAGGGCCGCCAGATGAAGAGGGTCTGTCCATGGTGGACTTTTCCCTTCATTTTGGCTCGGAGCATTGCGTCTCCAGCCAGCCTCCCACCTGAAAGCGGTGCTGCTGCACACAGCTACAAAGGGGGCTCAACAAACCTTCCAAGGCTGTGCTGGATGTTGCGTTCCACACTTACGCAGTCAGCGCTTGCTTTCGAACTTCCTCTTGGAAAGCTCCGTCAGGAAAATTCACGCCCCATGAGCCGAGACCACGACTGCTGGCCAGTTTCTCTCAGCAACCACAAACGTCCGCACATCTTTCGCAGGCTAGGGCCACGACTCGGGGAAAAAGGCAAATGAAGTGGGGAGAACAGCACAACAGAGATAGCCAGACTTCTACAGCTGGGTCGCCGCCCCAACGTCTCCGAAGGGGAGATGGAGAGAGTTTGACACAGCTGTGATTAAGGGCTGGCTCTGGGGAATCACACACCGACTTCACGATTAGAACCCAAGCCGTCAGCCACAACCCTTAGTGCCCTGGCCACTCGCAGAGCCAGAGACAGAGTGCCAGGCTCCATTCTCACATGCAGATCTTGGGGTGGCCACTAAAATTTTGCCCTTAAGATCAAGAGGCAGAACAGCCGCTTTCTGCCTGTAGCAGGTGCTCTGCAGAATTCAGGCTCCGAATGCACCACACCCCCCAAAAGCCACGGCAGCATCCAGGATAGCAGGGATTGCTCCAGCTGGCAGTGAGAAAGTCAGATGTGCAGCCTGACACTCATCTGCCCTACAAACCCGCCTCTCTGGAGGCAGGCAGGTAGCACCAACAGTGCAGAAAGCAGCAATCTGTCGCGCAAACACACAATGTCAGCATCCCCACCGCCTGACCCTGCCTCCTTCCAAACTAAACCCGTCCCCCCCACTCCAGGGATCAGAAAAGTTCCCCTCAGATCTCTGGGAGCTGGAGAAGAGGTAACACACCAAGGCAGACAGCTGGGGAGGCAGCCTTCCTGCAGCGGGCCAGAGAGGCAGGAATGGAAGCTGGACTCAGGGGTGGCGTTTTCACCAGCTATCAGGGAAGAGCAAGCTCCGGTGGGAACAGGAGCTGGGCACAATGCCTCGGGCTTCTCAACAACTGCAGCCCCAGCTGCTCTGACCGCCTCTGGCTCCCAAGGCAGCATTACTAGCAAATACGGTGTGCGCACCTCTGCGGCCGACCAGGAGCCTTCTGTGAACAGCTGCCACGCAACACAGCTCCCCCGCGATGGGCGCCGGAGCACAGACCGGCACGTAGGATTCACCCCAGGTCCCAGCTGGCCTGCTCTGAGGCCGAAGTCGAATGTGAGTAGTAGGGCGCCCTGGCTCCTAAATTGGCCCGGTGGGGCAGTCTTCCTAGGGTGAGGCCTACGCCTCTGAGGCCAAGGGGGAGGTGCTGCCTCTGTACATGGTCAAACATGCCCCTGAATGCCACAGGGTCTGTCTGAGTCCCTCTGCTAAGCCAAGCCTTTGCTCCTTCCCATCCCTTCTCCCCCGACTGGACCCTGCAGCCCAGGGACGGCATTTTCTTGATGGCCACTTGATTTACGCTGTGGCAGGAGGAACCCAAGCTGGGCTGGGATGAGTTCCAGTTCAAACACGGATACCCTCCAAGGTACTGCCCAGAACATGCCTGCCCCAGTGACCCCATCCTCACGAACATCCCGGCTCCCGAGAGAAGGGCGGCCCGGCAGCCTGTGGATGGAACAACCCTTCTGGGAAGGAACAGCTCCGTTTTTTAGAAAAGGGGGTGGAGGGTTAGTTGGTTCTTAGCTTCTCCAGAGCTAAGTAATCCCACCTGCTCCAAAACACAAGAAAAGCTAGACTTATTGTAGGCCCTACCCAATCAAAAGCACTGGGCACCGCGAGAGCGTGCAGGGTACGTGCCCTCCGGGGCCATCTCGTACAAGGCCCATGTTACGCGGTCGGTGCGGGTTAGAGCAGATCCAGCTAAACCAATAAAGGCATTCGCACGGGCTGACTATGACAGGCCCCCTGCACCCCAAACTACCCCAGCTGGCCTGAGCTGCACCATGACACTTCCACACGAGCCGAGGGCCAGGTGCTGAGAAGAGCGTGCGTGGGCCAGAGCCCGGCCGCCTTTCCTCCCCACACGTAGCAGCTGGCCTGCCTCGAACACGCTGCGATTGTGTGGGTTTCTGGGATGCCGCACGTTTCCTTAGGCCTTCCTACTGCTTTCGACACCATCAACATCTGGCAGGTGGTTTCAGCAGCAGATCCAAGACTGTGGCTGCACGCTTCACAACTTGCCCCCTCAGCAGAGGCTCTGCTGGTCTCTTTATTCGCACAGGGTATTCTCGCAGCCAGCCGCAGGTGTAATGGAAGGGCAGCTCTGTGCGTCGCCAGGGTCCTCGGTGCTTGGCAAGCCAGCTGCACAGCCACTCTGCGTAGCAAGCGAGATACGGCCCACATATCTAGACAGGCCGCCACACACCTGGCAGTCCAGACAGCCCACGCACTGTATCTAAAAAAGATGCTTCTCCCACCCACGATATGTCCCTTGGGAGACATGACCGTACAGCACGGCTACGGGAAAGCACCCTTTCCGCAAGGGAGTGCCACGGGGATGTCGTGGTGGCAAGCGGCAATGTCCGTTTCCCTCTCGGAAGAGGCTGCTTTTTGCAGAGACATTTCCCCACTGAAAGGCCACCGCACACAGTGCACAGCTGCGTAACAGCCTCTGACACCTGCCCAACTCCCAGGCTCTCTGCAGCAGCAGACATGCTGAGATTTGCTGTGCATCTCCTCCAAGGCAGCTTCTGGAAACTCATCAGAACATCCCTCTCCCACTGGCCTCAGCTGCCCACTGCTCTTTGCTCAGCTGGCCAGAGGACAGCCCAGGGGGTCTGCTGAACGAGGCGGCCCTACGCCACACCGCCAGCACCTTCTCGCGTTGTTGAACCCAAAGGAGCCAGGGAAGTCTCATTTAGCTTTCCAGCAGCGATGCGGTTTGCTCTCTTTAGGCATGTCGCTCCCCAGGAGCAACACAAAAAAACCAGACGGCTTCACACCCAGGTTCCCATGAGGCAGTGAGAAGGGTTCAAGCCAGCACTAAAAACACTATTTGCTTTACACCCTGACTGTACTGAAGTTATTTTGTTTTACACAAAGCGACGTGCTGGACTTAGAACTACTAGATCGTGTCCCTTTAAATAGCTTATCCTGTTTTCCAGGGCTAATTACCCAGAAGGCTCTCAGCTCTCACCCGGTCACGAACCATCCACAGAGCACAGCCTCTCTGCAAGCAGCAGGGAATGCTGTGGCCAAATTAACCCGTTGCACGATGGCATTTTCTACTATCAACCAAACACGAGCATGTCTGACATGTCCATGCGCTTTTGCTCCTCTTTATAAACTTGGATGCGACCACGTCAATATTTATTATCTGGATTCCTTTGACCACCAGAACAGCAACAGAACAACGGCTTTTCTTTCAAACAGCAGCAACATATTTAGTTATCAGATACATACAACAATCCACTCCCTTGTTAGAGGATTCAAAGGCATTACAGGCCTGGGATTTTCAAGGCCACCAACGCAAAGTGCTAACAGAGCTCTCCAGAAAATGTGCTATTCTCCAGGGACAAACATCTATTGCCAACCATGATATTTGACTTGCCTAGGAACAAGAGGTGCTGCCCCAGGTGCAGGCAAGGGGGGTTTTGCATGGTTATGCTAGGACGCAACACTTTCTGAAGAGTGTCTACATTAGAAAATCTCCTTTTAGGTAGCACCTGCCCCCAGCACGTCGAACATGGCTGAGCATTCAGGGTCCACGACAGTCACACTGAAGGGTGTGCCAGCCGGTCGTGGAGTCCACGTGAGGCGCCACTGTCCACAAAAGCAGTGAAGCGAGAGCCAACACTTGTCACCAGGATGGCTGTTCCCACTCTGAACAGCACCTCATATCACCACAGTCCCTCGGTGTTCCCACCCCGCAAGCAAGGTGTTTCCAAGGTCCCGGCCCGGGGGAAGAAGAGAGTTCAAATATCTCGAGAGACCAGGATCGCAGTCACTGGAATGGAGCCACGTCAGGGTCCCACGGGGCTCTGGGAATGTAAAAGTCTGTAGCTGAGGGATTCTCTGACCCCTTTCTCCTGCTTTGCGCCCCTCCCCTGGCTCTGTGCATACAAAGCAGTGAGGAGCACATCAGGCAGTGTCTATAACTAAGGGCACACATGGAGAAACGGGGCCTGAACCTGCAGCAGTATTTTCCCACAGGCCCCAGACAGCTAAATAGCTGGCTCACTCTCAGGCCCCAGGAGGACAGGCATAAGGAGTAGCAAGGTCTACCCCAGGGGAGCCCAGACAGACTGACACCTCAGCAGGCGTCCAGGGCACCTTAGTCCGTGTAACTCACAGCTGATCAGCACCAAGAAATGCCGGCAGCAGACGTGTCAGGCCCAGAAGACTCTCTCTCCCCAGTAGCCATCCTAAGCCCTCTTTGCGAGGGGAGCACGAATTGTTCCAAACGCCCACACAAGACGCACCAAACCAGTGCCCCTGGACGCCATCCCCATCCCTCCGGGCAGACCTGGGCTGCACCCAGGGCTGGTTCGCACTGAACCCACCAAAGGGCTGGAGAGCTACTCACATCCAAGGCGGCTCTGTGCAGCTCCCCGCTGCTTCTCAGCCACCATCGGCTCAGCTCGCTCAGCTCCAAGATGGGCTGCACCTTCAGCCGCACAGTCTCCCCCGACTGCCGGATCATCTCCACTATCTCGTCTCGAGCCTTGTTCTCCACGTTCCGACCGTTGATCTCCACCAGCCGGTCCCCCGGCACCAACCCCAGGGCCAGGTCCTTGGTGCCAGCCCCAGGCTCCGCAAAGTGCACCACCCGCCTGTACACCTGCCCATCGGGGGCCCGGTCCAGCATGGTAGTGCGTCGCAGGGAGAACCCAAAATCCCCGGTGTTACGGCGCTGCAACTCCAGCTCCCGGGGAATGGGGGGCTGGGGGGGCACCACCACGGGCAGCCTCAGCTCGGCAGGAAACCTCTTGCTGACCACCTCAGGCACCCTGGCCCGCAGAGCTGACAACGAGGGGGTCCTCAGGTGGGCCACAGGGGCACCTTGCTTATTAAGCTGCATCTCCAGCGTCCGCACCTCCGCCTGCGGGGACGGGGCCGCAGAATGTTCGGAGGGCGTGGATGTCTCAGAGGCACTCTCGTCCCGGCTCCTCTGGGAGAAGGAGAACCTCTTGACTATCATCTGGGAGTTCTGCTTGGCCAGGGAGCCGAACTTGGCCGCCCTCTGCAGGACTGAGCCCTTGAAGTTGGCGTCGTCCACCTTGAGGTCATCGCTGGAGCTGGCGGTGCTCAGATGGCCCGAGTCCAGGATCACACTGCCCCGGTTGCTGTCCGAGTCTATGTCCGTCAGGTGCAGGTCGGAGCCACTGGCCACCTTGATGGGAATGGGGTGGGAGATCTCCAGCCGGGTCTTGGACTCTCTCTTGGAGGTACGGTTGAGGTTGAAGAAGCCCCGGCGCAGGCTGATCTCCTCCAGACTCTTGAGCTCTGCGGCTGACATCCGTTCCTTTTTCTCCTTCTTCTCCTTCTTCTCCTTTCTGGACCCATTTTTGTCTTTATCCTTTTTCTTCAAGTTAAACATGTTGGACGGGGGCTCGGGAGGCACTCACGGGCCGAAAGGTCCCGCTGCCTCTGCCTCTCTACATGCAAAGAACAAAAAGAAAAGATCTCATTAGCCAGAGGGGCTCACACAACTCCCCGGCCTGGATCTATGGCCCAGCTCCCCCCAAGCCAGCTGCCACAGCCCACTTATCCCCGGACTCCACCATGCAGGGCATGCACCAAGCTATAGAGCTGGGGGTTCTCAGACAAGGACCGGCCCTGAGAGCAGCAAACGTCTGATTCTTCCACTGGACTCAAGCACCAAGTAACACCCCGAACGAGACACAAACTGCCCCCTGCATGCCCCCCCATCAATTCCGTGCCAGAGGCAGGGCTGAGGTGGCATCAGACAGGCCTCCACGGTGCTGATGCCAGAGAGGACTACTATCTCCCCGCCTGCCACTCCAGCAGCTTTCAACAGCACTAAAGACTCCTCACAATACGCCGAGGACTCTGCATGCAGCCCATCCACCCTCTTCTAGGCGCCTGCACACAGCAAACCACCCTCTGCCATCAACAGAGGGCTCCTGTGTCCAGCTTTTCTGCCCTCCCTCCCCTAGTACAGCGGGTAGGAGGAGACCCCAGGCCACAGGCGGAAGAAGGCTCATGTCAGAAGTGGATGGAAAAGCTTCTTCCAAAGTAACATCAGCCCACAAATCAGCTCAGGACATACAGACACATTCTGAAACAAAATACCTGTCTTCTGTCCCCTTTTCTCTACCTGCCGAGACTTGAGGCCCCCGCCCGCGCACACACACGTC
The DNA here is from genome assembly GCA_007922175.1 of Pelusios castaneus. Lineage (NCBI taxonomy): Eukaryota > Metazoa > Chordata > Testudines > Pelomedusidae > Pelusios > Pelusios castaneus. The sequence continues at coordinate 206,133 of ML685939.1, forward strand.
CAGAGCACAGAACATCACTAACCTCTAAGGAGAATTTCCTAGGCATCCATCCCCTGCTGTGACTTAGGCATGGTAGGCCATCAATGGCTCCGTGGGATTCAGAGCTCTAATTTTCCTGGGTCCATACACCGGTACTTGCAGGGCCAACCCAGGACAGATTCCCTGCCTCATACGAGACTCCTCACGCCCATTCCTGCTGTGCTTAGCTTTACATCTTTCTCTCTCTCTCAAAAAGCCCCTTGTTAAAAGAACCAGAGGCCTCTGCTAGGACGGGGAGAGCCCTGCCGTAGGTTTCTGTCCCGGGCCTTTCACAAAGCAGCAATAGCGCTTTCCCTCTCCCTGGATCACAAAACCGCTGAGCGCCAAGGCCCCTCCTCTGTCAGTGACCCAGAAAAAGGGGGCCTGGACTAACACCAGCAGCTAGCTGTCCCTGCCGGGGGGAAGGGAGCTCCTGCAGAGAGCACAGAAAACACAGCCCTTACTAGTAATTCTTCATTATTATTCTTATAAAGAGGACCCTGGAAACTCACGCCCCTCAGCCCGCGATAAGCGCCTAAACTTAGCCTCTGCAACGCAGAACCCGTGATGCTGCCAGGCGACCTCTAGGAACAGTCGCTCTTTCATTCGGCAGCATCTCTCTGACTCTGGGGGAGGTACCCAGTCTGCCGCAGACATCAACATCCTGGCTCACTCCTCAGCCAATCAGTCCCCGCTAGAAGCAGAAGCCCCAGCTGCCTTCTCCAGGGCTGCCTCAGACAGGCCCAGAGAGCTGGAATTGCTGCCTAATATGTCTCAGGTAGGGCCGGGTATTTCCCCGACCCCTTTATGGGTCTTTTAGCCCATCTTTCTGCCAGCACCCTGATACAAGTACATATCCAAGATCAACGGGCTGACAGGTCTGAGCCATAACACGTGCCCGGCTCCTAGAGGAAGTGCAGGTCTCAAGCACAGGAAGAACAAGAATATCCATCAAAGCTGGGCCAATACCGGAGAGCAGCAGCAGCAGCGTGTCCCTCCACAGCGTCGTCCATGCCTCCTTTGAGCTGTTCACGCTACTCTGCGCTGCCTTCCAGTGGGAAGGAATTGTTAGACCCATTTCATAGGCAGGAAGACCGAGGCACACAGACACTGGAGAAACTGGAATGGAAGCCAGGACTCCACCCAGACTAACAATGCTTTCCCTTCCTGCACCCCTTTCCTGACTCCTGAAACCAGCAACAGAGTAAGGGCTTTGCCCACGTGCGGAATTTTTCAGCAATGCCTACTGCATTTGAAATGAATACGCACCCCCCCAACCTGAATTAACTCCCAAAGTAGACAAGGCCAATAGCACCCCCGGCATGCTCCCTGCTGGGCCGGCCAATGAGACGGCACAGTCCCTGCCTCCAGGAGAAGCTATCCCCAGATGAAGTTCCTTTTCTTTGAACCCTCACTCTTCAACAGATGCTCTGGCCAGAGAGTACAGCGCTTCTGGGTAAGCGGACACTGGATCCCCAGCTGGCCAGGGCAGGATGGTGCAAGAAAAAGAGAGCAGCTTGTCACTGGGCTCTGCTGCTGGTCTGAGGTCTATGCGAGGGCTGGATTTGACACCTCACCAGCACTCCGCCCATGGACCACGCGTGGCCGCTCCCACTCCTCTTTCTGACTCAGGAAGGAGAGCCAGCACCTCTACTCTGACGGCGAGGGCAGCAGCAATTCACTCTATTTTACAATCACAGTGCGGCCTCCCCCGTGCACACAGGGCCATGTCACGCCGGCGTGGGCAGCAACGAAAGCTGCGTTCATTTGCTAGTCAGCGGAGCATCAGCAGGAACACAGCTTGCACCCCGAGGGGCCAGCGCAGGAGAAGCAACTCTCAGCAGGGCTCCAAAGGGGAGCGTCCGTCTAGGTCAGCAAATCAAACAGGAAGTCCTGGGGCCCTTTTAAAGACTAACATTTATTTATCGCATGAGCTTTCGTGGGAGAAAATCTCAGCAGGGTGTAAGACACAGCACAGCTGCCTGCCTGTTATCGACCCCGGACAGCTGTGCCAGACCCCAGGCCACTCCCTTAGCAGCCACGGGCTCTGAAACCCATACCTGCTTGGCGCTCACCCCCAGCCCCAGCACTAAAACCCGCTTACTCTAGACAGAACAAGGCCCTGGAAAGCATGTCAGAGCCACGCAAGCAGCATCTCCAGGACAGCACCTCCTTCCCCACGTCCTCAGGCACCTCCCATCCCTCCGCCCGGGCACACTGTACCTGGCTCAGATGTACCAGAGGGCGACTCAGAAATCCTGGTTCTCACCCCACCCCAAGGATAAGATGGGTCAAAAATTCAGGAGTCCAAGCGAGGGGCCACTGCTTACACAAAGTGACCCCTTGCGCATGTTGCCAGCAGGGAGCAAGGTCTCTGGCAAATAAGTTAACGCAACACGGAAGAGATGTCTCCCCAGATCGTCGGCAGGACCCAGCTGGGCATGGTCTTTACAACAGCAAGGCGGAGCCCGGTGTCAACCGAGACTCATCTTTGCTGGCACAGACTGCTTTGGGAAGGGCTCTCACTCACCTAAGGGGAGCGGTTCTCCTCACACACCCCAGCCACAGGCACAGGGCTCGCCTGTAATGCTCCTGAGGAACGCGGCTAAGCCACCTGCCCAGGCCGCGCACCCAGCCCAGAGGAACACACATGCCAGGGACGGAGGCCAGATACCTGAGACCACCCACAGCGCAGTCTGGAGGGCACATGCCTTTCCTCTGCTCTTCTGCAGCTGTGCCGGCCATGCTGGCTGCGTACGGAGCCCATTGCTGTATGCGTGCTGTCCGGGTGCAGGAACACGGCAGAGTTTCTCACCTGAGGTCATCCCTGGTCTCCCAAAAAGATAATACCTCGCCCACCTTCTCCACTAGTTCACTGATAAATAAAAAGTATCAGTGTTCATAAACTTTAACAACAACACTGGGAAACATCCTCACAAAAACCTCCATCTGCCTCGTAGAGAGGAGAAAGAGTCACAAAGTCAAGACACCCTCCTGCTTCTGGGGAAGGGCCACCACTAAGTAACGTGGTCAGGAGGAAATGCCCGTGGGCTGGTTATTCCGTAACTATCCACTGTAGGCTTTCCAGATACCTGGTACCAGCCACTGGGACAGGTGGGTCGCTGGTGTGAGCCACCGTGGCAGTTCCCTCAAACCTGTGCCATGGCTCTCCATCCTCAATAAGTAACCAACCTCACACGGCACCTCTATACTGCAATCAGACACCCACAGCTGGCCGGCGCCAGCCAACCTAGGCTAAGGGACTCAGGCGGCGGGGTGCTTTAATTCTAGGGTAGACATTCAGGATCCAGCTGGATTGTCTACGCGGCAATTGAACAGCGCACTAGTGCCCTGCCAGCCCAAGTCAGGTGGCACAGGCCAGCGGTGGGGAAATACCTCCCATCCTTGCGTGGAGGCAGTATTAACCTGCTCCCCTTTGCAGAGGAAGAAGCTTGCAACAGGAACAGGAAGCGACTTGCCCACATTCAGCAGGAGAGCTGGGAACCTCCTGCTCACCCAGCAGCCCACTACCTTGTGGCCCCCGTGCAGCTGGTTTGACACCCAGCAATGGAGCGCTCCTGCTGTTTCCCCTTCCGTGGCCCCAGGTACACACCCCACACAGCACTCGCTTGCCCCGTCCACACCTCCTTTGCTTCCCTTCCCCACAGTCAGCGGCAGCCCAGGTCTGTACTCCCGCCTTTCCCTTCCCACAGCCCCCACAGGGGAAACTGAGCAAGCCCCCCCGCCCCGCCACAACTCCTTCCTTCTGGGCTTCAAGTCCTGACTCGGCAGTGACTGACCTGACCCCGGCCCAGAGACGCTGTTCTGCATTCTTTCCTCTCTGTACACTGAGCAGACGCCTTTCAGGAGGAGCCCTGCGGCTGAGTCCAAACAGAAGAAGTAGCCAGGGTCAGCAAGGCGACAGGAAAACTCAGACAGGGCTAGTGACAGAAGGCACAACACACACACACCCCGGCACGCTGGGGTCTCGGTCTAGCCCCAGCCCAGCAAGGAACCTGTCAGATGGGGGGCGTGAGGCTCGGCCATGGAACAGAAAGACTAACCAACAGACCCATCCCTGTGAACGGCCCCAGCTGGGAGCGTTATGGGCGCCCACTGCCGTGGTGACTCCAGAGGCCCCGCTGGGAAAAGACGGCTGACAGGAAAGCCCATGGAGGGCTCCAGCCCCCTCTGTCTCATCCACATTTTCTGTTTTGCTCCCAGCGTCTCAAAGCCCGGCCAGTGGGAGGGAAGGAGAGGAGAGGTGAGTCCAGGGAAAGCAGAGAGCTAGGTTCAAAAGGCATCAGAGCGACTGACGGGGATCTCAGCTCAAACCAGCAGGGCACTTTCAATGGTGAGACTCTCAGCTTCCCACCTGCGGCAGCTCAGAGCTGGATGGCAACCCTCGGAGCCTACCTTTCTGTGGGGAACGGTGTGGAGGCTGGGAGTTACTGCAGTCACAATCAAAGCCAACACACCTGGACGGGAGGCTTTTGAGGGCTCTGGCAAGAACACAGAGCGAGTGGGCTGCGATAAACCAGACTCATGGGTAAGCAGGCTGGGCCCCATGCTCCCAACCAGGTGACCCTGATTCCTCTGGTATTTGTAAAGGTGTGAACCCCTTTCTTGCTGCTTTCCTTCCGCCAAGCAGGATCACACTTGCAGAACAGAAAATCACAGGGAAGGATGGGGCTAGCCTGGGGCCATCCGGCCCCCCTCCCGTTCCTCTGGACCACAGACAGCCATCAAGATACTGTCACCACACCACAGTGTGACTCACCTACCCCCTCTGGGTCCCTTGGAGAGCAAAAACATCTTCCTTCCGAAAGGAGCCAGCCAGCCGTTCCCCTGGGATGCCGGGCCCTTTGCACAGGGAGTCAATTAAAGATGGGGTGTTTGAGACAGACACAGGCACACAGTCCTCCCTCCCCCACACACATGCTCCATCTTTGCACTCCCAGCAGATGGGGAGAGTAAGCGTTCCAATTTGCATCGCTAATCGGCCAGCACTGCCAATTAAGAGCAGAAGGGACGTCTTACAGCCCGATCCATTATTCGCCCCAGGAGAGCAGCAGGTGCTCGCACCCGGGCCTGGAGAGCCAGCCAGATTCCCACAGCCAGGCCAGGAACAGCCCCCTGCACAGCGAGACCCATCGCTCGGGACCCCTGGCCGAAAGACAACCCCTGTGACTGGCACACTCCTCTTTCCCGAGAAGGGCAGCCCACCGCACTACAAGTCCCACCATGCACCGGGCCCTTCGGACGCCATGCTGGGCCCAGCGGCACCTCTGGGAGGAAGAGGAGAACACAGCAATTTGTCTGTACTATACAAATGGGGGCAGGCTGCCAAGAGGGCCCCCGGCAGAGCTCCGTGTGAGCGCCTTGTTCCAAGCAAACATCCCTGGCTGGTACAGCCACGCGGCTGCTTTCTGCCAGGAACACCAAGGCCAACAGGCTGCTGGGCAGTTAGCTGAGGAGGAAGAGACGCACCAGCTGCTCGCGAAAATCAGGCTGAAGAGCGCGCACAGGACAGGCGTAGAGGGAGGACGGTACCTCAAAAGGCAGCTGCCCCCCAACGCCCTCCCCTGCAGAGCTGATTTTCACAGGTCTCACACACTACAGCTCAGACGTCTCACGCTGTCAGATGCCGAGGGCAACGCCCAGGAGGCAGGGGAGATATACTCTGCTGCTGCCGAATTGCGCACTCTCAGCTCCAAGTGTGTCGCACTGACTCGCTCGTGTGTCTCGTGCAGCTTACCTGGCTCTAGGTGTGTTCAGCTAGTCAGGAGGAGAGGGGATACAAAGGGGGATGGGAGGCCAGAGGCCTTGCCCAGGGCCAGTCAGATAGGACAAACCCTCCATGGCCCAAGGCCGGAGAGGAAGAACACAGCAACGTTTCACACACAGAGCATGCTCATGGTCCAGTCTCAAAGCACCTTACCCAAGATATCAGTGCGTCCGTTTTACAGAGGGAGACACCGAGGCACAGGGCAAGGAAACAATTTGAATCCCCCCAGAGTCAGAGCACAGCTGCTCCCAGTCCACTCTCACACAGTAAGGCACAGTTAAAATAGTCAGCTACTTCTCTCTCCAGAAATCATGCAAGTTCCCAGACTAAAAAGTACCAGCAGTGTCTGCATGGTCCAGCTGGGCCCCACCCAGTCCTGGCTCATCCCAAGGATCACTCCCCACCACTTTCCAACTCCGCTTGCCACCACCCAGAGCCACCTCCCAAATATAAAGCATAGCCCTCTTATCTCCCCATGCAGAGCGCTCATTAAACACCCGTGACGTATCCTATATCCAGCACGGCCCGCAGCAGAATAACCATCCTTAAACACCACTCCGTCAGCCCCGCTCTGGAGGGACCACCCATCAGTCCCTGATCTCCGCACCAGACCACTAATGCAGGCGCCAACGACACTAGCGGGTTGTGTGACACAGGACCCACCAACTTGCGTCCCACGGACTACTGAACGGCAGTCGGATTGGAATAGTTCCCGGACACAAGACCCCAGCGGTGAAATGATCCACACAAACCATTCCCTGGCCCTCTACCCCACCCTTGCCTCCGTATTCCGGGTCAAATACCGAAAACAACTTAACATGGAACAATCAGAAAGGCGCTGGACTTTTGGGGGAGCAGCGAGGTGCTCTCTAGACAACTCCTGCTCTTGAACGAAGCACAATCGTGTTCAACACACTGGTAACAAAATGACCTTGCTGCTCCAATTTACTTAGTCTCTCTCTTTCTGGCTCACACCGGCTGCATCGTGTGTTTAATGAGACGGCCTATCTGCTCTCATTGTTCAGAAGTTCTGGCACACACGAAAGCTCTCTCAGCCCGGCCCAGCTTGGCCTGGGAAGGTGTGGCAACCCCTGTTTGGCAAGCCATGCTAAGGGCTCATCTATAGGCAAAGCTTTACTAGAGGGTGACACGGATTCTGTTCCACCTACATGGGAACTCTTAACCCAACATAAACCTGGTTCATATCAATGGAGCCGAAGTGGATTTTTGAAGCTGAATAGAAATAAGCCATTGTTAAACCATCTGGGGCATCGCCACGCGTTTGCACGGATTTAACTACATCAGTTTTTAAATCCACTTAAATTACACTGCTACATCTGAGTAGGTTTGAATGCCATTTCCAGGAGCCATCTGGACAGGCCCAAGGCAGGAAGAGGTGAGGTTGTACTGTATATTTAGATGGGACCCTGCATCATTTGCCCCGGTGTAAAGGGTGGGCTGAGAACGCCCGGAATCCAATCACTAGCAGCAGCAGGGCTTGGCTGACTAATCTCAGGAAATCCAGAATGGTTTCCCCAAATAAGGAAGCTGGTTACAAAGCAGTAGGTGCCAGTGTCCCCAGCAGATCTCAAAGAGGAGCTCAGTGTCTGCCTGGCCGTACGCACATGCCAAGATGCATCTGGATAAACCAGATTCCTTTCCAGCCAGGTCGCACACGGAAGGCGCTGCCCGTGTCAGCCTTTCTCCAAGGCAGTTTGTGCTTTATTTTGCAGTGGCCGTGGTCCTGCAGTGAGCTCACCCGCCAGCAGACAACATGGGGCAGTGAAGGAAACAGGCCAGTTGATTAATTTGTCCCTTTCCACAGCTGCTGCTGCAGATAAAACCCCCCAGCTCTGACAACAAAGGCTAAAACCAACAAGCACAACTGTCAACCATCTGAAGTCTCAGCCTCTGAATTGGTGACACGGTCTGACGTGGTATTTTTCTGCATCAGCCTCAGAGTACACACCTGCATAAAGCATAACCCCACCTGCCGCACCCAGGTCTTGTTTGTAATAGCTGCGTCAATCCAGGCACTTTTGTAATAAAGGCGGCTAAAATCCAAGACTGAATGCTAATTCCAGAGTAATTATTCAGTGCAGGGAGAGGTTTGGAGTGGGAGAGGAATTAAGAACAATTATACAACAGCATTTAACACAGTACACCCTGGAAATGGTGGGGAAAATGCAGGTTAGAGGTTACAAGGAAGTCACCCACTTGCCACACTAAGGTTTCAGTTTTCTTCCCACACGGTCAGCCGTGACTCAGACCTTACTTGCCACAATGAAAGGTCTGCACATAGGATACATTTCTGACGCTTGACGCTTCAGAGGTGAGCAAATGGGCTCTGTCCTGACACAGCAAACAGAATCCATGTGGCGAACAAAGTGCAGAGCAAGGCGCTCATTATTGTCCAAAGTTCAGGGCTTTGTTTGAATTAGATCCTACAGATGCAGAAATCGCTACATATGTTGTTTCTAGCCAGAGACAGCCGATGTAGCTCATGCTGCTCTTTCAGGAGTTAGATCGCACAGACCTTCAGTACAGTGGCTAAGAAAAGTGCCTGTAAATAATTTTTTTATAGCACCCTGCAGCCTGGCTTCTCAGCCTGGAGGGGAGGCATCAGACAGAGGGAATGCTAGCCATCATGGCCCACACCCCAAAAATTTGATGCCTGCCAAAAATCACAGCCCTGAAGTTCAAGTGCTACAGGGAACAGAACACGTTTTCCCCTTACACCATCAGCTTACCCAGCCTAGGCGAGACCCGCCAACTCTCACCGGTAAGGCAGCGTGATGCAACCCAGTTGGATCAGGGCTACAGGGTGGAAGCCCTAGACTGGAGTGAAATGTTTCATTGCTCCCTTGAAATGGGGGAGGTAAACCACAGGCAAAGGACTAACAGGAACAGCTGCACTGGGATACTGGAAGAGGTGTGTGTTTCCAGTCCCCAGCCACCAGCGATTGCCCAGGATTAGCCCAATCAGCCCTCCAACATCTTGTTTCTCTATTACTCTCGCAAAGAAACTCGGCTGCCTGCAAAGCCAAGACTTCTTCTTTCCCTGGCCCCTCCATTGTTCTGTCCACACAGAGAGAAAGGGGAGCTGGGTGCCAGACAGCTGCTGCTGCGCAGAGGAGGCTGGGGATGGAGGCCGCTGTCTCTGGCAGCCAGAGTTAATGTCACAGTGAGATAATGGGTCCCTGCAATGAACACACAGGGCTGACCCAGCCGTTCCCCCCATAATCCCCGCTCCCGGGGACCACAGCACCCAGCCACCCTGCTCCCAACACGGGGCCGTTCAGAAACCCCCAGCGCCTCCTGGGCACGGGACCTGCACAGCCGCCACCCTGCAATGGGGCCAGGGCCCAGCCGGGCAGGGACTGACCCCGAACCAGGGTGACACACCCCACAGGCCAGGTCACCCCACACAGTGACCCCCAGTCCCTGAACCACGGTGTGACACACCCCACACACTGACCCCCCAGTCCCCGAACCAGGG